>OZ020611.1:215602952-216043551 GCA_963971575.1 Liopterus haemorrhoidalis
ATGTGATTTCAAGGATTCTTTAATATCTCTTAGGACCAATAAGATATCGACTTGCTTTTTGCTTACAAAAATTACCCATACAAATACCGAAAAACTAATTTCAGGATTTTGTTCTTATCAACCCCTAAAGGGGTGAATCTACAATTGGGGTGAATTATACATCCCGTCGTATTTCCTGTGATTGTTGAGATGTAACATTACTTTTTGGCACATAGGTGTATTTTTAAAATATTTCGAAATGACAGTTTTATAAATTTCAGCCCCAAAGGGGGAAAAAGGGTGACATGTGATTTCAAGGATTCCTTAATATCTCTTAGGACCAATAAGATACCGACTTGGTTTTTGCTTACAAAGATTACTCATACAAATGCCGAAAAACTTATTTCAGGATTTTGCCTAATCAACCCCTGAAGGTGTGAATCTACAAACGGGGTGAATTATACATCCCGTCGTATTTCCTGTGTTTGTTGTGTTATACAATTTCTTTTTTGCACAAATGTGTCTTTTTAAAATATCTCGAAATAGTATTGAAAAACGCATGTTTATATAAAAAAAAAAAGGATATTTTCATATTAAAAAAGAATAAGCAGAACATGTTATATACCCTGACTTCAAAAAGAAATTACATAAGAGTTGGCTATGGAAAAATAAAATAATGTATACTACAAGCTTTATGTAACAATAAATAACTTATGACAACAAGAGTGATTTAATTAATTCAGACAGTAAATTAATTCTAAAGCTTTCTGTTGACATTACTTTTATTTTCCATAGCCAACCCTTATGCAATTTCTTTTTGAACTCATGGTATAAATGATATATTAATAAAGAAAACTGATGTATATATTATCAATTATGCATTTATTCAACTAAAATTATGGTCAGGTGAAAAATAAAAAGAAATCAGTTTGGAATAACATTAAAATTAATGAAAGTAAATACTTCTTATAATTGTGAAACCATCCATTTATCCATGATTTACTGGCATAATGTTTTTTTATGTTCATTTAGCCTTTTTTCCCAGCAATTTTTAACCTAAACATAACAAAACGTTTCCTTATTTTTAATTTTAATTTGTAACAATTTAAAATATGTGCACAGTTTACATTATCTACATTACTCATCACAAACACAACAATATTCACTATTAAACGTCTAAATATACGTATAAAATTTGAAAATATCACTTAAATCTGTTGAAACACAAGCTAAACACATGTAAACCATATATAATCTGTAACAAAGTTGGTAGAAACATGGCGGACTTCAGCTCGACCAATAGAAAATGAGACCATCGTATGGCCACACTGTCTTTATACAGTCACTGTACAGTCGCCATAAACAAAAGATCTGTCAATTTAATATGTTTGTAGCGTGGTTTGTATTGAATTCAAAAGTTAGTTACGTTATTAGAGAGTTACTTTATTATTATTTTGTGATCATTCTATGATTAGTTACAAAATACACAATATAAATATCAAAAATTAAAAAATGTCTCAACCAATTCAATGTACACCGCCGGAATATTTAATACCTACGCTTGAAGAAAAAATAGTATATGACATTCGGAGTAGAACGCCTTTTTTGTGCTTCGCTCAATATGCAAGCCTCGGCTGCGCCTCTGCAGCAACATTTGAGCTCAGCACAAAAAAGAGCGCGTTCTACTCCTAGTAACATAATATACTATTTTACTATAAAACACATACATAAAAAAAATAATACAAAAATATAAACATTTACTTACTAAACGTAAGACCTCAGCAAAACAATAGCGAGATGGTTTATCCATATTCAAAATAGTAATTCAATTCAAAAATGAAAAAAAAAAGAAGAAAGAGACGATGCTTCAAATCTTATAAAAAGTATAAATAATTTTGAATTTGTATTTTTAAGTATAATTTTATCAAAAATATTAAGAGAAATAAATTTATCTTCAAAATTATTACAAACTAAAAATATAGTTTTGAGAATTGCAACAACTTCTGAAAAAATACCGAAATATGTACTTTTCTGCGAAAGATAACGCAATTCAAATGGCAGCCAAGTGGAATATCAGGTCCACTTTTGTTTGGAAAAGACAAAAAATTGTAAAAAAGTACTTTGAAGATTTTTTTAGAGTAACTGTATTTAATGTAGTTCTCCATATTGTTATCAATCAAATTAATAATAGATTCAGAGGGATGAACGACGTTGTAAATTTGTTTTTATTCATGTCACCTCGAAATTTAATCAACTTGGATGAAACAGAAATTTTGAGTTCTGCCGAAATCTTACAAAAAAAAAAAAAAAACAAAGGTGATATTTCGACCAATTTTCCGTTACAAATGTTAATGTTAGCTTCGATGATTAATGACGAAATCTCTAAAATATCAACAATGAAAGAATTTGCCTGAAAGAATTTGCCTGAACTTGAAATATACCTCCCTATCTGTCAGTTTTCCAGACGTAGTTACTGCAATTTTATTATTTTTAACACTTCCTGTCATTGTGGCAAACCGCTCCGTTCTTTTTCCAAATTAAAAATAATAAAAAACTATCTACGAAATTCTACTGGAAAAGAACGCTTACATAATTTATTGTTGTTGAGCATTGAGGCTGAAATTGCTCAAGAAATGGGCATTAAAGACTTAATTAAAAATCCAGAAAGAAAGATTTAACATTTTAAATTGATTTATTTATATCTAGTTTTGTTTTGTTTTGTCTATGTTTCATTTGTATGATATTACTGTTTTTCTTTTATAATAAAATATGTATTATAAAGTAAAATGATTCTTTGTGTAAGAAGAATCCAAGGTTAAATATCTTCAAAATTATGGGACGCTAGATACGAAAAGTAAAATATCACATAAGGTTGGGGGGCCGATCTAATTTTTTTGCGGGAGGCCCAAAATTTGTAGTTCCGCCACTGTTATATATATAGATGTCAAATGATTTTCAATGCAAAAACTAGAATCACATTTCATAACATGTGTCAAACCATGCAATAACAATTCCAAAAACTGATATAATTAGAAATATAATTTACTCGTATTTGTTAACAATATTCCGCAAAATATTGCAACAAATTCCAGACTTATTGTAACAATTTAAGTACAATTTGAAAACCGTTAGTTGCGCTAATGACAAGGGATAGTGATATCGCATATCGCTGCATTTTTGAAATATGCAGCGGCATCATACTGACGTTTGCAATCTGTGTGTACTATGGACTGAAATTCTTGGAAGCGTTAATGTATGTCTCATAAGTTGTGTATTAATTAGATATGTAGTTCTTACTAATATGATGACGTCATATATGTAACACAGGAACCAATAAGAACCTGCGAGTGTTAAAACAGTGTTACCAACTATAGTCATTAAAAATACCGTTAAAGTTTTACACTTTTACATACATTGGCGTATCTATACAGGATGTTGAATTAATCAGGTACATATATTTAAAAATTGATGTGAAGTGTGAATTTTCACACATTTCAGGGTTTTGCAGGTATTTAGTAAGTGAATGATGATTATTTTGGATGCGAAAACAAATTTTATATTAAAATATTTTTTTTGTTAATTTTAATTCGAACGCTTAATACCATTATTTAGGTTTCTAAATATGTGCAGTATTTTTTTTTTATATACCAAGGTTCATTACGAATTTTAAAAATTGCGCCTATGGCTTCCATTGGTTGTTATAAGTTCCGCCCCTCTGATTTCGTGTACATTGAAACAGAATTAAATTATAATTTAAACAATTTCCACTGGCTATTAAATTTACGCTTTTAAAAATTAAATGCAATATTTGCCAAAATGTAACTAGAATTTTGAAAAAATAATTTAAACAATATAAAAATTTAAAAAAAAAAACAAAAAATAATTTAGTCTCTTCTCCCAGGGTTCGATCCCTTTCGGATCGGGTTACTTGGATGAAAAATCAGCGTGAAATACCACTAGACCAGTACACACGTTGCAGTGTGGCGTGTTACAAAGCTATAACTTGTGTACATTATTAGCAAAAAATCACAAAAAATGCGTTTTTTTCCAAAAACCTAATCTGATCAAAAATTCCTGTTGAACTATTCCGGTTCACACCAATGTACATTACTTAGAATTTATTCAGATTTTTAGTTTAAACCATCTGGGCTACAGGGTGTGGGACAAAAAATTTTTTGCATAATTTTGGCAAAAATCGCTTCTAAATAATTTATTTTGCAAAAATAAAAATTTGATCGTTAATCCACGTACCAAGGGCTTTCATTTGATACCCTACTCATAATTATAAAAAAATATATTTTTTTTCGATGAGCACATATTTGTTTATATTTTTAGGGGGATATGTTTTTGAGATGTTTTAGTATTTTTCCTATGTGCGGGTCAAAGAGTTGTATAAGCATGCCAAATTTTAACTCTCTAGGTTTAGCCGTTTGGCTACAATTTTTACCGAACAGACAGACAGACAGACAGACAGACAGACAGACAGACAGACAGACAGACAGACAGACGACAAAATGACGGTATAAGGGTTTTTTGGTCATACCTACAAAACCCTAAAAACAGATATATACGATTTCCTAGTTTTCCTTGGCTATATAGAAATATATATATATGTATAAATATTGTTCAGAATTTGATTTTGATTTTAATAAATTCATAAAAACTTAATTTAATACTAATTTACATTAAATATTATTTTTAGGGTTTTGTAGGTATGACCAAAAAACCCTTATACCGTCATTTTGTCGTCTGTCTGTCTGTCTGTCTGTCTGTTCGGTAAAAATTGTAGCCAAACGGCTAAACCTAGAGAGTTGAAATTTGGCATGCTTATACAACTCTTTGACCCGCACATAGGAAAAATACTAAAACATCTAAAAAACAAATCCCCCTAAAAATATAAACAAATATGTGCTCATCGAAAAAAAAAATATTTTTTAAAAATTCTGAGTACGGTATCAAATGAAAGCCCTTAGTACGTAAAATAAAAAAATCGTTAATACGTGGATTAACGATCAAAATTTTATTTTTGCAAAATAAATTATTTTGATGCGATTTTTGCCAATATTGTGCAAAAAAAATTTTTTCCCTACCCTGTAGCCCAGATGGTTTAAACTAAAAATCTGAAAAAATTCTAAGTAATATACATTGGTGTGAACCGGAATAGTACAACAGGAACTGTTGATCAGATTATGTTTTCGGAAAATAACACATTTTTTGTTTTTAACTAAAATATGTTAAATATTTAATTCGCTATGTAACACACTAGATCACTAGCTCTAGTAGCGTAGTTGGTTTTGTCGTGCGCTTAATAATGCAACTTAATTTGTAAACTAGAGTTCGAATCCTGTCAATTTTATATTTTCTGTTTTTTTGTGCATTTTTATTTTGTCAAAATTCTAGTTATATTTTGGTAAATGTTGCATTTAATTTTTAAAAGCGTAAATTTAATAACCAGTGGGAAGTGTTGAAATTATAATTTAATTCTATGTTTGAAGAAATCAGAGGGCGGGGCTTATGATTTAAGCAACCAATGGAAGCCATAGGCGCAATTTTCAAAATCTTAATGAACCTTGCAATATAAAAAAAATACTGCACATATTTAGAAACTTAAATAATGGTATTAGGCATTTGAATTAAAATTCATAAAAAAATATTTTGACATAAAATTTGTTTTGGCATCCCAAATAACCATCATTTAGTTACTAAATACCTGCAAAGCCTAGAAATGTGTGAAAATTCACACTTCACATCAATTTTTTTTGTTTATTTTTTTACTGAAATTAACAAATTATTAAAATAGTGTGCCGTGATGCCAATGTTCACTATAAAAAGCTCCAGTGTCATTGCACAATATGATTAAAAATTAGCAGAAAGAAATTAGCTTTAAATTAAAATATTTCCCCCCTGAAATTAGGAGAACATCGTAAATCCCTGTGGTTATGCTGCGAAACCACGTTACAAAATACGAAAAATTAGATATTATAAAAACAAATCCATAAACAATTTATCACATATTATCACTAATCATATATCACTGATAAATTTACTTATCAGCCGTTGCAATTCGCTAATTGTGTAAAATTTAATAGTTTATTGGAATTTGGTAACTGGGGGTGGGGCAGCCCCCCCCCCAGAATTTTTTGGACAAAAATGTATTTTAGAAGTGAGGACTTTTTTTTTTAGTTTATCACTTGTATTTTCATTGGTAAACGATAAAAAAATAATTTCAAATATTTCCTGCCCCCCCCCAAATTTTCCTCAAAAATGTCCTGGCCTCCCCAGATTTTAAGAGCTAGCGCCGCACTTGAGTACCAGGATCAAATATAGGCATGATATCTTAAAATTTTCTTTCTTAGGGGGTGTTTTTGGATTCAAACTGATTCTAAACTTAAAATATTTCATTTATAAACAGAACTATCTTAATAGATAAAACTATACAATAAAAATTATTTATAAGAAAACAAATCTTATTTGTTCAATGCATTTTTTAAATTTGATGAATATCAGGGTAGTTACGGGGGGTCACTTCACATCAAAAATGAATGTAAGAAAATTTATTTAGAACAAAGAAAAAAGACATTAAAACAAGTAGAAAATCAAAAAATTAAACGATATTTTGATATTTATAGCCAAAATTCAAACTTCATAATATAACATAAACGATAAACAAAGACTGACGTCCCGTTAGAATACAGATGACGCGTAGCTTTGCTATTTACCCCCACCACTACAAGTTACGAGACAACCTTTCCTTTAATAATCTTGCCGCGGGTCGTAGTTTTGAGAAACCTGTTCTAAAATTTAAGCAATAAGACGAATTTCAGCTGCAGCATTAAGAAGTCACTGAAGTCATTCGTCGCAAAAAATTATGCCGAAAAATGTCACAGTTATAAATTGTTTAAAAAAGCACCGCACGCCACTGCCAAAGTTAATAAAAATCTACTTAAAAATAAAATAGAAGCAAATTCTAACTTAAATCGATAAACCAATGTATTAAAATGTAACAGTGCAATCATGTTGCATACTTAAACAAATATCCGAAACATAAATAAGCATCTAAGAAAAACCAACAAATAAAACATAATTACGTCATCATTTAATTACGTAAAAAAAGTTCATTCATATCAAACAGTTGGCAACACTTCATAAAAAACTTGAAGACCACAGGTCAACGTTGCCAGACAACTAATACCGTGTGTAGTGCAACACAGCATAATATTGCGGTGCCTCGCCTTACCTGCGTACACAGTGCACAGGTAACAAACGTAGTGTTTTTAAAAAAATGACGGTTCATTATCAAGATCCAAACAATCCGTTTGGGAAACCACCAGATGTATCGGAATCTGTGAGAATAAAAACATTTCTTTATAATAAAAATGAAAGAACTGTATGTGGAAAAGGCGCAGTGGGTTGGGGTAAGATATTAAAATTATAAAAAGTGTTATGATATATCCTTTTAATCAATTGTTTCGCGGGTGTTGTGTTTCTAACTGAAAATCAATTGTTTTCCTTACTTCATTTGTTTTACCGCGTTGAATTTGTATAATATTTATGTTAAAAGTAGGCGTTTTACTTCTTTTAAAATGCATTAACCTAACTGTTTTCTTCCATTTAACTCTTTTATACCTTCAAACGTTTGTAGACTTCTTGTAAAACAACTTGATGTTTAAATTATAACATCCGTCATACTTATATTTTAAAAACAAAACTTCTGAGTGGCTTTTTTTGAGTACTAGGTGCGCCAATAATTTAAAAATGCTTTACAGAAACTCTCCAATTTCTACCAGTTATTAAATATGTCATTTAATAATGCTCTTATAGTTCTAAAACCGATTTTTAACGTACAATTTGTGAAAATTGTTTAGTTTTTCATTTAAAATCTTACTCATATTAATTTCGGGCGTGGTATTTTGGTGTAAACGTAAACAATTATTACTTTTTGTAAAATTTGTTATTTATATAAAAATTTGTTTATAATTAACTTAATTCAAGTTTTATATAAGACTTCTTTTCTGTGGTTTTTGTGTTATTCATCATCCTCAAGTTATTTTGGGGCGTGGTAAAATACGTAGTGTTAAGATTGTAAACAAATAGTGTTATTTTGTAGTTTTCTATGTTATCAACAGTTTGTTTATATTTAGCGATAATGACAATATAAAAGTGTTTCTTTATTTCTTGTTTACTTTCAATTAATATGCGTTTAGATCCGGAGATATCAATGCGTAGTTATCCGGGATGATCTTACGCACTGAATTAGGTTTGGGATAAAATTGGGAAGAGGAAAAATAATAATTACAATATAAAATTTAACTAGTAAATTGGATTAATTAAAAATAGTAAAAATATTCGATGTGTGTAAATTAAGTAACCGGACCAATTTTTTAAAAATATTTTTATTCAAATAGTATTACAATTCAATATTGTCTCTCGCGAAATAACTTTCTTGGGAAGCCACACAGCGCTGGAGCCGGTTCTTCTAATCCTCATAGCAGTACTGGAACTCGGATACTGGAATAGCGTTTAAATGTTTTCGAGTGTCCCAAAATGACGTCCCTTGAGGTGATTTTTCAATCTTGAGAAGAGGAAAAAGTCACAAGAACTCAAGTCAAGCGAATAAGGAAGCAGAGGAGCCACAGAAATGTTTTTACTGGCCCAAAAACTCGTTTATTGAAATTGCGCAGATTTTTCTCATCCCCAATTAATTGGTCAAAATCTGATTAACGATAGTATGAGTCAAATTCAACTCTTTTCCGATCATTCTGACTGTCAACGGACGATCTGAACGCACATAAATACAAAAAATCCATAACATTATTAGCCATAATTTAGCAATGAGTTAAATAAATAATTAATTTTGTCAAAAACACAAAAATTGCAATATCTTTCTAAAACGTAATCTGAACAAAAATTCCTTTCGTACGTTTTCGGTTCAGATCAATGTACATTACTTAAAATATTTTCAGTTTTTTGGTTCAACCCCATTCCGTTAAAGGGTGAGAGACAATAATTTTTAGTACATTTTTGAAAAATGTTTTAAAATAAAAAAATCCTAACAAACTACTTTTCGTTCCTTAATCTCTTTCTAAGAGATTTATTTAATCTAAAATCTATTCTAATCTATGCCTCCTGTATTTGTGTACTCTAATAGGCTCAATAAAATTATTATTATTATTATTATTATTATTAATCAGATCAAAAATTCCTACTGAACAATTCCGGTTCCCATCAATATACATTATTGAGATTTTTTCAAATTTTTAGAACAACCCATCTGAAAAATAAGCTGGGGAACAAATTTTTTTTGACATTTTTCGCGAAAAAAAACGCAAAAATAAAAATTTGCTTGTTTATCCACACATTAAGAGGTTTCACTTGATACCCCACTCAAAAATTTAAAATTATTTAATATTTCATTAAATACATAAAGTCTGTTCCAGATGGTTAAGCGGAACTAGATTTTGCAGTCTAGTTACTTTCATCGTTTAAATCGTGCTTTTCGGCCGTTTTGTTTAAGCTTTGTAAATCATACTTACAATAAACATTTTTTTGTTAAGGTTAATATCATTTTAAAATGTCATTTTATTTATATTTTGATTTTTTCTGTCTTTCTTAATACAAATTTCCCATTTATTTATTTATTTTTTTATTAAAATATGTAAAAAAATAATTTAATGTCATTCGTTTCCATGGTTTCATTGTTGGAATTTTAAATTTTGACATTCCAACGTAAAAAATGAAATTACCCAAGCAAGGTCCCTTCTCGTGACAACCTAAAAGAACGAAATTCCCATTTAGTTCCGCCTAACCGTTTGAAACAGACTGTATTTGTTTATACCATGACTTCAAAAAGTAATTACATAAGGGTTGGCTATGGAAAAATGAAATAATGTCTACTGCAAGCTTTAGTAATTAATTAACTGTCATCACTGTTGTTTTATGTCATAAGTTTATATTGTTATATAAAGCTTGCAGTAGACATTATTTTATTTTTCCATAGCTAACCCTTATGTAATTACTTTTTGAACTTATGGTATTTATTTTGTGATGTGTTATTTAAACTCTCTATAGTTTTCCTATATGTGGAAAAAGTGTCAGAGAATTGTAAAAGAATTCCAACTTTCTATGTTCAGCCGTTCGGTTACAGTTTCTACCGTATAGACATAGACAGACACATGAGTGACGTTATAAGGGTTTTTTGACGGTCATACATACAAAACCCTTAAAATATATACTTAAAAAATATATTTGTTTACATTTTTCACGGAGTGGTTTTACAAAATCTCAAAATTATTCATTTTATGGGTAAAGAACGGTATATGCAAACCTAATTTCAACTCTCTAGATACAATCGTTTGGACACACTCAGATCAATTCTGTAAAAATCTACTGTGTAGTAACGTTACTACAAGATAAAATATTAAGACAAAGTATAATGACTTTCATTCATGATAGTAACTGACCTTGCTCATAGGGACAAATTTTGTTACAATGATCATAGTAACTGAGTTACAGAAATGGTCTGAATATCTACCGTACAGACAGATGTATGAGTGACGGTACACCTTTTCTAACACTACACTATACCTGACAAAACTACTGGGGTGAAATATTTAAAATTCGCTAGTCCTTTATTCAGTATAATGACAGGTATAACGACCAACCCATTTCAATTGTAGCTGAACAGGTACCTCATTTTGAATAATAATTATTGTCACTCTCATTTATATTTACATTAGTGTGCAATTACGATGAACAGATCATCATTAACTTAATCATACTTAAGTAATAGAGAGTAATAAATTAACAATACAAGATAGCTTATGAGAATATGTTTACATTACTCCCATTTCCACAATCATTCATCCTCATCCAGGTGTAGGAGCTCGCCCCCTGGCATCGGCGATTGCCTCGTTGCAGAAATAGGCCGATGTAAAATAAATTTAAAAAAAAGATAGCTTATGAGTTTATAGAGTCAAAAACCATATTGATATTTATTACTATCTGTTATTATTAAAGTATTTCCAAAATGAAATGGCCACTCTTGTTAAGAAGCTTAACAATTCGGTAATGGGTTTATGGCAGTAATCCCAAAACCCGTTGCTGTAAAAAGAATATAAGAGATATTAAGGGAATTTTAAATTTAAATCGCATAGATGTAACACTAGTTCAATTGAAGTTTCTTAAAAACCATTAAGGATATTTTCCAAATTTATAATCCTATTGTTTCTAAATTTTAGGGGTTGTTATACTTGTTTTTTTAGTTAATTTTCAACGTTCATAGCGTGCATACATTAACAACATGGCTCTTTGGTGACCATTTGATTTTTAATAAATTCCTAATTTCTGTAGTGAAAATAGTGAATCTGTGCAAGGTGATTTGGAGTGCGAAAATGTGGACGTGGCTACTAAAGAAAAATGTCATTTTTCCGAAGATTGCAAAGTTCTGATACTGAACGTCTATAAAAAGTTAGTTTCGGAAGGTAATGACAAACCTGTACTTAGAACTGAGGAATTAACTAGTGTTCCAAACAGAACAATTCAACGTATCATTGTTCGTGGCAAAAATCAGCGAAAACGACCCGATTTACAAGTTTTCAAGAAAATAGATAGTTGTATGTCTAAAACAATAATAAATAATATATACGACTTTTACGACTTTTATTCGAAAAATATAGTGCCGACTGTGCATCGTTTAATAATAAATCAGCTGTGGCCACCACAGGACCGACCGCCATCATAAAATACTTGTATAAAATACATTCTAGCAGCAGAGTAGAAATAACTTGGCCTAATATTTTCTAACAGAGATATTATTTATCATGACCATGGAAACGTTACATATAAGTATGAAAATATTGAGAATAGAATTTTTCAAAAAAAAATTCGAAATTTTTCGTTTTATCAAAAAACGTCTCAAATAAAATTTATTAGTTTATTGCATTCTGTCGGTCCGTGTACACGTGCAGTGCAAATTTGGCTAAAAGAATTTTTATGAAACTTCATATTTAAGCTTTCGACATCACTGGCACTAGATGATCAACTTTTGGTAAAAATCGGTTAACTAGAAATGGGAGTTTACTCGTGTCGGTTTTAAGATTTTCGCGAATATTTCACGTAATATTACGAAAAAAATTTTTTAACAAAAGTTGCTATAAAAGCATTATCTAACTTTTATTTGAGACATTTTTTGATAAAGCCAGCATAAATTAGACAAGTACTTTGTGATGGCGGTCTGTCTTGTGGTGGTAGGAAAACTTTTTCAAATTTTTAGTTTAACCCCTTTGGGTAAAAGGGGGCGGGACAAAACTTTTTTAGCACATTGGCGAAAATCGTGTTAAAAGAAAGGAATTTCAAAAATCTATCTATCGTTCCTGAATCTACGTCTTTAGAACTTTCTTTTGACACACAATAAATTTTTTAAAAATATTTTTTTTATCAACGACACAAAAAAAATCGACATTTTTCGACAAATTTTTGGCAAAAATTCCATAAAAAAAAATTGATTTTTCAAAAATAAAAATTTGTTTTTTGATCAACGCATTAAGAGGTTTCATTTGGTATGCCACTCAAAAATTAAAATAAAATATTAATTTTTTTATTAAATACATTATTGTTTATATTTATCTCGGGATGCGTTTTTTTGAACTCTCAGTATTTTTCCTATATGTGGGTCAAAGAGTTGTATAAGCATGCCAAATTTCAACTTTCTATGTCAAGCCGTTTGGCTACAATTTCTACCGTACAGACAGACACATGAATGACGTTATAAGGGTTTTTTGGTGGTCATACCTACAAACAGAGCCGGCGCTGTATAGAATGCAAGGCATGCGGGCGCAGCTGCGAGGGGGACGCTGACGTTAGATTCGAAAGGGCGCCAAATGCCAAATGAATGTAATTTAGTGAAATGTAATTTTAGAAGTGAGGACCTTTTTTTTGCTCTTCACTTGAAATTTAGACGAGAAGACCTGCTTAGGGCGCTCAATTAAATCTTGCCTACGGGCGCCGCAGACCCTCGCGCCGGCTGTGCCTACAAAACCCTAAAAATGGCGATAGGACAAACCAATTCTGGGGTGACGACTTATCAGATATGACGAATTATGTATTTGAATAATAGGGATGGGAAAAAAACATCGATGTATCGAAAACATCGATGTTTGTTTTAAAAACATCGATGTTTTTACCATCGATGGTCAGCTGGCGATACTATCGATAAAACATCGATGTCTACTACCGATGTCGATGTTTAAACTTTGAAATTCAGAAACTACCGCTAGAGGCGCTGGAATCTTAAAAATTTAATTTTTGGTAAAATTAGTACACAATATATAAGCGCCATCTATTATGATATAACAATACTAATAGTGTTAATTCTTATTCTTCTTAGCAGTTAGCAGAATACTAAAAAATAAGAAGAAACTTCTAATATTTGCAAACAATGCGAACGACCAACGACGCCAACACACTTTTTCTTTTAGAGTCTTGTTGACACTTTCCCAGTTGTTATTCCTCCAATCCCTGGATTTTTCTAAGTTGTCATTAGCTATTTTTTTATATATTGAAGTTGGCTTTTCCTGATCAAAAGCTTCAATTAATCGGTAAAAGTAACTAGAATTGAAAATCTAATTCCGTCAAAACCAAAGGAACAGTCTTTATTTTAACTTAAAAAAGTATAAAAATAATTGTGTATGACAGTGTTATTTTTATGTTAAATAATATAAAATTAACATTAAGATTACTATATTAGTATTGTAATAAAATCCAATATTTCATTTTAGAAATGTACAAATATAAGGTCTGTTGATTGAAGCTTTTGATCATTTTGTTCAGGAAAAGTCAACTTCAATGTATAAAAAAATATCTAATGACAAATTACAAAAATGAAAATTGCGGTTAGTTCCGCCTAATCGTTTGGAATAGACTGTAGGTACAAATTAGGATTATTATATTGGGTATAATAATATTAATGTGAAATTAATTACTATTAAAAAGGAATATTTCTATTTCAAAATCTAATAAATGCTTTTTGTGTATTATGTGTTACTTTTTTCGTATTTTATCTTTACATTATTAAATAAAACCTATATAATATAAATAAATAGCTTTTTTAATATTAATAAAACATCGATGTTTCCGATACATCGATGTTTTTTCTTCATCGATAGTAAGCGCCGATGTTAACATGTAACGATGTTAAACATCGATGTTTTGTCTTCGATGTACGACCCTATTGAATAACTATTGACACTATTAATTTAATACAGTTCCGAAGATCTTTTGCTATTTTACAGGCTTTCTGGGCCATCGTGACATTGTGAACCTATTATTATAATATTTTTAGGACACATTTAAACGGGAAAAATTGTGAAACTCTTCAGTTCTTGACAGATGGCTATTATCCAAGTTTTATGTTTATTTCTTTATTGATTAGAGGTTTGGCTAGCCATGTTAGTTAACATAGTTCTTGTGAGATAAAAATAAAAGGCATTGTCCTATAAAAATACTCGTGCCTTCTGTACCTTGGATATTCTGTGACGATAGACTGCTGTCTTGCAAATTCTTATACAAATATACGGTTACAAAATAAGACACTTTTGCTGTCAAAGTCTTTAAATTAAATAATGCTTAATTTGGACATAATTTGCTTAAAATTCCGAGATGTGAAACAATGTATCAATTAAATGACGAACCAGATTTACATTTTATAATAATATATTAGTGTTCAAAAATTGTTTAATAATATTATTTTTGATGTAAGAATTACGTAATTTTTAATTTGAAGAGAAGAGAAGTTTTTAAACCATTTGATATTTACGGATTGTTTTTGGGAACATTTTAAGCATTGCTAACTACTTTATTATAAGATATAAGAAGGAGGTTAAATTTGAAAAGATGAAATACTTTACGCTGCAAATAAGAACATTAAATTGGAAACACAATTGATCATGTAAACAACGAGTTATTTAAAAAAAATAGTATTTTATTTAACAAACATTTAATTTAAAAAAAAAACACACACACATACTGCTTAAAGCCATAAATACAAATAATCTATAACATTGTTAGCCATAATTTAGCCATGGATTAAAACGTAATTAATTTTTCCAAAAACTGCAATATTTTCTAAAACACAGTCTGTTTATAAATTCCTCTCGTACTTTTTCGGTTCAGATCAATATACATTGCTGAGAAATTTTTCAGATTTTTAGATTAACCCCTTTAGTTTCAAGCGGAACAAATCGTATTAAAATAAGAAGAAAAAATTGTAAAAAACTACTTTTCATTCCTGTAGATGAAGAAAGTTTTAAGAGCTTTCTTTTGATTCGGACACCGTTATTACGGACGTTTGCCATTGCTGATAGTACTAGGCTAGAATAATACAATATAATGAGTATTAGTATCAAAAGGATATAATACTTCATGAGTATATAAAAAATAAATTCGGACGTTTCGGAAACTGCTCAACAATCTGTTTCCGTCTTCAGCGATCACGAGAAGTTATTCATCATTTTGAAATTCTGGAGAAAACAAAACATTCAAATTTAAATAAAACTGAACATTTTAGTACCGAATGTCACCTCCTCGAGCCCTTAGGACAGCATTGCAACGATTATTGATTGATTATTCAGTATGTTGAATAATTATTTTTTGTGTGAATTTATATAATATCCCTAAACAAATCTTGTGTGTATCAGAGATGGATTTACGCATATAGTTCATTTCAAATGAGAATGAAGTGTAAGGATATAAGAGCTATTTAACCGTGCTTCTGTTTGGTTTAGAGCGAAACCAAGTTTAGAGTGAATAAAATAGTACTTTTCAAATTAATAAGTTTTATATTAATTCTACTGTATTCTTATTTAAAATGGACTATAGAGAATCTAAACAAGGGCTGGGGGGGGGGGGGGGTTCGAGACTCGTGATCGTTATTCAACTTTGTTAGGAAGGTCCATAAATAATTTAATGCTGGGGAACCAAAGAGGTCCTAACCCGGTATTAATTAAAAGACAAACCGGATTTCTATTAAATAGATTTAGTGTACAAAAACTTTTAGAAAATTTTCTTTGATGTAACAATTATGTAATTTTTTGTTTTAATTATTTAATTTCAATAAGTAATAGAAGTTTTTTTGAATATTTTGTCATAAAGAACATATAATTGGTTGTCATTCCTCAAGTGGTGTAACAGTGTTGCCACCTTTCAAATGTTGTTCACCCGGGCATAAAAATTTTACAAGCAAAAAAAAGGCGAAATTACTAATTCCAATGCAATAAAATAATATCATAAATTAATGAAACATACAAGCTATTCCAAATTTTTAGGCGGGAATAAATGGGAATTTCGCTCTTTTAAGTTCTCACGAGAAGGTACTTTGCTTGGGTTATTTCATTATTCACGTTGGTATGTGACAGTTTAAAATTCCAAAAGTGAAACCACGGAAACGATTTTTTTTTTCATTTATTTTCATTTGTTATTAAAGTTTTTAATACATTTTTATATATTTTGAAGACAAAAAAGATAAATAATTGGGAAATATTTTATTAAAAATGACAAAAAATTAAAATGCAATGAAAAGGACATTTTATAATGACAATCAATTTAATCTAGAACTTGCAATGCGATTATGATTTACAAAGCTTAAACAAAATCACCACAAGTCCGATGTAATAGATAAATATTACTAGATTTCAAAATCTAGTTCAATCTAAACGTCTGAAATAGCCTTTACATATGGGCTATTCAATAAATAAAAACAATTTGCCAGTTCGTTTCCAGTATAATTATTAACTAATTGTTATTCACTCACAAACTGAGGCGGGTCAAGCGATTTGAGTGGTGAACCATACGCTCAACGCTCAAAACTCACTCAAGTTACTACTACTCAATTGCTTCTTTATTTACATGTGGGATTCCCCTACCTGCCATCTCATTACTGCCAACGCAAAATATTGAAAAAGAGAATAAAATTTAAAAAATTAATAGTGTATAGGGTTGTGTAATAAATTCCCGCGTTTTCTTTTTTGTTTATAAGATTTATTGAAGAAAACAATAATTATAGCAACAAATTAATCAATAATATATTCTCCATCATTATTTAGAACCTGTTCCCACCTATCGACCAACTTGTTGACGCCGTCTCGCCAAAAATCTTTTGATTTTGTGTTGAAGAAGTTTGTGAGCCAGGTTTTGAGGTCTTCATCGTTAGCGAAGGGTACGTCCCTCATTTGGTTCAACATGGAGCGAAAAAGGTGATAATCCGTTGGCGCAAGGTCTGGAGTGTATGGCGGATGCGATAGAACCTCCCATTTGAGATCATTGAGATCTTGTGGGCATCGATCAAGTTATGTGGCACCCACTTCCCAAGTTTTTGAGTAAAGCCCATGGAGTAAAGATGGTTAGCGATGGTCGTAAAGGTACATTCCATCTTTTCGGCCAACTCTCGTGTTGTTTGACGACCATCTTCCTTCAAAAACATCTCGAGACGATCATCGTCGAAGTCGGAAGGTCGGCCGGAGCGAGGTGCATCACCAAGGTCAAAATTGCCATTTTTAAACTTGGAAGACCAAACTTGCGCGGTCCTCGGAGCTATAGCATCTACTCCATATACGTCACAAATGTCGCGAACTGCTTCCGTAGCTTTTTGACCACGACGAAGGGCAAAATAGTGCAGATGTCGAAAATGACTTTTTTTACCTCCTGGAACTTCCATTTCAAAAGCCTCAAATTCAATTAAAATTAATTAATTCCGAAAATTAAAGCAGATAAGTTTGTAGAGCACGAAAAACACTTAAGAATGCATACATAAACTTAACCTAACAAAACACAAAATTGCGGGAAAAAGATAAAATACAAAAAACGCGGGAATTTATTACACAACCTAATATTTTAAAAAATAAATAATTATTGATGTTTTGCTGAATTTTCTAAATTCCCGGTAATTTTTTGGCTTCGCCCGGACACAGGGACACGTAGCGCAAAACCCGGACCGGTGGCAACACTGTGGTGTAAAGAGGGTACGGTTCATCGAGTGCGTGACAATAATTCGACATGTTACTTTTAATAAAATGAGATCTGATTTTTTAATTCATCAGTCTTAAACAATTTTATTTTGTTTCTCAATAGATAAACCTTTTTTATATTACAGCGTCAAGATGGCAAAGCTGGAACTAATCTAATAAATAAAACAGCAACTTTTTGACGTATTGTAAACTGACTTCTTTCAGGAATTTAATTATATTTTTCTACCACCGTGCGTAAAATAAGCTCTTTACTCACTCATTACAGTTTCTAAAATAGCACTAGTGCATAAATTATTGTCTTGATAACAAACTGTGGTAAGTGTTTACAACATCCCACTTCACACTTGCGCATACGTCAAACACATGTCATTTGTTTAATATACAGAGATTCTAAACAAGTAGGACTGTGCAGAACTTTTATTTATGTCATTAAACTAGAAGATGGGTAGCTCGCTTCGCTCGGCTTCTTCTAACCAAACACTTACTAACCTAACCTAACCTAAGATAGTGTTTTGTCATTAAACTAGAAGATGGTTAGCTCGCTTCTAGAAACCATTGTTTTAGAGCCACTGACAATTCTTGAATTATTTAATGTAGTCGTTATGTGCTGCCATCTGTATAAAGTTTGAAGGGGGATATTGTAAACATTGGCCCAAACTGTCAATGCCAAAAATTATCAAATGTACACTTTTATGTTATAAAATACATGAATGGCATAAGTAAATAAAAATACTTTTGTAAAACATATCAGTTCAACTGATTTAAATCTAAATAACCATAATAATCAATTAAAAACTTAATTTACAAATGACCAACAATTATTTACCGATTGGCCATCTTATGTTGTCATGGTAACTAATAACACATCAGCTATCAAAATTCTAAACTAGTGGCGTAGGGAGATCTACGCTAGACTTACCCTCCCATAAAAAATAATAATAATAAAAAAAAAATAGATATATTTTTTTTAATTTAAAAGAAGATTTAGGTAAATCTTCAAAAATACATCAAATTATGTCCTATACAAATTTTTGTCCAAGGCTTGGTTTACTAGTTACGAATTTTTTTAAATTTTAAAGTTTAATAACTTCCGTTTCCGGTTTCGGATTTTAATAAAAAACAATAGGGTTCTTCCCAATTATTAGGAGAATTTTTTAGTACCAGAACGAACTCTTTAAGTTAAACCGTTTTTGAGTTATCGTGTATACACACGGACACACACACAGACACACACACATACGGACGGCACTTCGAAAATAGGTTTTTGGATTCCCTGGACCATGAAACGTGGTCATCAGTCAAAATCTCGACATCGAAAATTTTCGCGATTACAATACTTGCCCCTTATATATTAAGGTCGGGCAAGTAAAAATCATACATATCGGACATATATTAATAATTGTTAATTTAACGTGAAATTTAAAATAAGATAATATTTAAAATTGATGTGTAGTGTGAATTTTCACATATTTCACGGTTTTGTAGACATTTTTAATCATTTTTATTCGTTATTTAAATACTAACTTTCATTTAATTTTTTTAAACTAAATTTAAATAATTTGCGCAAATTTATGACCGCTTTGTATTTTTGATCTCTATGGCTTTCATATATGTGGGGCAAAGAGTTCTACAAGTAGGCCAAATTTCATTTTTCTTTGTTCAGCCGTTTGACTACAGTTTCTACCGTACACACAGACAGACATATATAACACATAAGATTATTCTATTTCATAGGCAGTAGTAGTAATTAATCGATTAATAAATCAATGATTATTAATTAATTAATCAGATATTGATTATCTCGATAAACCTAACAATTAGTCAAATTTTAGATTTTAAATTTTTAAATAGTTAAAAGCCAACGGAGTGGCTGAGCTCGTTAGATCGCAGTTCTGACTTGTAACAACATTCTGACTTGTGAGGTTGCTGGTTCAATACCCCATTGGTGGATATTATTCGGGCGAGAACAATATGTTTACATTACTCCCATTTTCACAATCTTTCACCCCTCATCCAGGTGTAGGAGCTCGCACCCTGACATCCGCGATTAGCCTGGTCGCAGAAGTAGGCCGCTGTAAAATAAATAAATTTAAAAAAAAATAGTTAAAAAAATTATCGTTGTATTTTCTACCGTCACTGAAAAATGGAGATTTCGTACAAAAATTTCTTTTGTACGACGTTCTTATAATAAAGATTGCACACAATATTTCTTCTTCTTTTTCTGAAATTTTTAAAAACAATAGGGGATACGCATAAAATTTGTATTTCCTTAAAACTACATTATTTTGATATGTTAATGTTAGTTATGTCACCTAACAAAACAAAAATTACATTTTAATTAATATTATAGCCAAATTTTTGAATTAAAATATTGTAAATTTTAAATAAGCCGACCACGGAGCGAAGGTTGCCGAGTAAAACGACTGAGTATGACGTCAAACGATAGGGGTTTCACATCACAGATACAGCTACAACATAATCTTTACACGTGTGTGTATTGTATTGTTCGAGAGTTTTGTATTTGTTTTTAAGCAATTTTTCACGCATTTATTATTAAAATGGCAGATAAAGATTTTGTTAGGGCTCAGAGTGATAATTTACCCAACATTGATGCATTTATGCTCATGGAATATATGAAAAATAATGAATGCTACAGTGCTGAGGAAATACGTGGTGTCAAAGTAATTTTTATTTTATATTCTATAACTTTATGTAAACAAACGCTGCAACTCTGTAAAATGTAAATATTTAGGTAATTTAGATGTCAGAATTTTACTACATTGTTTACATGAAGTTACAAAACGTTAGAGGCATAATTGAAATACTGCAATATAAGTTATCTATTTTAATATAAAATTTAATTCGGTAAACATGTATAAATTGTTTTTATAGAATTAAACTTTATTTTAACTAAAATCACTCTAACTTTACATAACCTATGAAAGTTATACAAATAAGTTCACAACAGACTATGTACGCCGGTAAGCTAGTAGTGTCATACGTCAGTTAGAAGGGGTATGACGTCACACGTCGTTTTCGCGCGCTACATACATTTATGATTTTTTTAAGCCATCAAATTACAAAAACAAAAATAAAAACTGTTTTTTACGTTTATATGCAACAAGAGGAATATAATAAAAAATAAAAAAAAAAATCATGCCTATCCCCTATTATATAAAAATAACAATAGCGACTTTCTCGATATCGTTTTTATAGTAGGTACCGTAAATATGTTACTTACGGAACGCGGTTACTGAAGTTTGATAGAATGATTACTAAGCAAAAAAATCAGCTGTGGCCACCACAGGACCGACCGCCCTCATAAAGTACTAATATAAAATACATGCTAGCAGCAGAGTAGAAATAACTTCTAATATTTTCTAACAGAGATATTATTTATCATTACCATGGAAACGTTACATATAAGAATGAAAAAATTGAGACTTTCGAAAAATTTTACAAAAATTATTCGAAATTTTTCGTTTTATCAAAAACCGTCCCAAATAAAAGTTATTAATTATTGCTTTAATAGCAACTTTTGTTCAATAAATTTTTTCGAAATATTTTTCTGTTGTGAAATATTCACAAAAATCTTAAATTCGACACGAGTAAACTCCCATTTTTAGTCAACCGATTTTTACCAAAAGTTGATCAACTTGTTCCATTGATGGCAGAAGCTTATATATGAAGTTTCATAAAAATCCTTTCAGCCGAATTTGCTCTGCACGTGTACACAGACGGACAGACAGACAGACGGACAGACAGACAGACAGACGGACAGACAGACCGACAGACATCATGCTAAAAATAGTCAAAACGTTATGTAGGGACCTCAATTCGTGGAGATCCATCGAAATCTCGAAATGTCAAAATCGGTATGATCACAATACCTCCCTTATATATGTTGGCGGTCGGTAACAACCAAGATCGAATCCTGGTTTTTCTCGGTTTTTTACACCCCTCCACTTTTTATGGCGTGAAACTGTCTTCTATTCAAATAATCCATGAGAAATCTATCATCATCGCGTTCAATCAACGATGAACCAGTTAAGAATATCTCCTTTAATAAATATCATTGAGAGTATCCAGAAGACCAAACACTAGATGTTATGGTTTTAAACAGAACTCTCATTTGAATTAAGTGTGCCTTAAATAATCAACAACCAACAAAAATCATTACTAATCACAACCTAATATCTGGTTCCTCTCTATTTACGGTACATACTATTAGGATTGGTCGTCGCTTTGGTTGCTTATTCTGGTTACCTTAACATTGGTCTTCTGACAAAATATTCTCTGGCGTCTGCACTGTAGAGGAGACACCAAAGGAGACGCAAGAAGCTAAAATATAACTAAATTAAAAAAAAAAAAATACCTTACCTAAATGTGCCGGTATCATCTTGGTATGAAATAATAAGAATTTTATAATCTAAAATCACCTTTTGTTGTTAAACACAAAAATACACTGATAAAGTTACAATTTTATCACATCAAAAGTAAATTTAAAATTTATCTAACCAAAATAACTAGAACTAATATGTAAATATTTTTATTTAATCGGAATTCTTCCTTGACCTCAAACCTTTGAGTCATGAAATTTTTATTGCAGAAATTTGTTTTGTATGTGTAATGATCCCATTTGTATTTCTTAATAAATGTTTAATGCGGTTTTTGATGGTTATATACATGTTATATTGTTGAGTAATTGAAAATTATAAACTATAATTAGAAATATTAGACAATAATAAAACGGAAATTAATTACTTTCCGATATTTTGAAAGAATAAAATTCTTCATTGATATACTGAATTGTTGACAATTTTACTTGGTAAAACTGGAATACTCTTTTTGCTATTGAGAACTGACACGCTCGGATACGCAGTCTGGTGGTCAAACATTGTACTAGGCGCCTGTAGTACTGTTTGAACTTATTACATATGTTCTACTTTTGATTTTTTGTTAGAATGTCGATAGAAGTTGTGAAAATCTGTAAAAGTAGAACAAATTGTAGTGTTTTTGGCTGTCATTCAAGACAGGACAAAGATAGGCATCTTAGTTTTTTCTTTTCTTAAGAAAAATGGAGGGAAAGTTAATATTAAGTCCAGATTGCAAAAGATTTGGTTATGGACATGAGGAAGGCATGGGAATATATTTTGAGTTAAAAAGTAACTGATACTATGCGAGTTTGTTCATTACATTTGTCGCAGAAAAACTAAACTGCACTAATATATTAATAATAATAGCTAATAATATTAGCTGCTTTTGTCCAACTAAAACTAATTTTATTTCATGAGGCAATGCACATAATGCACTTGTTTACAAACATAATCCATATATTGTAAATTCAGATGACCGACACTCAGATGTACCACATAAAATTAAATGCCCGGTATTTAACACCTGCTCAACTACAAATTACACTTCAATAAATCTACTGAAATTAAACTTTAAATACTGTAATTTGATGCCCACCTTCTGTTATACACCTCAATATATGTAGCGCGTAAAAATTAAAAAATTCCGCAAATATTTACTCGCATTTTCATAAAATAAAAATGTACTGTGCTTAAATTAACCTGTTCCCTGTTAGCATATTGATAGCTGAATACTAGACACTAGTACTAGATAGCCATATTGCCTTGGAGTACAGCGCCAGCAACGGTAATGTCACTTCTCAATTGAATATTCGAAAGGAAAACGGTTCATACAATTAAACCTAAGGAACTTTCGGTAAAACGAAGAGTAAGAAAACGGAGCAAGACAATTATTTACAGTTCTGGGTGGCAGTCTGCTGACTGGTGTGTTTGTTATTTGGTCTGTTCGTAGAGCCATTTCTAACGGTTTATTATCGTCAGACGCAAGCGCAGAATTGGTAGGAGTTAGGGTTGTATATCGAAGGCAAAACATCGATGTTTAACATCGATGTTAACATCGGCGCTTAACTATCGATGTTGAAAAAACATCGAAGGAAAAACATCGATGTATCGGCAACATCGATGTTTTATTAATATTAAAAAAAGCTATTTATTTATATTATATAGATTTTATTTAATAATGTAAAGATAAAATACGAAAAAAGTAACACATAATACACAAAAAGTATTTATTAGATTTTGAAATAGAAATATTCCTTTTTAATAGTAATTAATTTCACATTAATATTATTATACCCAATATAATGATCCTAATTTGTACCTACAGACTATTCCAAACGATTAGGCGGAACTAACCGCAGTTTTCATTTTTGTAATTTGTTATTAGATATATTTTTATACATTGAAGTTGACTTTTCCTGAACAAAATGATCAAAAGCTTCAATCAATCGGTAAAAGTAACTAGAATTGAAAATCTAGTTCGGCTTAAACCAAAGGAACAGACCTTACTATTTTTACATTTCTGAAATGAAATATTGGATTTTATTACAATACTAAATATAGTAATGTTAATGTTAATTTTATATTATTTAACATAAAAATAACACTGTCATACACAATTATTTTTATACTTTTTTAAGTTGAAAAAAGTCTGTTCTATGGTTTAGGCGGAACTAGATTTTCAATTCTAGTTACTTTTACCGATTAATTGGAACTTTTGCTCATTTTGTTCAGGAAAAGCCAACTTCAATATAGAAAAAATAGCTAATGACAACTTACAAAAATCCAGGGATTGGAGGAATAACAACTGGGAAAGTGTCAACAATACTCAAAAAGAAAAAGTGTATTGGCGTCGTTGGACGTTCGCATTGTTTGCAAAAAGTTTCTTCTTATTTTTTCGTATTCTGCTAACTGCTAAGAAGAATAAAAACTAACACTATTAGTATTGTTATATCACAACAGATGGCGCTTATATTTTGTGTACTAATTTTAATAAAAATTAAATTTTTAAGATTCCAGCGCCTCTAGCGGTAGATTCTGAATTTCAAAGTTTAAACATCGACATCGGTAGTAGACATCGATGTTTTATCGATACTATCGCCAACTGACCATCGATGGTAAAAACATCGATGTTTTTAAAACAAACATCGATGTTTACGATACATCGATGTTTTTTTCCCATCCCTATTAGGAGTGTGTTAAAATAACTGCGCGTGCGTACGAACAACACTATTGTGTACATCTCGACATATTTCGGAGGGAACTATATTTTCTTATTTATTTATTATTATTTTTTTTATTGATTTGGCTACACAACAGGACATCGTCCTAATTACAGCGCAGCACTAATAAATAATACACTATTTGCATATCAGTATCATAATACATAATGTATATTTAATTATTACTATAATTAATTAAAATAATATAATCAGTTGTTATAATATTAACATATTATTATTATTATTAAATACTAAAACAGTAATTCTTATTAACTTAGATTATAAACATTATAAACATTATTTTGAATGGAATGTGACATTTTAGCTACAATGGGATCATTTTTCACGGAAAATATCCTTGCATTCCTTCTCGGTAAATTATAATACAAATTATAGACAACTACAGAAAATTTCAGGATTTATAAATTTTGTTATAAAGGTAATTCTATCTTTTTAGGGTTTTGTAGGTATGACCAAAAAACCCTTATACCGTCATTTTGTCGTCTGTCTGTCTGTCTGTCTGTTCGGTAAAAATTGTAGCCAACAGCTAAACCTAGAGAGTTGAAATTTGGCATGCCTATACAACTCGTTGACCCGCACATAGGAAAAATACCAAAACATCTAAAAAGCATATCCACCTAAAAATGTAAACAAATATGTGCTCACCGAAAAAAAAAAATTAATTCCGAGTAGGTATCAAATGAAATCTTTTAGTAAGTAGATTAACGATCAAAATTTTAATTTTGCAAAATAAATTATTTTGACGCGATTTTTGCCAATATTGTACAAAAAAATTTTTGTACCACACCCTGTAACCCAGATGGTTTAAACTAAAAATCTGAAAAAATTCTAAGTAATGCACATTTGTGTGAACCGGAATAGTACAACAGGAATTTTTGATCAGATTATGTTTTCGGAAAATAACGCATTTTTTATGTTTTTGGCTTGACCATGCAAAATATTTAATGATATTATGTAGTACAGTAAACAAAGCGCTTCAATGGTGTAATGTTTAGAATACTGGCGTTCTAATTTGCAAACTCGAGTTCAATCCGGTCTCGAGGCAATTTAATTTTTTCTAATTTTTTTGCATTTTCATTTTGTTTAAATTATTTTTTCAAAATACTAGTTATATTTGGGCAAATATTGCATTTAATTTTTAAAAGCGTAAATTTAATAACCAGTGGAAATTGTTGAAATTGAATACTCTTGGACTTACAGCCAAGTAACTTATATATATAACCATGGATACAAGTAAAAAAAATAAAATATACAAAATATTTGTTATGTCATGTGTTACAATGTCTGTATCATATTAGTGCCTAAATATATTACTGCTATACTGCTATTTATATTCCTATAAATACACGAGATCAGAAGGCCGGAGCTTATGACCAAAACAACCAATGGAAGCCATAGGCGCAATTTTCAAAATCTTATTGAACCTTGCTATATATAAAAAAAAAACTGCGCATATTTAGAAACCTACATAATGGTATTAGGCATTCGAATTAAAATTAACAAAAAAAAAAATTTTAACGTAAAATTTGTTTTGGCATACCAAATAATCATTATTCAACTAAATACCTGCGAAACCCTGAAATATGTGAAAATTCACACTTCACATCAATTTTTTAGGATTTTATACATATAACTTAAAAACCCTTATACTATTGAGAAGTGACATTACTGGTGACGGGGCTGTAATCGAAACAAATATGATTGACGACAGTAGTACTTAGCCGTCAATTTGCACATAGCGACCAGGTTAATTTAAGCACGTTTTTATTTTATTAAATGGGAGTAAATATTTGCAATATTTTATTATTTTTAAGCGTTACACATGTATCGAGGTGTATAACAGAATCATCTCGCATAATTTTGACTTAATATTAAATTTCCCTCAATTTTTCTTAGGAAAAGTAAAAATAAAACTAAGATGCCTATCTTTATTCTTTCTTGAATGACATCCAAAAACACACTAATTTATTCTGTTTTTATAGTTTTTCACAACTTCTAGCAACATTGTAACAAAAATTAAACTCTAAAACATACGCGTAATAAGTTTAAACTGTACTGCAGTATTTAAAATAATAATTTGAACACCAGTTAGCGTGTTCGGACGTGTCACTTCTCAATTCCTAGCAAGTGACTATTATTTTCCTATAATATTTTCTCGCGCTAATTTTACTATAAAAAGTTTTTTTAAATTTCTATATAGATCAGTTATAGGCTGGGAAGAAAAACTATACTTAAATATGGTAATTTTCAGTCGTTTTTTTTTTTGAATTTATTCAAAAACGGTAAACCGTAGCTTGTAAAGCGTGTTCTACATTATACTTTATTTGTCAATTTTCTACTTTTTTCTTTGAACTAGAAGTTGTCAAAGTTTTAATACAATTTATTTTTCAATTTTTTGGTAGAGAACAGTGCCGCAACAACATAAATTGGCGCCTGGTGCTTAAAATTATTTGGCGCCCCCTCTCTAATTACATACGCAATTTTTTAAATTTCGTGGTAGGCTGATTGCATCAGTAAGGGAACGTTTAAGACATTTACTTACGTTGTTTTTTTCACCAAAATGTTATTTAAGATATTTACTTTCCATACTTTATCGAAAATCCTTAAAATCTTATTGTTTTATTTTGATGCAAGTGGAAATAAATCACATACCTTAATTCATAAAAATCACAAAATCACCAGTAAAGGAACACTTACTCCTAATAAAGGAACTATCTTATTACCAGTAAAGCAAAATACAAAAATATATATTATAAAGTCATTTTTTAACAATGAATTTATAAAAAACATTCGTTGGTATTATTTTTTGGTTTGGTTTTAACTTTTTTTTTGGTTTTTCTTTGGTTTGGTTGAAATTGCAATATTAACGATTATATTAACAAATTATGTTAATAAACTCAAAAATCATGATAAACAACTAATATAAAAAGGGACAAAATATAAACTCTAGGTCAATGAAACACAAAATGAAAAACACCTAAAATGAAACACAAAAGGGCTAAGGAAATATTATATTATATAACTGAAAATCATATTAAATAAGAAAATATAGACTTAATGACAAAAAAAAAAAAAAAAAAAATGAGATATTTAAACAACAAATAATAAATACTTTAGTATTTTAATAATATATTATATAATCACTTTAACGAAATGGAAAATTAAATTAATTGAACTTTTCTGGCTTTTAACTGTGAGAATTCGTTAGTTGAGTCTTCATAATTTAATGACTGCGCTATAGTATTTTCTATTGATATTAAAGCTAAATTTGACAATATATCTTGGCCCATTGTAGAACGCAAATAATTTTTTATTAACTTTAATTTACTAAAACTGCGTTCATTCGAAGTAACAGTTACAGGGAGCGTTAAAAATATGCGCAACGCAATGCCAATATTAGGGTACACATCTTTAAAATCGTAAGTGTGGATCCCTTCTAATAATTGCATTGGAGTGGCAGTTGTACAGTCATCAATTAATGATCTTGCCTGTCATTTGAAACTTTCGATTTCAAAAGAAAATTCGATTGGATCTAAATCTTTACAATATTTGGCAGCAAGATTTGTAGCATTTTTTAAAAATTCTTCTGTAGACATTATTGCAAGAGAATATCCTGTCAAGAAAGTAAAATCAGAACAAACGTCTCGAAATGATTCGTATCTCCAATTGATTTGAGATAATATAGTATCAATTACCATGTAACACTCTTTATCAAAATATCTTTGGATGTTGCTAGGTGCGTTTCGTCCTCTGCCTTTTCATCCAATACACAAGTTTTATGTACTATTCGAAATAATATAGTTTGAATTTACTTTTCTTAACTAACAAGTTTCTAAAAAAAAAAAGAAATCTTTTATGAAATCAATTTTGTGTTGATTATAGTTTATTAAAATATATTTTTAAAAAAATGAAATTTGGCAATTTGGCGCCCTTATTAGTCCGGCGCCTGGTGCGGCGGCACCTCTCGCACCACCCTTGTTGCGCCACTGGTAGAGAATGAAATTCTTACACGTGTTTCAGTTCATTTAAAGTACCAACATAAAAATATAATTCATATCTTGTCAAATGTTTATAACCTAGCTATTAGATTTGTAAAATTACTGATTTACGTACAAAACACAATTTATATATTCGCTTATTCAAACCAATGATCAACAAAACACTATTAAACACGTGGTAATACAAAATATTTACAAGCGTAATTTTAATGTTGGTACTATTGTTAAAAGTGTCTACTGCGCATGCACCGAGTTCCAAGTTGGATGTGTTTTCAAGAATAGTTGGACCAAATCTAGTTTTGAATAAGGTTGACCTTGACTACATACCGTGTTCTACACTGTACAATTTCACTGATTTATTTCTAGTACAAGTTCTAGTCAAAGAAATAAGTATGAAAATTTGATGGGAATTGTATAATGTAGAACACGCTTAATGGAGATTATTTTTGAGATCTACGACGAAATGTGTATACTTATCACAAGTAAATCAGAGAGAAATTTTTTTTGTCCAAAATCGAAAAAATCGTAAGGGGTACCCTTTACGATTTTTTCGATTTTTGAAAAATTGAAAATTGTGTTATTAAGACCCCAATTTTTTTCTAGACTAAACAATATATGAAGTTTTCAAAAATTGAAACCGCAGTTCTCTATATTTTATTGTTCTTAAGTTGTTAATTTTTTTAAATTTCAAAAAAAAAAAATGAGAAATTAAAAATTTTTCAAATTTGTTTGGGAGTTGCTTCAAAATGATTCCTAATATCCTTTAGGAACTCAAAAATTCAAACCTCAGGTCCCTATATTTTATTGTTCTTAAGTTAGGACTTTTTTTTTAAATTAAAAAAAAAAAATAATAAAATTAAAAATTTCACAAAAACTTTCTTTGTTTCGGGGTTGTTTTATAATATGTTCTGAGGACTTTTAGGACCTCGATATTTCAAAAATTCCAACCGCAGGTCCCTATTTAATGCAGTTTTTGAGATACTGTCTTTCGAAAATGAAATATTTATAAATTTTCAAAACTAAGCGAATCAAAAAAGCGTCATCTCAGGAGAGCTTAACCCTTTACCGCATAGTGTGCCATATATGGCACATTCAGATTTTTATATTTTATTTTACTTTTAAAACTGAATCGGAACATTACTTCATGAATGTTCATATATACCAGATACACAGCAATGGATCCTGCAGTATCTCAAGTAATGGGCTGCAATAGATTTGACGATATCAAGCGAAATTTGCAACGATAACTCGAATTTAACGAGAATTTATTGAGAAAGGACAACTAGAAGATACGACCTTTTCTTTCAAAAATTCGAGAGCGACTGCTTTTAATCCCTAATGAAAAACACCTAGCAATTGACGAGCAAATAATACGGAATCATTTTCTTTTGTAACATAATGTAGAATCGTAATATTCCATGTATGGCACAAACCCTATTTTCATAAAAATAATAATTAATATTTTAAATATATTTTTTTAATAAATTTTTCTATCAATAAGAACCAATTCCTAATGCCCATGAATTATTTCAGCCAAAAATAAAAATTCATGCATTAAAGGGTTAAATTATTAATTAGGTAGATAAAAGCCTAGATTTCAAAAATTAATTTATACCATTTTTAAAATAAAATTCGCCCCTCAATATTCCAATGTACACCGAAATGTTTGGTTGATTTTTATGGCATTTGACACTTGTCAAAAACGTTAAAACTAAGCGTAGTACTGCATGCGCGTAAAAAAATATAAACTCTTCATATTTTAACAAATTCTCTTACAGAATAGCCAAACACCACTTTGGAATTTGCACTTTACAATACTGTGCAATCAGCTCAGGGGCCGACTAATCCTTTGACACAGCCTCTAGTATTGAATAATTAAAAATGAGTATTATATATTTCATTTTGTAATTCACTACTAGACAGTGACGGCTCCTGAAAGTGCAAATGTAGGCTTGTAAAGGGCTAGCGGTGCGTAGGCAGTAGTGATAAAGTGGTGAGGATCGGAGTTAGAATGCTGTTAGCGTCACAATAACAATGATCACAGTACTATGAAATTATTGAATGTATTTATTTAAGTCATAACCTATATTATCTCTTAGGTTAAATTTATTGCTTAGGTTAGGTTAGGTTAGGTTAGGTATTAATAATTAGTATTTTCTAACTTTTTCTTTTAAATTTATATAAGTATCTTACCTAACCTAACTTAACAAATACGTTTCGTATTTTAGATTATAAAACAATAGATTTAAAAAATTGATGGGAAATGTGAATTTTCACTCATTTCAGGATTTTGCAGGTATTTAGTAAGTGAATAATGATTATTTGGGATGCCAAAACAAATTTTATATTAAAATATTTTTTTTTTTGTTAATTTTAATTCGAACGCCTAATACCATTATTTAGGTTTCTAAATATGTGCAGTATTTTTTTTTTTTATATAGCAAGATTCAATAAGAATTTTAAAAATTGCGCCTATGGCTTCCATTGGTTGTTATAAGCGCCGCCCCTCTGATTTCGTGTACATTGAAACAGAATTAATTATAATTTAAACAATTTCCACCGGTTATTAAATTTACGCTTTTAAAAATTAAATGCAACATTGGCCAAAATATAACTAGAATTTTGAAAAAATAATTTAAACAATATAAAAATTTAAAAAAAAAAACAAAAAATAATATTGTCTCTTCTTGCAGGGTTCGATCCCTTTCGAATCGAGTTACTTGGGTGAAAAGCCAGCGTCATAACCACTAGACCAGCATATACCTTCTAGTGTAGCGTGTTACAAAGCTATAACTTTTGTACATTATTAGCCAAAAAACACAAAAAATGCGTTTTTTTCCAAAAAAAAACCTGATCAAAAATTCCTGTTGTACTATTCCGGTTCACACCAATGTACATTAATTAGAATTTTTTCAGATTTTTAGTTTAAACTATCTGGGCTACAGGGTGTGGGACAATTTTTTTGTGCAAATTTTGGCAAAAATCGCTTCAAAATAATTTATTTTGCAAAAATAAAAATTTGATCTTTAATCCACGTACCAAGGGCTTTCATTTGATACCCTACTCAGAATTATAAAAAAATATTTTATTTTTCGATGAGCACATATTTGTTTATATTTTTAGGGGGATATGTTTTTTAGATGTTTTAGTATTTTTCCTATGTGCGTGTCAAAGAGTTGTAGAAGAACAGACAGACAGACAGACAGACAAAATGACGGTATAAGGGTTTTTTGGTCATACCTACAAAGCCCTAAAAATGTATACTGTAAAAGCATTATTGGAAATTCAATTTAACAGACGAAGGTTAGAAGAAAAAATTGATATTAAAAAATTGGGGCGACACACACCAAATTTAAATATTTCGGAAAGTGCAAAAAGCTAAAATTATAATTATAAGAGGCAATTTAACAGAGTCTTATGTAATAAAACGTCGTGGTTAAACACCTAAACCTATCCTTGTAGTATAATTTGAGTCCCAAAAAGTCACGAGCCGCCACTGCTACTAGATATGGTGACATGGTGTTTAAAAAAATAAATAAAATAAAGTGACGCTAATTATAAAGCATTTCGTACAGAATAGACCCGAATATCATGTAATATATTATTTTTTGTTTCAGCAAAAATCGGCCTATTCTACCTAGTATTTTATGGAGTATTAGCAGCTTTAGTGGCGATATGTATGTGGGTATTCTTCCAAACATTAGATCCAAGAACGCCGAAATGGAGACTGGAAGAGAGTATTATAGGAACGAATCCTGGTCTTGGCTTCAGACCGATGCCATCCATAGATAATGTTGAGAGCACACTCATTTGGTTCAGGGGAACGGAAAGAGAAAACTACAAATACTGGGCGGAGAGTCTCGAAAACTTCTTAGCAGGTGAGAAATTTTAAGATTTCATAGGTATGCTCAAGAAACCCTTATACCTTCACTCAGAAACAGTATCTTAAATCGGCTGTAAGGTAGAAATTATGGCCAAATAAAATTATAATAAAGTTTACATATTTTTGTTGGCTCAAAGAACAAACAAGGCACTGAAAATAAATAAGAAAAAAAAAAAAATACCGTTAATTCTGCTCGGAGGAAATAATTTTTTTTTTAAATTTCAAATTCGTCTTTAAACCCGGGTTGAAATAACGTTTCAAATCGTTACGTTATTGTATAACATTATTTATTTTATATAATAAGTGAAGGCGGCATGCTGAGTGTGTAGGACAAATTTTGCTTTGGAGTAATCACGGCAAAAGGAACGATATTTTTAAAATAATTTATCGTCTGTTAATCTAAGGAGCTTTAAAAACAAATTTTATGTTAAAATATTTTTTTGTTAATTTTAATCGAATACGTAATACCATTATTTAGGTTTATAAATATGTGCAGTATTTTTTTATATAGTAAGGTTAATTAAGATTTTGAAAATTGTGCCTATGATATTGGTTGTCATATGCTCCGCCCCTTTGGTTTCGTATACATGACACATAGAAAGAAAATATAATTCCAACATTCCAACTGGTTATTAAATTTACGGTCTTAAAAATTAAATGCAAAATTTGCCAAAATATAACTAGAATTTTGACAAAATAATTTAAAGAAAATAAAAATGGAAAAAAAAAACAAAAAATGAAATTATCTCCTCTGCCGGCAGCGAACCCTAGAATTCTGGGTAGCTAGCGAGCATGCTAACCATTAGACCATGATACGTCTTCTAATCTGGTGTGTTACATAACTATAACTTTTGTATATCGTCAACAAAAAAACACAAAAAATGTGTTATTTTCCGAAAACATAATCTGATCAGAAATTCCTGTTATACTATTCCGGTTCACACCAATGTACATTACTTAGAATTTTTTCAGATTTTTAGTTGAAACCATCTGGGATACAGGATCCGGAACAAAAAATTTTTTGCACAAATTTGGCAAAAATCGCATCAAAATAATTTATTTTGCAACAATAAAATTTTGATCGTTAATCCACGTAGTAAGGGCTTTTATTTGATACACTACTCAGAATTTTTCAAAAAATATATTTTTTTTTTCGATGAGCACATATTTGTTTATATTTTTAGGAGGATATGTTTTTTAGATGTTTTAGTATTTTTCCTATGTGCGGGTCAAATATTTGTATAAGCGTGCCAAATTTCAACTCTCTAGGTTCAGCTGTTTGGTTACAATTTTTACCGAACAGACAGACTGACGGTATAAGGGTTTTTTGGTCATACCTTCAAAACCCTAAAAACTGTTGATTTTGATGTGATAGAAAAAATATTGTCTTAGACATCCAGCATCTTACACTTATCAAATACCTACAAAATCGTGAAATGTGTGAAAATTCACAAATCGTCGGCTGAAAATAATAAGGTTGTATGTCGAAGTGTATTACATTTGAGAAAACAAGCTTCAAACATTTTGACATGGAAAAAACCAATATAAGGTTACAATACAAGGAAGAAATTTTTTTAATAACTATATATTGATAGTTTATTGTCATTAACGCATTATTTCGAAAAAAAATATTTTTGAATAATACCATTTTAACAATTTGAAAAATGAACATACTACTTTGTGATTAAGAAAAACACGAAACTTAGTACGTTACATACAGCTTTGTAGTTCAAAGTAATATCGGGGGGAAATTCAGTTTATAGGTAAAGCTTCAGTTTTTAGGTTTCTGAAAATTGTTAATAAGGTACCAGAAAAGGTAAAAGAAATGTTAGTCACGTATTAAATTTTTATTTGATTAAATAACACAAATTAAACAATATGCTTGCAAAATAATAACAAATTAAACATTAATCTTACAAAAAATTAAGATAAATTAAGATAATTTGAATTAAAACTGAAACATTCGATATAAAAAAAATTAAACGAAATAAACTGTATTTTTATTATTTTCTTGTGATTTACTTTCTTGGCAATATTGTTTCATAATAAGATTTATCCATAGTAGTCATCCAATCCAGCATAGATTTTAAAGCGATTACCTTGTTTTCTGGTAACGGATTTTTATTTGTAGAAACCTGAATGTCTCTAAATATATTTAACAAGTCTCCAAGACCTTATTTTATTCTTTTTAATATTTTTTGTAACCCAGGTGCCCGAGAAAGATGTTTTATATTTAACATAAAAGATGTTGTATGTCAAACATACAACCATAAGTTATGAATTAAAAAAAAAAAAACAATTAAAATACAAGGGTGTATGTTTTAACATACAACTATGTTTTGTAAGATTTTTATTTTTTAAGACATACAACTATGGTTTTCTGCTTTTTTCTCCGACACCGGTAATGCTATCTTATGGAAATTATTGGAACAAGTAGGTTACGTGACATACAACTCTATAGTATTGAAAAGTGCATTTGACAAAAAATGTCACATACAACCTTATTATTTTCAGCCGACGAAATAACATCAATTCTTTAAATTCGTGTAGGATATAGCGTGTTAAATGAAAGTTTTTAATAATAGGGGATAGGCATGATTTTTTTTTTATTTTTTATTTTATTCCTCTTGTTAAATATAAACATAAAAAACAGTTTTTTTTTTTTTGTAATTTGAAGGCTTAAAAAAATCATAAATGTATGTAGCGCGCGAAAACGACGTGTGACGTCATACCCCTTCTAACTGACGTATGACACTACTAGCTTACCGGCGTACATAGTCGTTCTGAACTTATTTGTTTGTATAACTTTCATAGGTTATGTAAAGTTAGAGTGATTTTAGTTAAAATAAAGTTTAATTCTATAAAAACAATTTATACATGTTTACCGAATTAAATTTTATATTAAAATAGATAACTTATATTGCAGTATTTCAATTATGCCTCTAACGTTTTGTAACTTCATGTAAACAATGTAGTCAAATTCTGACATCTAAATTACATAAATATTTACATTTTACAGAGTTGCAGCGTTTGTTTACATAAAGTTATAGAATATAAAATAAAAATTACTTACAGGTCTGCTTTGACACCACGTATTTCTTCAGCACTGTAGCATTCATTATTTTTCATATATTCCATGAGCATAAATGCACCAATGTTGGGTAAATTATCACTCTGAGCCCTAACAAAATCTTTATCTGCCATTTTAATAATAAATGCGTGAAAAATTGCTTAAAAACAAATACAAAACTCTCGAACAGTACAATACACACACGTGTAAAGATTATGTTGTAGCTGTATCTGTGATGTGAAACCCCTATCGTTTGACGTCATACTCAGTCGTTTTACTCGGCAACCTTTGCTCCGTGGTCGGCTTATTTCAAATTTACAATATTTTAATTCAAAAATTTGGCTATAATATTAATTAAAATGTAATTTTTGTTTTGTTAGGTGACATAACTAACATTAACATATCAAAATAATGTAGTTTTAAGGAAATACAAATTTTATGCGTATCCCCTATTGTAAACTAATTATTAGCGGATGTGTGAAAATAACATTACATAAATAATCTACCTTGTGTAATAATTTTTTACTATTTCTTACAGTATATAAAACACCTGGATTAACTCCTGGTAGAGGACAAAACATCTACGACTGCGACTATGACAGAAAGCCTGGACCAGGCCAAGTATGCGATGTGGAAGTAAAGAACTGGCATCCATGCACTCAGGAGAACAACTTCATGTACCACAAGTCATCGCCGTGCATTTTCCTTAAGCTGAACAAGATCTACGGTTGGGAGCCCGAGTTCTTCAATGACTCCAGTAGTTTACCTGATGCAATGCCGGACTCATTGAAAAAATATATTGGTGAAGTTGGACCCAAAGGAAGCAAAAAGGTAAATATTCATTTTTTTTTTTTTATTATTTTATTTATTTTAAGACACTTCAGCTGCTTGGCTATTAGTGTCTGAAATTACTGTGGTACATAATTGATACATAATTAGTATATTGATTAACATTATAAATTTCCGAACTTATATTAGATGCCGAATATTGGTTGCCTGTAAGAAGTTGAGTACGTTATTAGTCATTGTTGAGTCTAGTCTTAAGTTGTCTTTAAGGTCTTGTTGTAAATTGCAGTTTGTACGTAAGTTAGTGTAGAGTTGGCAGTTAATTACTATGTTGTTAACGGTGAGTTGTTCGTTACATGTCTCACATAGTTTGTTGTCTAGTCTTGCCATGAGGGGTTCGTGTGTGTGTTTGGTGTGTCCGATTCTGAGTCTTATCATTATTACTTGTTCGGTTAATATTCCGTATTAGTCCACCACAACTAGGCTTGTATGCTTAGAATGAATTATATTATAACGTTATAAACGAGAAGGCACGGTCGTAAGAGTGGGGAGCCAATAGTAATCATTCATGCATCTGTAGTTGGCAGAGAAATACCCGTTTTTAACACGAGGAACGTCCGAATATAACTGATATTTTTGGAACTATTTATGAAGTTAATGTTTTTCAAAATACGTATACTATAAATCTCATTGGAAAAAGTTAAAAATTCCTTATGAGTACCTGTTCATATACGTCTAGCAAGTTTAAGTTTTTTCTGTCCAAAATTTTTGCTAACTAAACCTAACCTAATAAGTTTTATCATTGATTGTTTGCATATAGTGAAGATATATAAATGCTTTATACAGTTTTAATACATTTACATAATTTAGCATCTATGAATGCGACGAAAAACGAAATTTTCTATTTCAGACATAAAATTGGTAGGTCGGAATATATTGATATTTTTGAGAATTCTCTCTTTTAATAATGTTAATATTCTTTAAAATAAGTATACTATAAATCTCATTTAAACCATTTAAATGTGACTTAAAGCGTATAAATACTGAAATTTTATTATTCAAGTTTTTTTTTAGCTTTAAAAGGAGCTAAGGAGCTAAATGTTAACAAACACTTATTAAATAATTGCTTGGATTTCGAAACGGATAACTATCAAGTACTTATTTAGATTTCAGTTTTGACTAAAAATATTGGAAATGATAAAGTGAATCGTAAATGTTGTGTTTTGAAGGAAAGGGGCGGCGCTTCGCCAGGGTCAAATCTCATTCTAACTAGCATGCACGGTTTCTCTAACGAGTTGTCCGTGGTGGACTTATATGGAACATTAACCACTTGTTTTCGTCTGTTGGTGCCTGAGTTTCAGTTTTGTATGTCGTCCTTAACTGTTCGTAGTTTGTTGGTAGTTTCGCGCCACTTAGTCAGTCTGCTCGTGTGGAGTTTCGTCTTGATGATCTGTCTTACGTAGATTTTGTTCGGAGGTAGGTAGAGTGTATCTTCATGACAATCTCGGGCGGCTGTGTTGGCGCGTTCGTTGCCTTCTATGCCAATGTAGACAGGAACCCAGATGAGGTGAACTGTTTTCGTTGGTTCCGCTGTCATCTGGTGTACTTGGTCTTGAATTTGTTGTATGACTGTTTCTTTTGAGTAGGGGTTGTTGAGGGCTTGTAGTACACTCAGAGAGTCAGAAATATTCAAATTAAATACACAGAAAAACATGATTTAAAAATCATGATATTTGACTTTTCGGTATTTAAACTCAGTTTCTTTGTTCTCAAGTACGTTTTCAATCTACGCAGCAGGTTTTGCAATCCTAATTTTGTTACTGAGAGTATAGCCAAATCGTCCTCGTATGCCAAAGACCAGATTTTTTTCCTCCCTATAACTACTCTTCCTGTCTGTTCCTTTGCTAAGTAGTTCTCTAGATCTGAGATATAGAGTGAAAACAGAGTAGGGCTAAGTGGGCATCATTCTTCGTCCTTTTCTGAATCCATTTTGTGTGTCTGGAAATAGGTTCTTTTCATTTATTTCTTGTCTTAGTCTTTGATCTACAATCAGTGCTATTTTATTCTATTCATTAGTTATTATTAGCATTCAATAATAATTTATTTCTTGTCTTAGTCTTTGATCTACAATCAGTGCTATTTTATTCTATTCATTAGTTATTATTAGCATTCAATAATAATTATTTGCATTGTTTTTCAAAATTATTAGCGTTTATTAATTATTATCAACATTTAGTAATAATTATTAGCATTCTATTTCTATTATTAGTATCTATTATTCTATCATAGCATTATGATTTTTTGTCATTGCAAATGCAGTTAGTATTTTAAGTTTTTTTATGAGCATATAAATTATTCTTCTTATTTAATTATGGTATTGTTTATTATAGTTGGACACGATATGGGTAAGCTGCGAAGGTGAAACTCCAGGCGATGTTGAGAACGTTGGACCTATAGACTATTACCCTGAGAGAGGTTTCCAGGGCTACTTTTACCCCTACATGAACTCTGAAGGTTATTTGAGCCCTTTGGTGGCTGTCCACTTTAAAAGACCGAGAAGTAAGTATTTTCTGAACTTTTAACCATGGCTTCGAACCGTTATTTTTTTTGTTTCGGTTTTCGTTCCGGTACAATTGAAAAAAAATATATCAGTTCGGTTCCGGTTTTCGTTCCGGCAAAAATAACATTTTTTTTCGGTTTTCGGTTCCGTTCCGAGTAATAATTTTTTAAATGCTTTTATTTGTATTAGAAATTTATTTTCTACTATAATTTAGAAGAACATTTTATTTTTTATTCTGTAATAATTATACCAAGGCCGCTGCCGGGGGGGGGGCAGTTCTGGGCGTTCTATTATTTGGGGGGGGGCGAAATAATAGAAGCGGATTTTTTTTTACTTATCAGTTAAAAAATGACGATTTTTTCTGCTCATCAGTGTAAAAAATAATCTTAAATAAAATGTATTTTATATTTTGGTTCACTCCCCTAAACATTATCTGAACCGAAATAAACCGATATTTTTTTTCGGTTCAGCTCCGGTTTTCGTTCCGACAAAAATAACGGTTTTTTCGGTTTTCGGTTCAGTTCCGGTTCGAAGCCCTGATTTGAACCTATAATAAGAAATAAGAAGTCTATTGCTAACTGCATTGCCAACTTACAACAAAGGCAGGGTAATAATATTTGAATATAGTCTGTTCTACATTATACTTTTTTGCGCAGCACTACAGATTTTTTGCGTAGTACCTACTGACGTAAAAAGTATAATGTGAAACACAATACTTACTTCCAACTTTCGGTGCTACACTTCAAACTACACTATTTTCAAAACTATAGTGCGTTCAAAGGTGAGTTTGCAGCATAGCTCTTATGGAAAATGGGAGCGGTGTTGCCAAATGTTGTAAAAGTGTCAAATGTGTCAATTATAATAATATGAAAAACTCGTATGATTTACAAAAATCAACTCTTATAAAACTCAAAATAACAGTCAACAAAAACAAATGGCCATTTGTAGAATACTGCGTCTTCACAGATCAGCGCGTTTTAGAGCTGGCAACATCGACAAGCAAGAAAAGGATAGTGTCATTGTGTAAACCCATTAGAGAGTATGAAAAAGAACTACTTCATATGCCCTGTACTGCAAACTCACCTTTGAACGCACTATACCTTCAAATTTTTGATTGACAGTTCTATACTTCTCAGTCGTACCAAATACCAACTTTTTAGTTTTTGTTTACAACTTCACTTTTAGAAGTTTATTAAGTTGATAAGAAATTTATTCAGAACATATAATTAAATATAAACTTAGCACAATTAAACAATATTTATAAACTGGTTTACTATACCCAAATTGTTGTCTGCCACCTGAACCTAAAAATTTTTAAGTTGGCAATAAGAAGTATGACAAAGTAATAAAAGATGGAAGGTATAAAATATATCACTCTCTTATTTTTTTCCCCCACTATATTCTGTAGTATCAAAAGTTGAAATGACGTCAGAGTTGGATTGTATTGCAAAAAGTATTGAAAAAACTATAATGTAGAATGGACTGTATAATGTAAATGGAATGGGATAATTTTTATGGTTTTTTATATAATTGGTTTAGTAATAAGTAATAATAATAATTATCAACAACACGAAGTTTTAAAAAACTAGCATATACACACCGTTTTCAATTGTAATTAATGACAATTAATATATGCGTTAAAAATACGTATAACTTGTTTCTTTTTTTTTGTTTTCTAGTTTTAGCAGAACTAGATTTTGAATTCTAGTAACTGGTAACGTTTGATTGAAGCTTTTGATCATTTGGCTTAACAAAAGCCAACTTAAAACATTTAAAAATTAGCTCGTGACAGCTTAAGAGAATTCCATTTGGTTCCGCTCAAAGGTTTGGAATAGTCTATATCAGCGATTCCCAAACTTTTTTGACCGCGACCCGGTACGATGTTTTAAATTTTTTCGCGACCCCCCTTAAGAAAAAAACATTTATTTACAAAACAAATTTTATTTTAAAGCAGTAGCTTTATAATAATCAAGAGTAATAAATAGTAATAAAGAGTATAGTATAGTAATAAAGAATATAGTATAGTAATAAAGAACACAAATACACACTATTCTAGTGATTAACTAACGTAAAAAATATATAATATGTACAAAAAAAATCTTTTTTGTGTGTTTACAATTTTTTTCGCGACCCGGCAAATTTTTTCTGCGACCCACACTTTGGGAAACGCTGGTCTATATTTATTTATATTTATCTCAGGATATGTTGTTTTAAACTCTCTACATTTTTCCTATATGTAGGTCAAAAAGTTATATAAGCATGCCAAATTTCAACTTTCTATGTTCAGTCGTTTAACTACAATTTTTACCGTACAGATAGGGTACATTCGAGTTGTACAGGGTAGAGCGAGCGCTGAGCTAACAGTTGATGGTGACGTCATGAATAGAACACTGACGGAGCGCAGCAATTCGAATACAGAGCGAGCTTGGCTTGTGACGTAATATTTATAAAATCTAGTGTTAAAGTGTGGGGGTTTGCAGAAAATACGGTGCTAAATTTTACAAATCGTCAATTCAAATCACATTTTCGGATATCTCCTACAGTTTTCGAAAATTTTCTTGAAAAACTGATGGGAATTCTCAAACCAAAACTCCAGAAACAGTTTATGATAGTATTGTGGTACCTTGTCAACATTGAGAACTCCTATAAATATACAAATAGATCATAACCTTGTTTCTTCCATGTTTGTTTTATGCACGGTGTATTTAATTATTTTTATGCTGTGTTTCCAAACACAATACAGCTTTCGAGGTTAACAGAAATGACACAAATACAAAAAAATGTAGTACTTTTCCCGCCAGCTCCCCACCTTTTTCCGTCATACTCCATTTGCCCGGTCTTAAAACCCCGAACACATAGAGCGCACTCTATATACACCCTCGACCGCAAAACGAATGCACTTAGGTGTACTCCGAGCGTTAAATCGAACAAGTTTGAGTGTACAGAACGTGCTCGGAGCGTCAAATCGAATGTACTCACAGACAAACAGACACATGCGTGGTGTTATAAGGGTTTTTTGGTGGTCAAAATACTTTTCTTTTTAAACTAGAACCCAGAGCCGCAGTAAGGAAAACTTGCGCTAGGGGCAGAGTCGTGTTTTGGCGCCCTTGGCAAATAAAAACAAGGTTCTCACCTCTCAAAATCCAAGTGACGAGCAAAAAAAAGGTCCTCACCTCCCAAAATCCAAGTAACGAGCAAAAAAAAGGTGTTCACCTGATGAGCAAAGAAAAAAAAGGTCCCCGCCTTCGCAATGCCGCCCCTTAGTCAAACCCGTCAGCGCCCAGTACCGTCGTTTTCCTTAGTGCGTTAACATATTTGACAAGAGTGTCAAATGCCAAGAGAATCTTAACCTAATATTTCGGTGCTGAATTAAATATTCAGTGGCGAAATTTATTTTAAAAATGGAACAGAAATGTATGGTCCTGTAATACTTATTATAACTGGTTTTCACAGTGTATTAAATAAAAATATAACTTTATTCAACTTTTATTTAGTCAATTTATGTACTACAGTCTGTTCCAAACGGTTAAGCGGAACTAGATTTTGCAATCTAGATACTTTCATCGTTTAAATCGTGCTTTTCGGCCGTTTTGTTTAAGCTTTGTAAATCATACTTACAATAAACATTTTTGGTGATTTTAAAATGTCATTTTCTTTATATGTTAATTTTTTGTGTCATATTACAAATTTCCCAATTATTTATATTTTTGTCATTAAAATATATTAAAAAAATAATTTAATTTTGACATATATATTTCGTTTCCATGGTTTCATTGTTGGAATTTTAAATTTTGACATTCCAACATGAAAAATGAAATAACCCTAGCAAGGTCCCTTCTCGTGACAACCTAAAAGAACAAAATTCCCATTTAGTTCCGCCTAACCGTTTGAAACAGACTGTACATTGTATTATAAAAGTTTATCTAATTTTTGAATAAAATGTGAATTATGAGTTCATACTATTTTTAAAAAGGTGTTTGGTAATATTAATTATTAAATAATTAATTGATTTATTACGCTATTTCTACCCTGGAATAACATTGTTGTGATCTTTATTATCATTTTCATCAATTGTTTCTTCAAATAATACACCATTAAAATGTACTGCGATATTGTGAAACACGGCAGAAGCATAGATGATTTTTGTAGCTTTCAGATGATTATAATTTTAAGTTCTATGTCTGAATAAAAACCAAAACTGCTCTTCAATACTCCATTTACTTCCTTTCTATACAATTACTTGAACTTGCGTCTGGGTTACTTGTATAACAAAAATTACGATGCACCATTCTTAGCTCTACTGTAAAGAATTCACTTTAAAAAGTAATAGAAAGTTTGACTTTTGTCTTATAATAATTAATATTTCCACCGTCTGTGTGTTTTATTCAATTTTTTAATAACATGACATTTACTTAAATAGGATCAGCCATTTTTGCAAACTAAACACCAGCGTTAACTGGTAAAGCCACCGTTTTAGTAAGCGCTTATTGTAGAACGTTAACTGGCTATTTTAACGCCGCCGCGCTATAATTTTAACACATAATCGGGTGTATTCTGTAAGAAATGCGTTAAAATTAGCGTCAGGTTAATATTTTTATTTTAACTCCATGTCTAACATCATTATCCAAAAATACTATTCTGTAAGAGCATTTGTTAAGGTAAGCGTTAATACAATATTTGTTAACGCGAGGCGCTAACTGACTTGTAGAGAGGCTAATATTTACTGCACGCGCATGCGCTGTTACGTTGAATTTTAACAGGAGTATTTATTTAGTCAAATGCCAAGAGAATCTTACCTAATATTTCGGTGTAGAATTAAATATTCAGTGGCGAAATTTATTTTATAAATGGAACAGAAATGTTTGATCCTGTGATACTCATTATAACTGGTTTCCACAGTGTATTAAATAAAAATATAACTTTATTCAACTTTTATGTAGTCAATTTATATACTACATTGTATTATAACAGTTTATCTAATTTTTTAATAAAATGTGAATTATATATCCATTCTATTTTTAAAAAGGTATTCGGTGATATTAATTATTAAATAATTAATTGATTTGTTACGCTATTTCTACCCTGGAATAACACTGTTGTGATCGTCATTATCAATCTCATCAATTGTTGCTTCAAATAATACACCATTAAAATGTACTGCGATATTTTGAAACACGGCGGAGGCATAAGTGAAGTTTTGTAGCTTTCAGAGGATTATAATTTTAAGTTCTGTGTCTCAACAAAAACCAAAACTGCTCTCTAATACTCCATTTACTTCCTTTCTATACAATTACTTGAACTTGCGTCTGGGTTACTTGTATAACAAAAATTATGAAGCGTCGTTCTTATCTCTACTGTAAAGAATTCATTTTAAAAAGTAATAGAAAGTTGATTAATATTCCTACTGTCTTGTGTTTTATTCATTTTTTTTTTAAATAACATGACATTTACCTAAATAGTATCAGACATTTTTGCAAACTAAACACCAGCGTTTACTTTTAAAGCCACCATTTTAGTAGGCGCTTATTGTAGAACGTTAACTGGCTATTTTAACGCTGCCGCGCTATAATTTTAACAAATATATGTTTAGCGAATAGCATTTACGTAAAAATGGTGTTAAAAAAATTAACGTCAGTGTCTGACGTTAAGATTTTAACATCATGCTTAGAGAATAGACCCGTCTATGAGTCTAAACCCAGTATTAAAAAAGTTATAGTATATTGTTTAGATGTTGAAATTATGAAATTTGAAAATGTATAAGCTATGCAATTATTTTCGTTTAAAGCCATTAGAATATGGGTAAGAAATATAAAATAACATGAAAATGACAAGCTTTTTTTCTTATGACATCGTAAGAAAACGAAATTAGCCTATATTCCATACGTTTAAATAGAACTAAATGTAATTTTTATTTTGTTAAGTTGTAATTGCTGTGTATAAAATTCACGTAACAAGAATATCGTATTACGTGACTGTGTACTGTATTTTTCATTGCAATTAATAATAATAACAAATGTTTCTGTTTTCAGCTGGAATATTAATAAACGTGGAGTGCAAAGCATGGGCGAAGAACATCAAACACAGCCGAGTCGATCGTTTAGGATCTGTTCACTTTGAACTTTTGATCGATTAAAATCATAGAACTTTAAATAAGTGCCTGGATTTTATAAGTCCGTGTTGTAACTATTTAATTTTAGTTTATAAGTACAATTATCGAATATTACATTTTATTTTTCATGACAAAATTACGAAAGAGATTAGAGAGATAAGTGAACAATTTTAACATATCAATTAACAATTGTAAAACCAGTGCCTTTGGCTATGTCTTAGAAAGTACACAATGAAGGAGCAAACAAAAACAAGCAAGAAAATGATAAAAATGTTGAATAATAACGATTTTGTGACAATTTGGAGAACAAAGTATTCGGCCATTTGTACAATGCAAACTTTTGTTTTGTTCAGATTTTCACTCTTTGGGAAAAATAGTTGAACTTGGAGTGTTCATTTGGCTCTTACATAAAATAGCTACTAAAAAAGTGAATAATTGTTTCTCCATAAAGACTTTCTGGAATTGTTTTGCTCCTTCGATGTACACAATTAAAAAAAATCATGTAAAACCTTAATTTACCGTCTAGGTGTAGTACCAAAAACCAGATGAAACTACAGAAGACAGATGTGAATATATAGTGCCTTTAAGTGTACTAAAAATGCCTTATAAAGACAGAAGTTTTGTAATTTTATATATAGAAAAAAGAAAATAACGAAAATTGAAACACGGCTAATTTAGGTTTTACTTTACAGTTTTAATTTACGATATTTGGTCATTTTACAAATATTTTACTAATTAGTTTTACAATGTAAGCATATCTATAATTTGATAGATGATTTAAAATTTATGATATTATGTTATTGAATGGTATTAAACTTAAAAACTAAAATTGTAAATAGTATTATAAAGTATTATTGTTTTATTTGGTTATAATATAATATGTACTATTTTTTATTTGGATCATCTTTCAAATACCATCTCTTAATTTTAACCAAAGTAAGAAGATTACCAATTATCTTTGCTAATACGTATCTACATGTTATTTCGAATAAACAATTTGGGTCAGTGCCGGATTAAGGTTTTATAAGCTCTTGTTCGAATGTATAGAATGGGTTCCTAAAGAAGGTCGAATCAAAGTGATAAAAAAAGAAGGAAAACCCAGGCTCCAGAAGGGCCCTAGACCTAGTTAGCCTATACGTACATTCGGCACTGATTTCGGCAACTTATTTCTAGCTGCAGCTAGCTAATGGCATCTCATGAATAGAAATTAATGATTGTATTATTTCAAATTAATAGCTTTATATTTAAAAATTTCTTTCGGCATTTATTCGGTAAATGAGAAAACCAGCTTTGTGTTCTCATGTACGGTCATCTCAAGGGTCTACTCTCAGATGATCGTTCATTTTTGCAAATATATGCTAGTCTCCCTTTCCCCATCCTCTCTACATGTTCGTCTCATTCTTTCTTTATTTTCTTCCTCCATTTGCATGTTAAATGTTAAAAATGTTTTTGAATCGACATGTTTTTTCTGTATCTCAGACTGACTGCATTAATTGCAGAAATGCCATACTTGTGATAAATAAAAACAATAATTTCACGAAAATGGCTATATTTCAACTCCACTTTGCAATTTCTAGAGTGAATATAATCAATATATTGTCACAATATAGCTATATGAATCACTACGGGCCGGTTTCTGAAAGCCTGGTTAACTATAACCAAATAGTTAGAAAATGGTTGCTATGGTTCTTATGAGATTGTTATATTGTTACCCAATTTAACCAAAAGATTAAACTCGGCTAAGCTTTCAGAAACCGGCTATGTTTATAAATAATTCACTAAAATCATATAAAACACTAAACGCCTATGCCGTACGTATTGAACATGTGTTTGTGTGTCCTACGGCTGACATTTTTAAATGCTGCAAGTCAGATGATTGCAGCCATCAAACTTTTATTTCTTATCATTTGTTCAGTCTTCTAAACCAGTGTTTCTTAACCGCCATTCTGTAAAAACATGAGTATATACTCATACTTTTATACTCAGCAAGTTGCTTTTTTCTTCTTTTCTATCTAGATTTCCACAGTATTGAGGTATGAGGTACGATGTATAAAGTTAGCCTATATGTACAATCTCGCACCATTATTGTCGATCTTCTGAATGGATCAGTTGAGGTTATAAATGGGCTGAGTAAGTTAAAATGCATAAAATGCTGCATACATACAATACATGTTAGGGTGCGCGTAAAATAAGAAAACCCCCAATGCGCATACAGAAAAAAAAAAGAAAATCTCTCCGTGAATATTACCCGAACAAGTGAATTTACAAGTGAAAACAATGGCTTGTATTTTCTGAGGGTTTGAAGAAAACTCGCATAATGCATGAACATTTGAAACACCTCTATTTTATCAAATGGACGTCCAAACCAAAACGTCTTTTTTACCAAGATCACGTGGGGATTCTTCTAATGTTCGTCAGACTAGATATTTGTATAAAATTCAATATTTTAACCCTAGACTGACATCAAAATATTTAACAACCGGTACACTAAAAAATTAAAAAGCTGAAAAAAAACTACCAGATGAAAGCTGTAGCACAAATTATTCTAATAATATCCGTACCATTTGTTGAATATTAGAAATTATTGATATGTCCTTTTACCCAAAGTAAAAACTAAGTGAACTAAACTATTTTTTTTTTTACTGTTACACGTTTTAGAACATTTTAACAACCGGTACGTGCATACCATTTCGTTCCAGTTGAATATTCACTCTGGATTGGCCACGAAAAATGTTCTGCCTTTTCGCCAATCCACCAAAAATTATTATAGGTTAAGAAACATTATTTTAAACCAACTCTCGAAAAACCCACTCGTACGCTCGCAGTTTGCGAGTGGGAAAATTCCATTTTCAAGTGAGCTATCACAGACTATTTTAATTTTTTCATTAGTCCTTCTTTTTTGTCATTACTTCCATCCGTCTTCCTTTTTATTTAACAAACATATCATAACAAATTGCGAGTGACTGATGCCCATAATATTTTAGGGTTGTTATAAACTAATCTAAGTTTATAAGGGGGTCTCGCCCTCCAAAACTGATTGCTTGTAGGGTTGCGAATTATTATTATTCTTATTTTATTTGCAAACCATATAAAAAAGGTGTCAAGAGTGGGTAAAAAGAGTGGATTATATATTAATCGTCTGCGACGTTATTCTGCTCTCTTATTTGCTATTCCCCTTTTCTGTTTTAGTGCGTATTTCAAATGATCCGAAAATAAATGGAGAATTAAAATTAGTAAACGTGAGTCCGAACGATCTAGTATGAGATGTAAAAAAATCTGCAAGAAAGCAATGGACTAGAGCAGTGGTCTTCAACCGTCTTACATCTGCGGAACCCTACAGTTTAAATGCTATTTCTTTGGAACCCCAAGGCAAAAAGCCACAATAGGCTGCCTTTTTTTAATTTTAAGGTCAAACGTTTTAAAGTAATAATTTAGATGTATACTATTGAATTTAGTCTTGATCAAAATTGATATTTTATAGCTGCCTGTATTTCCATGTTTTTTAATTGTAGGTATAATATACAATTTTACTTTTTTAAATAATGCAATACCTATCTAATACAATTTTTAATGCAAGTTATAAATAAAAATTGAATTCAATAATTAGCGATATGCTGTTTTGAATCTTACTTATTTATTTATTATAAACATTTATTATACTAGCGTCGGCGAATCAAAGCAGTTACGTCACACGACGTAACAAAAAATTGCATTGTGCCAGACAATACAGTCGTTTGTTACATCGTGTGACGTAACTGCGTTGATTCGCCGACGCTAGTATAGCAATCATTATAAACATAAACAATAATACAGTACAAAGTACATATTTAAATGGTAGGTGATATAAAAAGTATATAATAATCACTACTCAACAAATTTGAACTTTTTGTCGAGTTAAATTAGCTGTTTTGGTATAAACACGAACTACTGATAATGAAGATGGTGATTAAAAAATGTATAGCACCTTCATATTTAAAGTTATTCAATTTTTAAAATTTACCAAAATTATTGTATCTACGCGTTATTAAAAAACAATAAAACCATTTAATTAAAGTTGCGGAACCCCTGAAAACGTTCCACGGAACCCCAGGGTTCCACGGAACACAGGTTGAATACCACTGGCCTAGAGTAATCAATGATCAAAGGCAGTAAAGGAAACAAAGTGATGATGATATTTTAAATCTCCGTTCTGTGATTCGTTCGTTTCTTTTAGTTATACAATTTTGTGAATGACGTATTAGCAAAGATAATTTGAGTAATGCTTATCAAACATATTTGCACAATTAATTATAAGTATCATGACAAGAAAAACACAACCTCTGGTTTGTGTGTCAAAATATTAACGAACAAAAAATCTCAAAATTAATCATTGCACAAAAATATGCATTTTTTAAAACATATTTTTAATGCTAATTGTAAATAAATATTTTAATATATTTTTATCACTTCCACGGAAGTTCAGATGTGAGGATTAGTGCCTGTAAAAAGCATTATGCTTGACTTTGACTTGATTTTTGACTTGTATGAAGTTATATTGATTCTGAATAATCAATGCAGTTGTATTTGTTTGTCAATTAAAAATGGATCTTATTTTATTGTGCTTTATGATGTACAATATGCCATCATGTACCTGGATTATAATTAGATATTTTATTTTTATTTAGGGTTTTTCAGTTGGTGAAGTTTGGTGTTTTTTATTCCTCTGTTATTAATGACTTCCTTTTCATATCCACTTTTTTACATATTTTTTTACACTTTAATGTTATAATACATGTTTTATGTATGAAGATAAAAATAGTTTTGTTTTGATTCTTTAAAAATTTCCGTTACACTAGAAAATATGCAAAGATTATATTATAGAACGCGAAAAAATCTTGTAAACAGTGTCCAGTTAATATCTGTCGTCTAAAATCTAAAACAATAGGGGATAGGCATGATTTTTTTAATTTTTTTTATTATATTCCTCTTGTTGCATATAAACATAAAAAACAGTTTTTATTTTATTTTTTTTGTAATTTGAAGGCTTAAAAAAATCATAAATGTATGTAGCACGCGAAAACGACGTGTGACGTCATACCCCTTCTAACTGACGCATGACACTACTAGCTTACCGGCGTACATAGTCTGTTGTGAACTTATTTGTTTGTATAACTTTTATAGGTTATGTAAAGTTAGAGTGAATTTAATTAAAATAAAGTTTAATTCTATAAAAACAATTTATACATGTTTACCGAATTAAATTTTATATTAAAATAGATAACTTATATTGCAGTATTTCAATTATGCCTCTAACGTTTTGAAACTTCATGTAAACAATGTAGTAAAATTCTGACATCTAAATTACATAAATATTTATATTTTACAGAGTTGCAGCGTTTGTTTACATAAAGTTATAGAATATAAAATAAAAATTACTTTGACACCACGTATTTCTTCAGCACTGTATCATTCATTATTTTTCATATATTCCATGAGCATAAATGCATCAGTGTTGGGTAAATTATCACTCTGAGCCCTAACAAAATCTTTATCTGCCATTTTAATAATAAATGCGTGAAAAATTGTTTAAAAACAAATACAAAACTCTCGAACAATACAATACACACACGTGTAAAGATTATGTTGTAGCTGTATCTGTGATGTGAAAACCCTATCGTTTGACGTCATACTCAGTCGTTTTTACTCGGCAACCTTCGCTCCATGGTCGACTTATTTCAAATTTACAATATTTTAATTCAAAAATTTGGCTATAATATTAATTAAAATGTAATTTTTGTTTTGTTAGGTGACATAACTAACATTAACATATCAAAATAATGTAGTTTTAAGGAAATACAAATTTTATGCGTATCCCCTATTGAAGCGAGATTCCGAAATGTAACGAAATATTCCGAAGCTTACCGAAGTATATATTGACATATAACGCGAATAATAATAGTTGTTAATAGATATGTTTACACAAAAATAATATAAATTAAAATTATTAGTAGCAGAAAAATAATTATTTTAAATAATATTTGGTATAATGCTTTATTATTATTTTATTTCTACGATTAAAGTTTTATATCATCGAACGTTTTAAATTTTCAAAAATGTAAATGTAATTCATTGAGTAAAACTCGCCTTGGTAAAAATTATAATTCGTTCAACGGTGTCAAAAGTTGGATGTTGACGAACATTCAGTATCAACGGCGTTGGAACGTCGTTAGGACGTTACTCATTCTGTGCACTTGCGTACGACAACTTGATTTTAACTTTCCTCTGACAGATAGCGCCGTCCAAACGCCGTAGAACTCGTTGCATTCTGTTCCCCACTTTAGGTTTCAGACCGACAGACAGGGTTCAATGCCCAATTGTTCGAAAACGTATATTTATAAGAAAGTAAAACTAAGTATGTTAGATATTATGAAAATATGATTATTTTATTCTGTTTTATTTTACAACAGATATAAAAAAAAAATAATAAAAAAAGTGTGGGAGGGGGCGCCTAACCTAATTTTGCAAGTACCCTTGGGCCGGCCCTGCACAGAAATTTTTAATCAGATAAGTAATTCGGAAGCTATCGAATTTTTATCGAACACTTTAATTCTTTATCTAGCTGATTGTTAGTTAGTTAGTTTAAAAATTTTGGCGCACAGCAACAAAGGCTATTTGCGCCTAACACAGCTTATTTAAATGACTACTATCTAGCTCAGAGGCCCCCAAACTTTTTTGACCGTCGACCCCAAGAAGAGTTTTTCGACTTCTTATCGACCCCCTCTATTTTACAATTACGTTATTATAATAGAACAAGCAAAAAATACTCTTATTTGAATTCTTATATTGTTTATTGTACAGTGTTTTATGTATATTACATTTATCTAATTATACATTTATCTTATAATTATATCTAATCAGATGCAATACAATAATATTATTAAATGAAATTTACTGTCATTCTCAATGTGACGGGTGTGGTTGGTACCTCTTTGCAAGATTAGCAATGTAGGGTTCAAAATGATTTAATTTCAGCTATAAACCGCCACGGAATTCTACATCTTACTTGTTTCTCTGTTTTACCAGGAAGGAATTAATATGGCTAAAACCAGCCTCAACATTATACGAGTGTTTTCATATTTCCGAAAGTTTTGTATAACATTTGCATTTGTCCAGAAGGGTAACCGACGAGTTCATCGAAAATCAATTCATCGAAAATCAATTCATCGAATGATCAATTCATCGAAAAAAAATATTTTGTAAATATTTCTGAGGAATGCCGAAGGGATCGGAAAGTCAAAAGAGCAGTGGTCAATAAAAGTAGACAGACTAAGAAATAATTGCGTAAAATTTTTTATATGGTTTAAAAAAAGGTAAATAAAGTGACATAGTGTTTGAATATAAATAAAGAAATATAATAAGAAAACTTATATAATAAGAGAAATAAATGTTTTGTTTTTAAGGTTTAATAAGACAGTTTATGGGCAATTACACGCAAATAATTTTTATAAATTCATACACAATGATACGCATTTGAATTGGGCTAATATGGGGGAAAATAAAGTACTATGCGCCTAAAAACAAGGTAATTAGGTTAGGTTTAGTTAGTAAAAGTCTAAAACCGAGCGGAGCGAGTTACCCATCTTCTAGTTTAAGGACAAAGCACTATTTTAGGTTAGGTTAGTAAGGGTTTTGTTAGAAGAAGCCGAGCGAAGCGAGCTACTCATTTTCTAGTTTAATGTCTAAACACTATCTTAGGTTAGGTTAGGTTAGTAAGGGTTTGGTTAGAAGAAACCGAGCGAAGCGAGCTACCCATCATCTAGTTGAATGACAAAACAAACTCACACTAACATAACAATGCCACCTGTTTAGAATCACCATACATTGAACAAATCATGTGTGGTATAGTAAATATGAATAGTAAAACTATGTACATAACACAAAACCCTTAAGACTTAACAGATGTGGAAATACCATTTTTATAATCCTTTAAGAATGGGTGTATTAAGTACATTTCTGATCCCATTACCCGGGTTTTTCTGATCTAAGGAGCCGTGTTCGATTTCAAAATAATCCAATAGGTATCTTTTACCTGGCGTATTTTCTGAATGGAAAATTAAAAAATTATTAATAGACCAAGTATGATAGTTATTTAATAAGTGTAGTCTGTCAACTTTTATTGACCACTGTTTTTTTGGCTTTCCGATCCCCTCGGCATTTCTCTCAAATATTTACAAAATATTTTTTTTTCGATGAATTGATCATTCGATGAATTGATTTTCGATGAACTTACCGTGAATCGTCCAGAAGTAACCTAAAGTAACATTTTTAAACAGCGTTCTAGCTTCAAGATCAACCGAAAATTCAATAAGTTCATCTTGTATAGGACTTTCGATGTTTTCAACATCTGCAGAAAAGGGCGCGATAATCCAATCTGGGATGTACATTTTCTCTAAATTCTCAAAACGTAATTTAAAATCTACGCTCAATTTTTGAAGATGTTTCGTGTATATTTCCAAGTCTTCATCTTATACTTCCAACTGTAGCAAATTCTTAAAATACTGAAAATCTTCATGCAATGTAGATCTACATCAAGCATGTCAAACTCAAAGATTAACATGGGCCAAATTAAAAAGGTTTAAGTTTAGGTAGGCCGCAAAAAAAAAAAAATCAATGTTCATAGAAACGGATGTTTATTTCGAATAGTAAAGTATAAAAAAAAATAACAAGAAAAACTTAATGTTTACTTCCTGACACTTAGCTTCTCTTCTCTGCTACTATCTTTCCTATCTCGGGAGAAATCCTGTTCGCAGTTATTACTTTCAAAACTGACCCAAGGTGAGCATCGTTAATTCTGGATCTGAGAGGAGACTTATTTCCTTTCATAAGTGTTAATTTACTGCTCGCACCGATAAGTACTTCCGAACATGGATATAATTTCATATGCGAATTTTCGAGTATTTTCAAACCTGGTAAATATTTGTAAAATTCAGGCACACCAGTTTCAATGAATTTTGCCTTCAAATTTGAATCGCATTGCATCTCGATCATCTCCATTTGCATATGACTAGATACTGAATCTATATTTATTGATAAAATCGAAGAAAACAAAGAAAAATTGCTTTCCAAACAATTAAAATCTGCAAATCTTGTTTCAAATTCAGTTCTAAGACTTAAAACCTTTTCTGAATATCTCTGATACATTTGTATCTAAACTTGATTTGTTCATGTTGCACGTCGGAAAGTGTGCTAGATCTCCATCTTTCAGTTGCTTTTCCCAAAGAACTAGCTTACATTTGAATGTTTTACCTTTGTCACACATGTTCGTAATGATCTGATCTTTTCCTTGCAGCGCTAAATTTAAATCGGTTAAGTGTTGTGTTATATCAACCATGAAAGATAAATCCTGCAACCATATTGGATCAGAAAACAAACTTACGTCTTGATTTTTAGTTATTAAAAACTGACATATTTCTTCTTTCAAATCCCAGGATTGTTTGAGAATTTTGCAGCAGGATAACCAACGTACCTCGGTATAGTAGGACAAACCCGAATATTCGCATTGTAATTCACTTAAGAAAACAGAAATTTGTCGCTGATTTAAGCCTCGAGATCTTATAAAATTAATAACTTTTTTTATATATGATAACACATTTTTCATTTTTATTACCTTCGTGCATAATACTTCTTGCTGTATAATACAATGCGTATGATGAATGTTGGAACCATCATGAATTTCACTTGATTGTTTTCGTAGTAATGCCACGAAGCCGTTGTTTTTTCCGGTCATCGATGGAGCGCCATCAGTAGCTACAGAAGTTAATTTTGACAGAGGTAGATTGTATTTTTGCAACAGTTCATAAACACGATTAAATATATCTTGTCCTGTAGTAGTACCACGCATCAGTATTAGTTCTAACAATTCTTCAAAAATAAGCGCCTTTTATTGTGGAAATTTTATGACGTGATATGATAATGAAAATTATAAGAGTATGAAACACAAAACGCCCAAAAAAGCTTGCTTTTGAAAACATAGACGCCCAATTCGGCACTATGGCAATTTGTCGTAAACGAGGCGCAATTTGCCTTTTTCGGTCGCCCAATTTGCGATAAATCGCCCAGCCTGGCAACGCTGTGCATGACTAATAGACAAATGGCGTTGTTAGTATTAGTGGAAGAGATGCATCGGCCCGTAATTTCAAAACATACATGCCACGCGACTTATATCTAAATCATTAAGATAGGCAACCCGAACGAGGCAACTGTTTATCGGATAATACCTATCCTATTCTTATACTATGTCGGTCGGGCCGCAAAAATACTAGTTTCGGGCCGCGAGTTTGACACCCTTGATCTACATAAATAAATCTAATTTAACTTCACTTATATTTATATATAACTGTGTAGTTATTATACTAGTAGTTTTTAACTTTTTTCCATCGACCCCCGAGCCAGAATCGACCTCTAACAATGTCATATCGACTCCCGGGGGTCGATATCGACCACTTTGGGGACCCCTGATCTAGCTGATTGGAGAACTGGATAGCAATAGCTGGATCTCGATGCGAGCGCATCTCCAATACGATTGTAAGTCTGTAGATGGAAGCACGTGGTTTATTCTTTCAAAGTTTATCGGATTTTTAATATGTATCCACAATTTGTTATCACTTACCAAATACCTACAAAATCCTGAAATGTGTGAAAATTTACACTTCACATTAATTTTATAATTTAAGTGTTTTTAACTGTTGTTTATAATAGAAACAAAAATATTCTTTTTCGAACTTAGTTGTCGTTATATAAATAAAATTTGTAGATTAAAGGTAAGTGAATTAGATTTATTTATTAAATGTTTATTTTCTTGTAAAATATTTAAATCGTGTTCTTTTTAAGTTCCTTGAAACTGTATTATGAAAACAAAATAAGATGAAGCTGCGGACACCATCTGAAATTAATATTTTTTATAAATTATTCTTGAGTAATTTATTTGTTTTATTACTTAGTGATTCTCAACCTCTGGTGGCGATTTTCGGAAGACTGGGCGATTTCATGCAACAATCAACTTTTAAAAGTGATTTTTTACGTCTAAGAAAAGAAAACGTCTAAGTTACGTCTAAGAAACTTTCCTTGAAATTTCTTTTTTTCCTTAAAACTTTTTAAGATCGCAGCGCCATATGCGGCAAAGCTGGAACACTCGAAAGTGACATTAAACTTTTACTCGTGTATTTGTTTACATGGTGAAAATGAACACCAGTTGTATTTTTCCTGTTTTCCGAGCTTTTTTTTTATTTAAAGGTAATCTACGATTTACAAGATATGTAATAATATACTATTCTAAAGAAATTTCAAAGAAATTTTTAATTTTTCATTGTATTTTAAATTCTTTTTGACTGTATGCCAAAATAATAGCAACAAAAATATGGTAAATATATTAGAAAAAATTAATATCTCGGCCTGAAAAAGTAAAAGGGCCTTTTAATATATCAACTGATGCAGAGCCGCAGTAAGGAAAACTTGCGCTAGGGGCAAAACGGCGTTTTGGCGCCCTTGGCAAATAAATGTAAAGCAAGAAAAAAGGTCCTCACCTCCTAAAATCCAAGTGATGAGCTAAAAAATGGTCCTCACCTTCGCAATGTGGCGCCCCTTAGTCAAGCTCGTCGGTGCCCTTTTTCTTAGTGTGCTAGGAGCTGTCGCCCCCTCCGCCCCTCCTTACTGCGGCTCTGAACTGATGATTTAGGCAAATTTTGGGTGGGGTAAGTGCTTTTTTCAGTCTTTTCTTGGACGTAAAAAATCACTTTCCATAAAATGCAACGAACAACATGGCATGCATGGGCTTGCATTTTTTCCCATTTTTCGTTTTTGGGTCCATAAAAACCTACGATCCACTTTCTCTCTGCCTCCAAACATCGTTTCAATTGATATTTTTTTCGATTTAGGTAAATTATGGAATGTTTAAGAGGTATTCTTCCTTATTCACAATTTACATTGCGGCACACAACAAAATTGATTGTTTTTTTTTACCATGATTCACAAAAATAAAACACAAACAATCAAAAAAACACGTATTTCTCCATTGAACAAAATAAAACAATGTCACTTTCGTATCTACCGCAAATTGCCACCAGATATCAGGGCACTTAGGAAGTTTCCCCTATAGTATATTATTACATATCTTTTAAATCGTAGATTAACTAAGAAAAAATGCCTAAAAATGCTGAAAAAATAGAAAAATACAACTCGTGTTAATTTTCACCATGTAATCAAATACTCAAGTGACAGTTTAATGTCATTCTCAAGTGTTCCAGCCTTTGCCGCATGTAGCGCTGCGATTTTAAAAGTTTCCCGTATAGTTCGTTCAACTGTTAGAATACAGTATTTTTCTTTGGGAAATGAGAGTGGTGTTGTAAAATGTAAAATTGTCAAATATGTCAATGCACCCAAAATATTACGCAGAATATTCATTCTTGTGTTGTTAATTTATTAAAATTAAATCGTATATGAACTCTTTCCAAAAGTTCAGTCTTGTTATTTAATAACTGGAGAAAGCAGCCATGATAAGCAATAGTAAATTTAGGAAACTTTTTCAAGTTCCCTTATATTTCAAATATCAGGTCTGGGAAAAAGTTCGTGGCGTTTTTGCTGATAGAAGGCGCCAATTGCAAATAACTCATGAAAACAGATCGCAGCGACACCACTAAGCGCTCGTTGGAAAGGTGACAGTTCAAGCGTTACTTTTAGTGTCTAAACATCAAAATTTGTGCAGTGGTTGAAAAGTTGTTTGCGTTTAAAAATGAAGAAAAATAATGAAAAATTGCGCTATATTTTGCAATATTATTACGACAAAGGGAAGAACGCTGCGCAGGCTTGTGAAAAAATTTGTGCTGTGTACGGTGAAGGTATTTTATAAAAATCAGCTGCGCGGCAATGGTTCGCTAACTTTCGTTCTGGTAATTTTAATGTGAAAGATGACTCACGCTCTAATCGTCCAATCAGTGAAAAAGCTGATGAAATTCTTGAAGTCCAGCAAGATAGGCATATCAGCAGTGTCGATATTGGAACGGAGCTAGGCATTGACCACAAAATTGTTTTGAACCATTTACGGATTGCTGGCTACAAAAAGAAGCTCGATATATGGGTTCCTCATGAGTTGAGCGGGAAAAACATGATAGACCGAATTAACATCAGCAACGCGCTGCTGAAACGTAATGAAATCGAGCCATTTCTGAAACGTGTCATAACCGGTGATGAAAATGGATCACGTACGACAATCGGAAGCGTAAAAGATCGTGGACAAGGTGATGCTGTGTGTGTGGTGGGACTGGAAGGGAATCGTTCACCCTTAGCTACTTCCAGTTGGTCAGACGATTGATTCTCAACTCTACTGTGGACAACTAAAGAGATTACGCTAGGCAATTGAAAGAGAACAGCTCGAATTGAATAATAGGAAAGGTGTTGTCTTTCATCATGACAACGCAAGACCACATACTTCTTTGATGACCCGTCGAAAATTGCGAAAGCTTGGTTGGGAAATTTTGTTGCATCCACCGTATTGTCCAGACATAGCACCCTCTGACTATCACCTATTCCGATCTCTGCAGAATTTTCTCAATGGAATTAAGCTGGTTTCAAAAGAAGCCTGTGAAACCCATTTGATTCAGTTTTTCAACCAGAAACTACAGAAATTCTTCACCGGCATCATGGCTCTACCCGAAAAATGGCGAAACGTATTCGATAATAATGGAGTATATTTGGTTTAAATAAATTCATTTTCACACTATAATAAAACCAGTTGAATTTTACTAAAAAAACGCCACGAACTTTTTCCCATACCGATATTAAGCAAAGCGAAGAACACGAGTGAGTTTTGGTTGAGAACCACTGTACTAATTGAAAATTATCTTACCGTAAAGAGTACTGTAAAATTTAATGGACAAAAACGACAAGCTGTCATTTCCAGTTTCCTGTGTATTAAGCATAAACTGTGCATCTTGATAATATCGGATGTATGGATATGTCTGTACCGAACAAGACGTAACATTTTCTCAGTCCTCTTTAACTGAAACAAAAACAAAAAGATATATCAGTTTTATTTTTATCTTGTGACTGAAAATCATAAAATTGAGTACAGGGTGATTTTAAAAAGTTTTTACTATGCAATATATGAGTCTGTATCGCTACAAATTATCCAGAACTGAATTACCATAACAAACCATTTTTATTCTTAACACATGTTCACAAAATAGTTAGGTTATGTTAGTGTTATGATCTTTTTAAATTGCTTAAATTTATTTATTCTATTTGGCCAAATGTTGAATTTAATTTTTAAAAGCGTAAATTTAATAACCAATGGAAATTATTGAAAATGAATACACGAAATCAGAGAGGCGGAGTTATGACTTAAAAAAACCAATGGAAGCCATAGGCGCAATTTTCAAAATCTTAATGAACCTTGCGCTTCATTATAAATCGACAAAGTATAATCAACTCGTGTAAAATGCCGACTGACTAAAAGGTACCAAAGGAAAACAACAGCCTAAACAAATCGTCTACCTATCTTTCGCCCATCCTACAGCAATTCACGTACCGTATTTTTCGGATCATAAGACGCACCGGACGATAAGACGCACCCCAAATTTATGAAACAATTTTTAGAAAGAATATTTATTATTACAATAACTTGTACCAGCAACATTCTGTTCATCTTCACTCTCTGTACTATCACTCGTCTCGTTAATGTCATTGTTCGTATTATTTTCGCCTGAACTATTGTTGTCAATCTCTTCAAAAACCAAGTCATCTTCGATACTATCCAATGTGTTGCTTATACCGACTTTACAATCGTCTTTTCTTTTACAGCTTCCCATGAATTTTTTACCTAGGTACTTTTGAAATTGTCGTCCGTTTCATCCGTTGCTGTAACATTGCGATTTGGCTTTATCATTCGTTTGTTCCACTCTTCCCGCATAAAATTATTAAATGGTTTATTAATCGACCCAAGAGTTGTCGTTGACTTGTAAGGCCTCCAGAAATGACAGCTAATTCTGTATTCATTTCTATTATATTTTCTTGGTTGATTCTGTTTTATGCGCTCCGAATTGATTCCACACTAATATCGCACACTTTTGAAGCAACGCACCTGTATCTTCGCACCATAAGACGCACCCCAATTCTGTGTAAAAAGGTGCGTCTTATGGTCCGAAAAAATACGGTATATTTTACCTACCTCTAAAGTTGTTGCTTCTGAGAAATACGTAATAAAAACAACATTAACAACAATTACTAAACTCCAAAGCACACAGTCAATATTGTACAACCAAAAAGAACGAGTTAAGAAATATTTTTTCCCTGTCTCAACAGCTACATAAACAGTATAAGAAACCGAAAAAAATGCAGTGATTAATCTCAAAAACAAAAAGTCATATAGCCTATTAATTTCTTTACTAATTTCAAACAACGTATAATGAAAATCCAGTATATTTTTAAAAATTTCATAATTTTTAAAATGAATTTTAGAATACTTTTCTTTTACAATGGCGTTGTTTAAATTTTTAACTAAAAAACTGATTATCAATAATAAGGTAATCATTTGAAATTCTAAAGACGCAGAGATTAGTGTGATAATTAAAAAAAAATAGGTCACACACATATTGCTAGCGACGTGACTTACGACCATATCGCAGCAAAAATAACCAATTATCAATAAATAAATAATTATAATTATACAATTTGAAACATATTCCACGTATCTGTAATTTAAAAATAACTTATTTTTTTCCAAACTTATACAACAATTATGTAACCTCTGCCAAATTTTTCCAACTTTTCGTCTACTTTTGAGTCCAAAAGTCAAAATTCCAATGGCTAAAGCCAGGAATATGGTTATGTTACATAATGATACGATTTTTATAAGTCCTCCATCAAAAATATATTTTAGTCCTTGTTTAAATGCACAGTAGCAATAATATATTATAATGGTGCGCTGAATATATAATAGGAGTATGTCTAATTTGGTTGTTTTTATGTGGCGCCATCTTGTGTTGCCAATGATGGTGTGGGACATGGATCCGCTTATTTTTCCGGTGTAGTATAATAGTTTAGTTGCGGAAAATATGTCTGATTTTTTCATCGACATTTTGAAATGTGTGAAATATATTTAACTTGTTTTAAGAATTGATTTGAAGTATAAATTTTCCGACATTTAATGGTTTCGTAAGTACTTACTAAGTGAGAAACGTCAATAGAATGTTCAATATATATTTTCTACGTTATGCACATATTGATTAAGTAGTAATATAAAATAATAATTCATATTACTTGTCATTTTATATTTAGTTATTATTTACATAATTTATATTCAATTATGTATACTAATAACACTTCAATCTTCTTATATTCAATTTTCAAACATAATAGATTACTTGAAGAACTGTTAACCCTATATCTTTAGAATTTTTATATTAAGAAAATAAAAAAATCAGCTGTGGCCACCACAGGACCGACCGCCATCACAAAGTACTTGTATAAAATACATTCTAGCAGCAGAGTAGAAATAACTTGGCCTAATATTTTCTAACAGAGATATTATTTATCATAACCATGGAAACGGTACACATAAGTATGAAAAAATAGATAATTATAAAAAAAAAAAATCAAAATTTTTTCGTTTTATCAAAAAATGTCTCAAATAAAAGCTGTTAGTTATTGCTTTTATAGACAATTTTGTTAAATACATTTTTTCGAAATATTTATCTGTTGTTCAATATTCGCAAAATTCTTAAAATCGACACGAGTAAACTCCTATTTCTAGTCAACCGATTTTTACCAAAAGTTGATCAACTCGTGTCATTGATGTTAAAAGCTTAAATATGAAGTTTCATAAAAATCCTTTTAGCCAAATTTGCGCTGCACGTGTACACAGACAGACGGACGGACAGACAGACAGACAGACAGACAGACGAACAGACGGGCAGACAGACCGACAGACATCATGCTAAAAATAGTCAAAACGTTATGTATGGACCTCAATTCGTGGAGATCTATCGAAATCTAGAAATGTGAAAATCGGGATGATCACAATACCTCCCTTATATATGTAGGCGGTCGGTAAAAATGGTTTTGTTTCTTTACTTATGGACGTGTTCATCTTTGAGAACAATGAAATCGTAAATAATCACAGTTGTTTAGTATTTTTATATATGTGTGTATAAAATAAATGTTTAATCCTTTTTAATATTAATAAAAATAATACCATTTAGAGTACAGTGGAACTTCGATATAACGGACCAATGCGGGCGAGGGGTTGTCCGATATAGCCGAATGTGCGTTATATAAAAATACATTTTCTGAATATGCTATTTGTTTACTATCAAATAAAAATATATATTAAACGAAAGTTTACATTCTAATTACACTTTAAAATTGCACTTTATTCGTCTTCAGATGATATGTCACTATACGCCCGTTGAGGAGAGTTGTCTATGTTTGTTTTTGAACTTTCTGATTTCGGTGGCAACGGTTTGAAAAATGTATCAAATTTTGTTTGTATTTTTGAAGTTTGTTGTTTCTTAATTATTAACTCTCTAAAATTGCGAATTCCCGCCCGCTACTCGGGTGATTCCCCGAGTGTGCAGTTACGTGAAGTTTACGGTCGCTTACATGCTGTCCGTTATATCCGAAGTCCGTTGTATCGAGGTCCGTTATATCGAGGTTTTACTGTACGTTCAACTTAACTTCATCACGTGCGGATATTACCAGTTCCCTTGCGCAGAAACCAAATTTCGTACATTACGTTATCAACAGTTTGCTTAATACATTTCTGTGGCGTCACTTACTTTGATTTGTGTTTGACTACGCGTATTGTGCGATGTTGTTTGTTTATTTCCGTTATTATTATTTATTTCTCGTACGTTTCAAGGTATACCGTGTACTAAAATGATTAAAAATGTATTTGAAATACATGATTTTGTGTGTTTGGTTTCCGCAACAATTGTTCAAAACCCTAATGTACGTCAATGTGACCAGCTGTTTTCTCACGCAGAATTGACGTAATTTATGATACCCTGTGATGAAGTTAAGATGAATGAGCTCTACTACCGCTGGATGGCGCTAGAGTATTGCAATATTGCAATTCATAATGTTTATGTACATTTTTGATTTTTACCTTTAGCTAAATTCCGCTATTTATTTAAAATATAAAAATTTCTTATCTACGCCGCTTTGGACCTAATATCCCGCTATAACAGTGAAATTCTGCTACATCTGGCAACACTGCGATGCAGATTTATAATGTGCGAGAATGAATAAATTCGTACCAATGCGCATGTGCTGCGGTGCGAGAATTTTCATTCCCGTATTGGCTGCGCGCGTTTCAATCGCTGTCAGCAATATTTATATTGTATTTTCTTGCAGTCTCGTGCAGAAAATGAGATTGTAAATCTTAATTTCTACTTAATTTACACTAATTTAACTGGTAAATGAGAGATATCTGAACGCTGCTGCGTGTAAAGAACAAGCTTAAAATCATCCTGTAGTATCCAACACAATTTTACTTACCTCTGAAGTTGTTGTTTCTGAAAAATACGTAATAAAAACAACACTAACAACAATTCCTGAACACCATAGCATACAACCAATATCATACGTCCAGTAGATGTGCCCTTTTTCAAAAAATAAATAATGAACAGTATAGGAAACCGAAAAAAATGCACAGATCATTCTCAAAAACAAAAAATCATAAAGCCTATTAACTTCTTTACTAATTTCAAACAATTCATAATGAAAACCCATTGTATTTTTTAAGATGTTATTAAAATGACTCTTAGAAATTTTAAGAATGTTATTGTTTAATTTCTTCGCTAAAAAAGTGATGATCAATAACAAACTAATCATTTGAAATTCTAGAGATGCTGAAATAAGAGCTATAATAATATAAAAGTAGACTATATACATATCGCTATTAGCATGAACTACAATCAAATCGCAGTAAAAATAACTAAACGTCAACAAATATATAAAAGCAATTATAAAATTTGACACGTATTTAACGTAACTGTAATTCAAATGTATCTGCATTTTTTCTAAACTTATGCAACAATTATGTAACCTCTTCCACATTTCTCCAACTTTTCGTCTTCTTTTGAGTCCAAAAGTCAAAATTCCAACGGCTAAAGCCAGGAATAAAGATATGTTACATAATGCTACGATTTTTATAAAACCTCCATCAGAAATATATATTAGTGCTTGTTTAAATGCACAGTAGCAAAAAAATATTATAATGGTGTGCTGGATGTATATTAGGAGTATGTCTAATTTGGTTGTTTTTATGTGACTCCATCTTGTGTTGCCAGTGATGGTGTAGGATATAGATCCGCTTATTTTTCCGGAGTAGTATAGTAGTTTAGTTGCGGAAAATAAGTCAGATTTTTTCGTCCACATTTTAAAATGTCTGACAGAAATTTAACTTGTTTTAAGAAATGATGTGAAGTACTATTTTTATTAATGGTTTCGAAATTACTTAATAAATGAAAAAGGCCAACAGAATGTTTAATATATACTATATGATGCAAATACTAATCCAGTTCATAGCACTTTAGTAATATAAAATAATACTTTCATAATTAATTATCATTTTATATGTAGTTATTGTTCAGGCTACTTATTGATTTAATTATTAATTAACAATCCTATTTAATTATCATACATAATACATTACTTAAAGACCTGTTAACCCTGTAACGTCATAAATTTTATTTTAAGAAAAAGAAAATTATGTTTTCTACGTCTACTGTGGAACTGTCTCTAGTTGACAGGAAATAAGCTTAATTTTACACAGATGCGCGCGCAGGTGATTCGGGAATAATAAATTCTCCCCAATACGCATATGCAGCGTGCGGGAATGAATAAATTCGCAGCAATGCGCATGTGCAGTTTCTGAGAATTTTCATTTCCGTACTGGCTGCGCGCTCAATGAGTCTCTCAATACCACGTCGCTCACTAGGAAAACTTTTTTTTTCGACTTTATTCATCAACATACTTTCCTTCAAGAGTGATACATTCATTCCAACGCTCCTCTAACTTTTCGATGCCTTCTTTGTAGAACGATTTGTCTTTGCCCTCAAAATAGGCCTCGGTTTCGGCAATCACTTCTTCATTTGAGTCAAATTTCTTTCCCTGGAGCATCTTTCTGAGGTCTGCAAAAAGCCAGTAGTCGCTGGGAGCCAGATCTGGAGAGTACGGTGGGTGAGGAAGCAATTCGAAGCGAAATTTATTCAATTTAACCATCGTTTTCATCGATTTGTGACACGGGGGGTTGGTTTGGTGAAAGAGCACTGTTTTCTTTTGCATGTGAAGCCGTTTTTTCTTGATTACTACACTCAATCGATCCAATAATGCCATGCAGTATTCGCTATTGATAGTTTTACCTTTCTCAAGATAGTCGATAAACAAAATACCATGCGCGTCCCAAAATACATATGCCATTACCTTGCCAGCTGACTTTTGAGTTTTTGGTCGCTTTGGCCGACTTTCACCGCCTGCTTTCCACTCAGTTGACGATCTTTTTGATTCAGGTGTGAAGTAGTGGATCCATGTTTCATCCATTGTTACATACCGACGCAAGAAATCCTTTTTATCTCGCTTGAACAGCTCAAAACAGCTCTCTGAATCGTCGATGCGTTGTTGTTTTTGGTCCGGTGTAAGCGAACGCGGCACCCACTTCGAAAGCAATTTACGCATGCTCAAATTTTCGTGTAAAATTGACACACTACCTTCTGATATCTTTAAGGTGTCAGCTATCTCACGTAACTTCACTTTACGGTCTTTCAAAACTATTTTGTGGACTTTTTTTAATGTTTTCCGGAACAACTGCCGATTTTGGGCGACTAGATCGTTCAGCATCATCGGTGTTTGTACGACCGCGTTTAAATTCAGCATACCAGTCAGTAATAGTTGATTTGCCTGGGGCAGAGTTTCTATAACGCTTATCAAGCCACTGTTTGGCTTCAACAGTATTTTTTTCCCATCAAAAAACATTGTTTAATCAACACACGAAATTCTTTTTTATCCATTCTTTTGAAAATTACAAAACTGGAGTCACTAAAATCACTGAAACCTCTAAACTAATTGTCAGAATGTCATGAAATTTTCAAACGTATCATTTGAAGGTTGATACTATCCAGAAATCATATGAGTCTGTCAACAGTGTTGCCAAAAATAACCAAATAAGTAAGTGTATTTTCTTGATTATTTATTTATTGAAAAATCGGAGGAAAAGCATAGGGAGCAACAAGCGCAGAATGCATATTCTGCTCTAGTTGCACAGTATACTATTTCCTACAACTACTATGGAATTGGTTCCTTTCGCTATTGTAAGTTGACAGGTAATTAACTGAATTCCGTATGTTAACCTTATGCGCACACAATCAGTGCGGGAATGAATCATTTCGCACCGATGCGGCAGTGTTGCCAGATTTTAAAAGGGATATTCCGCGCATGTCACTGATAATTTCCGCTATTCTCTACTACACAAATGAACACAGTTTCTCGCTTCAAAAAAACATGTTTGGTCTAGAACAGTGGTCAGCTGTTCGTATGCGGCTTTTTGAGGATATTTGTGAATTTAGAAAATATTCACGCTAAAGTTCATTTTATTTTCATGCATTTTTATGCAGCGCATCGGTAATACCAATGACTAAAATAAAATATAGTTATGCGCTATTCATTAAATTATGCTAAAAAATCAGATGTGCCACCACAGGACCGACCGCCATCACAAAGTACTTGTATAAAATAAAATCTAGCAGCAGAGTAGAAATAACTTTGCCTAATATTTTCTAACAGAGATATTATTTATCACGACCATGGAAACGTTACATATAAGTATGAAAAAATTGAGACTAGGAAAAAATTTCGAAAAATTTTACAAAATTTTTTCGTTTTAACAAAAAATGTCTCAAATAAAAGTTGTTAGTTATTGCTTTTATAGCAATTTTTGTTCAATAATTTTGTTCGAAATATTTTTCTGTTGTGAAATATTCGCAAAAATCCCAAAATAAATGGGAATAAATGTGTTTATTCCCATTAATAATATTTTTAAACAATTCTGTTACTTATCTTATTTATTAATTTTTAATGACTATATTCCCTAATGAGCTTTATCAGTGATAGCCATCTTGATTTGTAGATACGTGATTTTTACAAGAGGCATTTCATTTTTTCTGGCGTGTTTAGTTATTATTAAGTGGTAAAAGTGCAAGGTGTAAGTGGTAAAAATGTGGCATAGTGTGGACTTTGGTGTTTGGGCTGCATGGAGATCAAAACTGGAATGATTGCAAAGGTATTTCTAGAAATTTTTGTTAATTTTGTAATGCAAGTCATTGTTAAGTACACGTGTACACGTGTACAAGTACAGTGAGTATCTCTTGATTCTAGCAGCACAGTAGAAATAACTTGGCCAAATATTTTCTAACAGAGATATTATTTATCATAACCATGGAAACGTTAGATAAACGTTAACATAACGATATAAGTAGGAATAAATAGATAGATACAAAAAAAAATCATTTTTTTTTTTGAAATTTTTCGTTTTATCAAAAAACCTCTCAAATAAAAGTTATTAGTTATTGTATTTATAGCATATTTTGTAAAATACATTTTTTCTAAATATTTTTCTGTTGTGAAATATTCGCAAAAATCTTAAAATCGACACGAGTAAACTCCCATTTTTAGTTAACCGATTTTTACCAAAAGTTGATCAACTCGTGCCATTGATGACAGAAGCTTAAATATGAAGTTTCATAAAAATCCTTTCAGCCGAATTTGCTCTGCACGTGTACACAGACAGACGGACAGACAGACGGACAGACAGACAGACAGACAGACCGACGGACAGACAGACAGACGGACGGACAGACAGACAGACCGACAGACATCATGCTAAAAATAGTCAAAACGTTATGTAGGGACCTCAATTCGTGGAGATCCATCGAAATCTCGAAATGTCAAAATCGGTATGATTACAATACCTCTCTTATATATGTTGACGGTCGGTAAAAATCACTGTATAGGTCTATTACATAATAACAAGACCTTAAAATCATCCTGTAGTAAATCCAACACATTTTACTTACCTCTAAAGTTGTTGCTTCTGAAAAATACGTAATAAAAACAACACTAACAACAATTCCTGAACTCCAACACACAATATCAATATCATACAACCAGTAGATGGGCCCTTTCTCAAAAGCTAAATGATGAACAGTATAGGAAACCGAAAAAAATGCACCGATCATTCTCAAAAACAAAAAATCATAAAGCCTGTTAACTTCTTTACTAATTTCAAACAACTCATAATGAAAATTCATTGAATTTTTTAAGATATTTTTATTAAAATGACTTTTAGAAATTTTAAGAATGTTATTGTTTAATTTCTTCGCTAAAAAACTAATGATCAATAGCAAACTAATCATTTGAAATTCTAGACATGCTGAAATAATACCTATAATAAAATAAAAGTAGATTACATATATATCACTAACAACGTGAGACACGATCAAATCGCAGCAAAAATATACAAATGTCAACAAATAAATAAAAAGAAGTAGACAATTTGATACATATTTAACGTATCTGTAATCCAAATGTATCTGCATTTTTTCTAAAATTATACAACAATTATGTAACCTCTTCCAGATTTCTCTAACATTTCTTCTACTTTTAAGTCCAAAAGTCAAAATTCCAAAGGCTAAAGCAATGAATATAGATATGTTACAAATTGCTAACATTTTTAGAAAACCGCCTTCAAACATAAATTTTAGGACTTGTTTAAATGCACAAAGGCAAAAGAATATTATAATGGTGTGCTGGATGTATAATAGGAGTATGTCTAATTTGGTTGTTGTTATGTGGCGCCATCTTGTGTCGCCAGTGATGGTATAGGATATAGATCCGCTTATTTTTCCGGTGTAGTATAATAGCTTAGTTGCGGAAAATATGTCTGAATTTTTCTTCAACATTTTGAAATGCCTGAAAGAAATTTAACTTAAACAGGGTGTATACTAGCGTCGGCGAATTAACGCACTTACATCACACGACGTAACAAACGACTGTATTGTCTGGAACAATGCAATCGTTTGTTACGTCGTGTGACGTAAGTGCGTTGATTCGCCGACGCTAGTATACCAAGATTTTTAAGGGCCACATGTTTAAACCAACTCTTTGGAGAAAATGAAAAGCTTTTTGAAAATTACTTTCTGTTTCTTGATCTACGCTTTAATAACTTTTTTCCGATTTCCGATTTTTGATTTTTGTTGAAATTTGTGCGACAGTATTTTTTAGGTTATGTAAAGTGAGATAGCTATACTCTGTTCAAAATCAAAAAGTAGTAATCATTCAGAGCTCTTAAATTAACAGGTTGTAGACTGTTCTTTATTAGCTGTAAGTTATGTCTCTATGCATTCTTTTTAACGTTGTATGTACCGTTCATAGCAAGTTAGAAATTAATATGTTACAAATAGTCCTACATCTGTGTATTTTGTAACCAACTATTTAGCTTCGTAAAATGTTTATGTATTATCGTTCTTATAATTCTGATATCTTAGATTTTAACTACCTAATTACCTAAATTAATCATATTTACGTCTTTGTAATTTTGAGCAAGATTTGTTAATGATAGGTGTGATCGTTTGTGTTGCCCAACCTACACTGAACTACATCACAGGTATGCTATTGTCAACTGACAATAACTGAAGCGCCTCTAGTGAGATTTTGAGAAACTGACGGTTGTAGGATAGTCGAGTTTGTGACAAGCATGGGAATATGTTCTTAGAAGTGGAAAGACAGTTAAAGACCATTTTAGAGTGTGTTCCCGTGTGTTTCAATAAATATCACATGAATTTACCATTGAACCTGTCAAAAATATCCTACCAAAGTCAGCCATTATGTGAATGCAGTAGCGCCTCTATCGGTAGTGTCAGATGCCAATCTTACAGTGGGACGTCAGCTGCTCTTGTCCTGGACAAGTTTGGTGCAACACAAACGAACAAACCTGATGACATTATTTATTTATTTATTTATTTATTTAATAACTCATTGGACTGCCAACAGGTGCAAGCACCCAATAACAGGCAGCCACTTTAGCATACAAATGACAATGGTACAAAATAATACAATTATAAAATTTAAAACAGAAAAATATGTAAAACAACAAAAAAAAAAAAAAATTATATCTATATATACAAAGAGGAACATAGGAGCTAGAAATTTAAGGGAATATTTATTATAGTCTAGAAAAAATATCTTTATGCAGTGTTTTTAGTTTTATAATACTGTTTTATGATAGTTGAAAATCTCCGTAAAGATAAATTATGGATATCTAAGTCGATATCATAACTGACAGTATTAAATAATTTTGTCATGCGAAAATCCTGGCAAAATGTCTGGCAAAATTTTGCTTAAATGTACAAATACTACGCATGTTATAAGAAGGAACACAAAAATTTAATTGTCCTAACAAATTTGTATCATCATAGCTCCCATGTACTATTCTGTATATTTGTTTAAGGTCAACCATGTCTCTACGTATGTTAGGTTATGTAAAGGCATACGATAACTACGGTGTCACTGATAGAATTCGATAGGCAATGTGTTTATATGTTTGTCTTATTAAAACATCTTACTAGCTATAAGTTTAGAAAATTATCCATAATCCACAACGAACAACGTATTGAATTTAGAGGTCTGAACGGTTTCACGTCTTACCATATGACAAAAGTCTTAAGGCTTAAGTGTCAAAAATGAATTTAATAAATGTTAACACTTACTAGATACCTACGTCTGCCTACTGCTTATTGTAACTTATATTGTTCTTCCTGTTGTTGGAAATACTGATTCAATTTGTAGCACTATAATAATACTATTGTAATACAAAAATTATAATTCATATTACCCGTCATTTTTTACTTATTTATTGTTTTATCCAAATTATTGATTTCAATTAAGTATATTAACAACAATATTCAATTAGCCAACATAATAAATTATTAGAACATAGAACTACTACTTACTAGATTATAAAAGATTATAGAGTTAAATGTGTATAAATATAAGGTGTTACAAGAATTACGATATTTTTTAAAATCAATATTTTCATTTTGCTTCCTTGTATTTCAACCGCCAGTCCGCGGCTAGACATACCAGTACGCGAGCACTTTAAAAGTATATAATTAATAATATTTTTTTGTAAAATAATTAGAGCTATTAGTACATGTATATAAAATCATAAATTTTTTAGGGTTATGTAGGTATGACCACCAAAAAACCCTTAAAACGTCACTCATGTGTCTGTCTGTATGTCTGTATGTCTGTCTGTCTGTCTGTCTGTCTGTCTGTCTGTCTGTCTGTCTGTCTGTCTGTCTGTCTGTCTGTCTGTCTGTCTGTCTGTCTGTCTGTCTGTACGGTAGAAATTGTAGCTAAACGGCTGAACATAGAAAGTTGAAATTTAGTATACTTGTATAACTTTTTGACCACCATGTAGGAAAACTATGGAGAGTTCAAAGAAATACAGCGCGGGAGAAATATGAACAAATATGTATTTAATAGAAAAATAAATATTCTTATAAAATTTTGAGTGGGGTATCAAATGAAACCTTTTTATGGGGTTTTTGTCAATATAATGGCAAAAACCTTTTGTCCCCCACCCTATCTCCCAGCGGGGTTGAACTAAAAATCTGAATAATGTAAATTGATGGGAACCGGAATAGTTCAACAGGAAATTTTGATCATATTGGTTTTTCGCAAAATATTGATTTTTTGTCGTCGAAAAATTTTTTTAAAATTTATTGTGTGGATCAAAAGAAAGCTGTTCGTAGATAAGAGAGCGGGAAGTAGTTTTTTATTTATTTATTTTTTATTTTAATACGATTTTTTTCAAAGAAGTACTAAAAAATCAGTGTCCCGCACCCTTTAACCCTAAGGGGTTAAATTAAAAATCTGAAAAAATTCCAAACAATGTATATTGCTGTAACCGGAAACTTTTCGATCCGATTTCGTTTTTGGAAATTATTACAGATTTTGTTTTATTGAAAAAAAAAAAAAATAAATAAAAAACTACTTCCCGAGTTTTTTATTTATTTATTTTTTATTTTAATACGATTTTTTTCAAAGAAGTACTAAAAAATCAGTGTCCCGCACCCATTAACCCTAAGGGGTTAAATTAAAAATCTGAAAAAATTCCAAACAATGTATATTGCTGTAACCGGAAACTTTTCGATCCGATTTCGTTTTTGGAAATTATTACAGATTTTGTTTTATTGAAAAAAAAAAAAAATAAATAAATAAAAAACTACTTCCCGAGTTTTTTATTTATTTATTTTTTATTTTAATACGATTTTTTTCAAAGAAGTACTAAAAAATCAGTGTCCCGCACCCTTTAACCCTAAGGGGTTAAATTAAAAATCTGAAAAAATTCCAAACAATGTATATTGCTGTAACCGGAAACTTTTCGATCCGATTTCGTTTTTGAAAATTATTACAGATTTTGTTTTATTGAAAAAAAAAAATAAATAAATAAATAAAAAACTACTTCCCGAGTTTTTTATTTATTTATTTTTTATTTTAATACGATTTTTTTCAAAGAAGTACTAAAAAATCAGTGTCCCGCACCCTTTAACCCTAAGGGGTTAAATTAAAAATCTGAAAAAATTCCAAACAATGTATATTGCTGTAACCGGAAACTTTTCGATCCGATTTCGTTTTTGGAAATTATTACAGATTTTGTTTTATTGAAAAAAAAAAAATAAATAAATAAAAAACTACTTCCCGAGTTTTTTATTTATTTATTTTTTATTTTAATACGATTTTTTTCAAAGAAGTACTAAAAAATCAGTGTCCCGCACCCTTTAACCCTAAGGGGTTAAATTAAAAATCTGAAAAAAATCCAAACAATGTATATTGCTGTAACCGGAAACTTTTCGATCCGATTTCGTTTTTGGAAATTATTACAGATTTTGTTTTATTGAAAAAAAAAAAAAATAAATAAAAAACTACTTCCCGAGTTTTTTATTTATTTATTTTTTATTTTAATACGATTTTTTTCAAAGAAGTACTAAAAAATCAGTGTCCCGCACCCTTTAACCCTAAGGGGTTAAATTAAAAATCTGAAAAAAATCCAAACAATGTATATTGCTGTAACCGGAAACTTTTCGATCCGATTTCGTTTTTGGAAATTATTACAGATTTTGTTTTATTGAAAAAAAAAAAAAATAAATAAAAAACTACTTCCCGAGTTTTTTATTTATTTATTTTTTATTTTAATACGATTTTTTTCAAAGAAGTACTAAAAAATCAGTGTCCCGCACCCATTAACCCTAAGGGGTTAAATTAAAAATCTGAAAAAATTCCAAACAATGTATATTGCTGTAACCGGAAACTTTTCGATCCGATTTCGTTTTTGGAAATTATTACAGATTTTGTTTTATTGAAAAAAAAAAATAATAAATAAATAAAAAACTACTTCCCGAGTTTTTTATTTATTTATTTTTTATTTTAATACGATTTTTTTCAAAGAAGTACTAAAAAATCAGTGTCCCGCACCCTTTAACCCTAAGGGGTTAAATTAAAAATCTGAAAAAATTCCAAACAATGTATATTGCTGTAACCGGAAACTTTTCGATCCGATTTCGTTTTTGGAAATTATTACAGATTTTGTTTTATTGAAAAAAAAAAATAATAAATAAAAAACTACTTCCCGAGTTTTTTATTTATTTATTTTTTATTTTAATACGATTTTTTTCAAAGAAGTACTAAAAAATCAGTGTCCCGCACCCATTAACCCTAAGGGGTTAAATTAAAAATCTGAAAAAATTCCAAACAATGTATATTGCTGTAACCGGAAACTTTTCGATCCGATTTCGTTTTTGGAAATTATTACAGATTTTGTTTTATTTTTTATTTTAATACGATTTTTTTCAAAGAAGTACTAAAAAATCAGTGTCCCGCACCCTTTAACCCTAAGGGGTTAAATTAAAAATCTGAAAAAATTCCAAACAATGTATATTGCTGTAACCGGAAACTTTTCGATCCGATTTCGTTTTTGGAAACTATTACAGATTTTGTTTTATTGAAAAAAAAAAAAAAATAAATAAAAAACTACTTCCCGAGTTTTTTATTTATTTATTTTTTATTTTAATACGATTTTTTTCAAAGAAGTACTAAAAAATCAGTGTCCCGCACCCATTAACCCTAAGGGGTTAAATTAAAAATCTGAAAAAATTCCAAACAATGTATATTGCTGTAACCGGAAACTTTTCGATCCGATTTCGTTTTTGGAAATTATTACAGATTTGGTTTTATTGAAAAAAAAAAATAAATAAATAAAAAACTACTTCCCGAGTTTTTTATTTATTTATTTTTTATTTTAATACGATTTTTTTCAAAGAAGTACTAAAAAATCAGTGTCCCGCACCCTTTAACCCTAAGGGGTTAAATTAAAAATCTGAAAAAATTCCAAACAATGTATATTGCTGTAACCGGAAACTTTTCGATCCGATTTCGTTTTTGGAAATTATTACAGATTTTGTTTTATTGAAAAAAAAAAATAATAAATAAAAAACTACTTCCCGAGTTTTTTATTTATTTATTTTTTATTTTAATACGATTTTTTTCAAAGAAGTACTAAAAAATCAGTGTCCCGCACCCATTAACCCTAAGGGGTTAAATTAAAAATCTGAAAAAATTCCAAACAATGTATATTGCTGTAACCGGAAACTTTTCGATCCGATTTCGTTTTTGGAAATTATTACAGATTTGGTTTTATTGAAAAAAAAAAATAAATAAATAAAAAACTACTTCCCGAGTTTTTTATTTATTTATTTTTTATTTTAATACGATTTTTTTCAAAGAAGTACTAAAAAATCAGTGTCCCGCACCCTTTAACCCTAAGGGGTTAAATTAAAAATCTGAAAAAATTCCAAACAATGTATATTGCTGTAACCGGAAACTTTTCGATCCGATTTCGTTTTTGGAAATTATTACAGATTTGGTTTTATTGAAAAAAAAAAATAAATAAATAAAAAACTACTTCCCGAGTTTTTTATTTATTTATTTTTTATTTTAATACGATTTTTTTCAAAGAAGTACTAAAAAATCAGTGTCCCGCACCCTTTAACCCTAAGGGGTTAAATTAAAAATCTGAAAAAATTCCAAACAATGTATATTGCTGTAACCGGAAACTTTTCGATCCGATTTCGTTTTTGGAAATTATTACAGATTTTGTTTTATTGAAAAAAAAAAATAATAAATAAAAAACTACTTCCCGAGTTTTTTATTTATTTATTTTTTATTTTAATACGATTTTTTTCAAAGAAGTACTAAAAAATCAGTGTCCCGCACCCATTAACCCTAAGGGGTTAAATTAAAAATCTGAAAAAATTCCAAACAATGTATATTGCTGTAACCGGAAACTTTTCGATCCGATTTCGTTTTTGGAATCTATTACAGATTTTGTTTTATTGAAAAAAAAAAAAAATAAATAAATAAAAAACTACTTCCCGAGTTTTTTATTTATTTATTTTTTATTTTAATACGATTTTTTTCAAAGAAGTACTAAAAAATCAGTGTCCCGCACCCTTTAACCCTAAGGGGTTAAATTAAAAATCTGAAAAAATTCCAAACAATGTATATTGCTGTAACCGGAAACTTTTCGATCCGATTTCGTTTTTGGAATCTATTACAGATTTTGTTTTATTGAAAAAAAAAAAAAATAAATAAATAAAAAACTACTTCCCGAGTTTTTTATTTATTTATTTTTTATTTTAATACGATTTTTTTCAAAGAAGTACTAAAAAATCAGTGTCCCGCACCCTTTAACCCTAAGGGGTTAAATTAAAAATCTGAAAAAATTCCAAACAATGTATATTGCTGTAACCGGAAACTTTTCGATCCGATTTCGTTTTTGGAAATTATTACAGATTTTGTTTTATTGAAAAAAAAAAAAAAATAAATAAAAAACTACTTCCCGAGTTTTTTATTTATTTATTTTTTATTTTAATACGATTTTTTTCAAAGAAGTACTAAAAAATCAGTGTCCCGCACCCATTAACCCTAAGGGGTTAAATTAAAAATCTGAAAAAATTCCAAACAATGTATATTGCTGTAACCGGAAACTTTTCGATCCGATTTCGTTTTTGGAAATTATTACAGATTTTGTTTTATTGAAAAAAAAAAAAATAAATAAATAAAAAACTACTTCCCGAGTTTTTTATTTATTTATTTTTTATTTTAATACGATTTTTTTCAAAGAAGTACTAAAAAATCAGTGTCCCTTACCCATTAACCCTAAGGGGTTAAATTAAAAATCTGAAAAAATTCCAAACAATGTATATTGCTGTAACCGGAAACTTTTCGATCCGATTTCGTTTTTGGAAATTATTACAGATTTTGTTTTATTGAAAAAAAAAAAAATAAATAAATAAAAAACTACTTCCCGAGTTTTTTATTTATTTATTTTTTATTTTAATACGATTTTTTTCAAAGAAGTACTAAAAAATCAGTGTCCCGCACCCTTTAACCCTAAGGGGTTAAATTAAAAATCTGAAAAAATTCCAAACAATGTATATTGCTGTAACCGGAAACTTTTCGATCCGATTTCGTTTTTGGAAATTATTACAGATTTTGTTTTATTGAAAAAAAGAAATAAATAAATAAAAAACTACTTCCCGAGTTTTTTATTTATTTATTTTTTATTTTAATACGATTTTTTTCAAAGAAGTACTAAAAAATCAGTGTCCCGCACCCTTTAACCCTAAGGGGTTAAATTAAAAATCTGAAAAAATTCCAAACAATGTATATTGCTGTAACCGGAAACTTTTCGATCCGATTTCGTTTTTGGAAATTATTACAGATTTTGTTTTATTGAAAAAAAAAATAAATAAATAAATAAAAAACTACTTCCCGAGTTTTTTATTTATTTATTTTTTATTTTAATACGATTTTTTTCAAAGAAGTACTAAAAAATCAGTGTCCCGCACCCATTAACCCTAAGGGGTTAAATTAAAAATCTGAAAAAATTCCAAACAATGTATATTGCTGTAACCGGAAACTTTTCGATCCGATTTCGTTTTTGGAAATTATTACAGATTTTGTTTTATTGAAAAAAAAAAAAAAATAAGTAAAAAACTACTTCCCGAGTTTTTTATTTATTTATTTTTTATTTTAATACGATTTTTTTCAAAGAAGTACTAAAAAATCAGTGTCCCGCACCCTTTAACCCTAAGGGGTTAAATTAAAAATCTGAAAAAATTCCAAACAATGTATATTGCTGTAACCGGAAACTTTTCGATCCGATTTCGTTTTTGGAAATTATTACAGATTTTGTTTTATTGAAAAAAAAAATAAATAAATAAATAAAAAACTACTTCCCGAGTTTTTTATTTATTTATTTTTTATTTTAATACGATTTTTTTCAAAGAAGTACTAAAAAATCAGTGTCCCGCACCCATTAACCCTAAGGGGTTAAATTAAAAATCTGAAAAAATTCCAAACAATGTATATTGCTGTAACCGGAAACTTTTCGATCCGATTTCGTTTTTGGAAACTATTACAGATTTTGTTTTATCGAAAAAAAAAAAAATAAATAAATAAAAAACTACTTCCCGAGTTTTTTATTTATTTATTTTTTATTTTAATACGATTTTTTTCAAAGAAGTACTAAAAAATCAGTGTCCCGCACCCTTTAACCCTAAGGGGTTAAATTAAAAATCTGAAAAAATTCCAAACAATGTATATTGCTGTAACCGGAAACTTTTCGATCCGATTTCGTTTTTGGAAATTATTACAGATTTTGTTTTATTGAAAAAAAAAAATAAATAAATAAAAAACTACTTCCCGAGTTTTTTATTTATTTATTTTTTATTTTAATACGATTTTTTTCAAAGAAGTACTAAAAAATCAGTGTCCCGCACCCATTAACCCTAAGGGGTTAAATTAAAAATCTGAAAAAATTCCAAACAATGTATATTGCTGTAACCGGAAACTTTTCGATCCGATTTCGTTTTTGGAAATTATTACAGATTTTGTTTTATTGAAAAAAAAAAAAAAAAAAATAAAAAACTACTTCCCGAGTTTTTTATTTATTTATTTTTTATTTTAATACGATTTTTTTCAAAGAAGTACTAAAAAATCAGTGTCCCGCACCCTTTAACCCTAAGGGGTTAAATTAAAAATCTGAAAAAATTCCAAACAATGTATATTGCTGTAACCGGAAACTTTTCGATCCGATTTCGTTTTTGGAAATTATTACAGATTTTGTTTTATTGAAAAAAAAAAATAAATAAATAAAAAACTACTTCCCGAGTTTTTTATTTATTTATTTTTTATTTTAATACGATTTTTTTCAAAGAAGTACTAAAAAATCAGTGTCCCGCACCCTTTAACCCTAAGGGGTTAAATTAAAAATCTGAAAAAATTCCAAACAATGTATATTGCTGTAACCGGAAACTTTTCGATCCGATTTCGTTTTTGGAAACTATTACAGATTTTGTTTTATCGAAAAAAAAAAAAATAAATAAATAAAAAACTACTTCCCGAGTTTTTTATTTATTTATTTTTTATTTTAATACGATTTTTTTCAAAGAAGTACTAAAAAATCAGTGTCCCGCACCCTTTAACCCTAAGGGGTTAAATTAAAAATCTGAAAAAATTCCAAACAATGTATATTGCTGTAACCGGAAACTTTTCGATCCGATTTCGTTTTTGGAAATTATTACAGATTTTGTTTTATTGAAAAAAAAAAATAAATAAATAAAAAACTACTTCCCGAGTTTTTTATTTATTTATTTTTTATTTTAATACGATTTTTTTCAAAGAAGTACTAAAAAATCAGTGTCCCGCACCCATTAACCCTAAGGGGTTAAATTAAAAATCTGAAAAAATTCCAAACAATGTATATTGCTGTAACCGGAAACTTTTCGATCCGATTTCGTTTTTGGAAATTATTACAGATTTTGTTTTATTGAAAAAAAAAAAAAAAAAAATAAAAAACTACTTCCCGAGTTTTTTATTTATTTATTTTTTATTTTAATACGATTTTTTTCAAAGAAGTACTAAAAAATCAGTGTCCCGCACCCTTTAACCCTAAGGGGTTAAATTAAAAATCTGAAAAAATTCCAAACAATGTATATTGCTGTAACCGGAAACTTTTCGATCCGATTTCGTTTTTGGAAATTATTACAGATTTTGTTTTATTGAAAAAAAAAAATAAATAAATAAAAAACTACTTCCCGAGTTTTTTATTTATTTATTTTTTATTTTAATACGATTTTTTTCAAAGAAGTACTAAAAAATCAGTGTCCCGCACCCTTTAACCCTAAGGGGTTAAATTAAAAATCTGAAAAAATTCCAAACAATGTATATTGCTGTAACCGGAAACTTTTCGATCCGATTTCGTTTTTGGAAATTATTACAGATTTTGTTTTATTGAAAAAAAAAATAAATAAATAAAAAACTACTTCCCGAGTTTTTTATTTATTTATTTTTTATTTTAATACGATTTTTTTCAAAGAAGTACTAAAAAATCAGTGTCCCGCACCCTTTAACCCTAAGGGGTTAAATTAAAAATCTGAAAAAATTCCAAACAATGTATATTGCTGTAACCGGAAACTTTTCGATCCGATTTCGTTTTTGGAAATTATTACAGATTTTGTTTTATTGAAAAAAAAAAAAAAAAAAATAAAAAACTACTTCCCGAGTTTTTTATTTATTTATTTTTTATTTTAATACGATTTTTTTCAAAGAAGTACTAAAAAATCAGTGTCCCGCACCCTTTAACCCTAAGGGGTTAAATTAAAAATCTGAAAAAATTCCAAACAATGTATATTGCTGTAACCGGAAACTTTTCGATCCGATTTCGTTTTTGGAAATTATTACAGATTTTGTTTTATTGAAAAAAAAAAAAAATAAATAAAAAACTACTTCCCGAGTTTTTTATTTATTTATTTTTTATTTTAATACGATTTTTTTCAAAGAAGTACTAAAAAATCAGTGTCCCGCACCCTTTAACCCTAAGGGGTTAAATTAAAAATCTGAAAAAATTCCAAACAATGTATATTGCTGTAACCGGAAACTTTTCGATCCGATTTCGTTTTTGGAAATTATTACAGATTTTGTTTTATTGAAAAAAAAAAATAAATAAATAAAAAACTACTTCCCGAGTTTTTTATTTATTTATTTTTTATTTTAATACGATTTTTTTCAAAGAAGTACTAAAAAATCAGTGTCCCGCACCCATTAACCCTAAGGGGTTAAATTAAAAATCTGAAAAAATTCCAAACAATGTATATTGCTGTAACCGGAAACTTTTCGATCCGATTTCGTTTTTGGAAATTATTACAGATTTTGTTTTATTGAAAAAAAAAAAAAAAAAAATAAAAAACTACTTCCCGAGTTTTTTATTTATTTATTTTTTATTTTAATACGATTTTTTTCAAAGAAGTACTAAAAAATCAGTGTCCCGCACCCTTTAACCCTAAGGGGTTAAATTAAAAATCTGAAAAAATTCCAAACAATGTATATTGCTGTAACCGGAAACTTTTCGATCCGATTTCGTTTTTGGAAATTATTACAGATTTTGTTTTATTGAAAAAAAAAAATAAATAAATAAAAAACTACTTCCCGAGTTTTTTATTTATTTATTTTTTATTTTAATACGATTTTTTTCAAAGAAGTACTAAAAAATCAGTGTCCCGCACCCTTTAACCCTAAGGGGTTAAATTAAAAATCTGAAAAAATTCCAAACAATGTATATTGCTGTAACCGGAAACTTTTCGATCCGATTTCGTTTTTGGAAATTATTACAGATTTTGTTTTATTGAAAAAAAAAATAAATAAATAAAAAACTACTTCCCGAGTTTTTTATTTATTTATTTTTTATTTTAATACGATTTTTTTCAAAGAAGTACTAAAAAATCAGTGTCCCGCACCCTTTAACCCTAAGGGGTTAAATTAAAAATCTGAAAAAATTCCAAACAATGTATATTGCTGTAACCGGAAACTTTTCGATCCGATTTCGTTTTTGGAAATTATTACAGATTTTGTTTTATTGAAAAAAAAAAATAAATAAATAAAAAACTACTTCCCGAGTTTTTTATTTATTTATTTTTTATTTTAATACGATTTTTTTCAAAGAAGTACTAAAAAATCAGTGTCCCGCACCCATTAACCCTAAGGGGTTAAATTAAAAATCTGAAAAAATTCCAAACAATGTATATTGCTGTAACCGGAAACTTTTCGATCCGATTTCGTTTTTGGAAATTATTACAGATTTTGTTTTATTGAAAAAAAAAAAAAAAAAAATAAAAAACTACTTCCCGAGTTTTTTATTTATTTATTTTTTATTTTAATACGATTTTTTTCAAAGAAGTACTAAAAAATCAGTGTCCCGCACCCTTTAACCCTAAGGGGTTAAATTAAAAATCTGAAAAAATTCCAAACAATGTATATTGCTGTAACCGGAAACTTTTCGATCCGATTTCGTTTTTGGAAATTATTACAGATTTTGTTTTATTGAAAAAAAAAAATAAATAAATAAAAAACTACTTCCCGAGTTTTTTATTTATTTATTTTTTATTTTAATACGATTTTTTTCAAAGAAGTACTAAAAAATCAGTGTCCCGCACCCTTTAACCCTAAGGGGTTAAATTAAAAATCTGAAAAAATTCCAAACAATGTATATTGCTGTAACCGGAAACTTTTCGATCCGATTTCGTTTTTGGAAATTATTACAGATTTTGTTTTATTGAAAAAAAAAATAAATAAATAAAAAACTACTTCCCGAGTTTTTTATTTATTTATTTTTTATTTTAATACGATTTTTTTCAAAGAAGTACTAAAAAATCAGTGTCCCGCACCCTTTAACCCTAAGGGGTTAAATTAAAAATCTGAAAAAATTCCAAACAATGTATATTGCTGTAACCGGAAACTTTTCGATCCGATTTCGTTTTTGGAAATTATTACAGATTTTGTTTTATTGAAAAAAAAAAAAAAAAAAATAAAAAACTACTTCCCGAGTTTTTTATTTATTTATTTTTTATTTTAATACGATTTTTTTCAAAGAAGTACTAAAAAATCAGTGTCCCGCACCCTTTAACCCTAAGGGGTTAAATTAAAAATCTGAAAAAATTCCAAACAATGTATATTGCTGTAACCGGAAACTTTTCGATCCGATTTCGTTTTTGGAAATTATTACAGATTTTGTTTTATTGAAAAAAAAAAAAAAAAAATAAAAAACTACTTCCCGAGTTTTTTATTTATTTATTTTTTATTTTAATACGATTTTTTTCAAAGAAGTACTAAAAAATCAGTGTCCCGCACCCTTTAACCCTAAGGGGTTAAATTAAAAATCTGAAAAAATTCCAAACAATGTATATTGCTGTAACCGGAAACTTTTCGATCCGATTTCGTTTTTGGAAATTATTACAGATTTTGTTTTATTGAAAAAAAAAAATAAATAAATAAAAAACTACTTCCCGAGTTTTTTATTTATTTATTTTTTATTTTAATACGATTTTTTTCAAAGAAGTACTAAAAAATCAGTGTCCCGCACCCATTAACCCTAAGGGGTTAAATTAAAAATCTGAAAAAATTCCAAACAATGTATATTGCTGTAACCGGAAACTTTTCGATCCGATTTCGTTTTTGGAAATTATTACAGATTTTGTTTTATTGAAAAAAAAAAAAAAAAAAATAAAAAACTACTTCCCGAGTTTTTTATTTATTTATTTTTTATTTTAATACGATTTTTTTCAAAGAAGTACTAAAAAATCAGTGTCCCGCACCCTTTAACCCTAAGGGGTTAAATTAAAAATCTGAAAAAATTCCAAACAATGTATATTGCTGTAACCGGAAACTTTTCGATCCGATTTCGTTTTTGGAAATTATTACAGATTTTGTTTTATTGAAAAAAAAAAATAAATAAATAAAAAACTACTTCCCGAGTTTTTTATTTATTTATTTTTTATTTTAATACGATTTTTTTCAAAGAAGTACTAAAAAATCAGTGTCCCGCACCCTTTAACCCTAAGGGGTTAAATTAAAAATCTGAAAAAATTCCAAACAATGTATATTGCTGTAACCGGAAACTTTTCGATCCGATTTCGTTTTTGGAAATTATTACAGATTTTGTTTTATTGAAAAAAAAAATAAATAAATAAAAAACTACTTCCCGAGTTTTTTATTTATTTATTTTTTATTTTAATACGATTTTTTTCAAAGAAGTACTAAAAAATCAGTGTCCCGCACCCTTTAACCCTAAGGGGTTAAATTAAAAATCTGAAAAAATTCCAAACAATGTATATTGCTGTAACCGGAAACTTTTCGATCCGATTTCGTTTTTGGAAATTATTACAGATTTTGTTTTATTGAAAAAAAAAAATAAATAAATAAAAAACTACTTCCCGAGTTTTTTATTTATTTATTTTTTATTTTAATACGATTTTTTTCAAAGAAGTACTAAAAAATCAGTGTCCCGCACCCTTTAACCCTAAGGGGTTAAATTAAAAATCTGAAAAAATTCCAAACAATGTATATTGCTGTAACCGGAAACTTTTCGATCCGATTTCGTTTTTGGAAATTATTACAGATTTTGTTTTATTGAAAAAAAAAATAAATAAATAAAAAACTACTTCCCGAGTTTTTTATTTATTTATTTTTTATTTTAATACGATTTTTTTCAAAGAAGTACTAAAAAATCAGTGTCCCGCACCCATTAACCCTAAGGGGTTAAATTAAAAATCTGAAAAAATTCCAAACAATGTATATTGCTGTAACCGGAAACTTTTCGATCCGATTTCGTTTTTGGAAATTATTACAGATTTTGTTTTATTGAAAAAAAAAAAAAAAAAAATAAAAAACTACTTCCCGAGTTTTTTATTTATTTATTTTTTATTTTAATACGATTTTTTTCAAAGAAGTACTAAAAAATCAGTGTCCCGCACCCTTTAACCCTAAGGGGTTAAATTAAAAATCTGAAAAAATTCCAAACAATGTATATTGCTGTAACCGGAAACTTTTCGATCCGATTTCGTTTTTGGAAATTATTACAGATTTTGTTTTATTGAAAAAAAAAAAAAAAAAAATAAAAAACTACTTCCCGAGTTTTTTATTTATTTATTTTTTATTTTAATACGATTTTTTTCAAAGAAGTACTAAAAAATCAGTGTCCCGCACCCTTTAACCCTAAGGGGTTAAATTAAAAATCTGAAAAAATTCCAAACAATGTATATTGCTGTAACCGGAAACTTTTCGATCCGATTTCGTTTTTGGAAATTATTACAGATTTTGTTTTATTGAAAAAAAAAATAAATAAATAAAAAACTACTTCCCGAGTTTTTTATTTATTTATTTTTTATTTTAATACGATTTTTTTCAAAGAAGTACTAAAAAATCAGTGTCCCGCACCCATTAACCCTAAGGGGTTAAATTAAAAATCTGAAAAAATTCCAAACAATGTATATTGCTGTAACCGGAAACTTTTCGATCCGATTTCGTTTTTGGAAATTATTACAGATTTTGTTTTATTGAAAAAAAAAATAAATAAATAAAAAACTACTTCCCGAGTTTTTTATTTATTTATTTTTTATTTTAATACGATTTTTTTCAAAGAAGTACTAAAAAATCAGTGTCCCGCACCCTTTAACCCTAAGGGGTTAAATTAAAAATCTGAAAAAATTCCAAACAATGTATATTGCTGTAACCGGAAACTTTTCGATCCGATTTCGTTTTTGGAAATTATTACAGATTTTGTTTTATTGAAAAAAAAAATAAATAAATAAAAAACTACTTCCCGAGTTTTTTATTTATTTATTTTTTATTTTAATACGATTTTTTTCAAAGAAGTACTAAAAAATCAGTGTCCCGCACCCTTTAACCCTAAGGGGTTAAATTAAAAATCTGAAAAAATTCCAAACAATGTATATTGCTGTAACCGGAAACTTTTCGATCCGATTTCGTTTTTGGAAATTATTACAGATTTTGTTTTATTGAAAAAAAGAAATAAATAAATAAAAAACTACTTCCCGAGTTTTTTATTTATTTATTTTTTATTTTAATACGATTTTTTTCAAAGAAGTACTAAAAAATCAGTGTCCCGCACCCTTTAACCCTAAGGGGTTAAATTAAAAATCTGAAAAAATTCCAAACAATGTATATTGCTGTAACCGGAAACTTTTCGATCCGATTTCGTTTTTGGAAATTATTACAGATTTTGTTTTATTGAAAAAAAAAATAAATAAATAAATAAAAAACTACTTCCCGAGTTTTTTATTTATTTATTTTTTATTTTAATACGATTTTTTTCAAAGAAGTACTAAAAAATCAGTGTCCCGCACCCATTAACCCTAAGGGGTTAAATTAAAAATCTGAAAAAATTCCAAACAATGTATATTGCTGTAACCGGAAACTTTTCGATCCGATTTCGTTTTTGGAAATTATTACAGATTTTGTTTTATTGAAAAAAAAAAAAATAAATAAATAAAAAACTACTTCCCGAGTTTTTTATTTATTTATTTTTTATTTTAATACGATTTTTTTCAAAGAAGTACTAAAAAATCAGTGTCCCGCACCCTTTAACCCTAAGGGGTTAAATTAAAAATCTGAAAAAATTCCAAACAATGTATATTGCTGTAACCGGAAACTTTTCGATCCGATTTCGTTTTTGGAAATTATTACAGATTTTGTTTTATTGAAAAAAAAAAATAAATAAATAAAAAACTACTTCCCGAGTTTTTTATTTATTTATTTTTTATTTTAATACGATTTTTTTCAAAGAAGTACTAAAAAATCAGTGTCCCGCACCCATTAACCCTAAGGGGTTAAATTAAAAATCTGAAAAAATTCCAAACAATGTATATTGCTGTAACCGGAAACTTTTCGATCCGATTTCGTTTTTGGAAATTATTACAGATTTTGTTTTATTGAAAAAAAAAAAAAAATAAGTAAAAAACTACTTCCCGAGTTTTTTATTTATTTATTTTTTATTTTAATACGATTTTTTTCAAAGAAGTACTAAAAAATCAGTGTCCCGCACCCATTAACCCTAAGGGGTTAAATTAAAAATCTGAAAAAATTCCAAACAATGTATATTGCTGTAACCGGAAACTTTTCGATCCGATTTCGTTTTTGGAAACTATTACAGATTTTGTTTTATCGAAAAAAAAAAAAATAAATAAATAAAAAACTACTTCCCGAGTTTTTTATTTATTTATTTTTTATTTTAATACGATTTTTTTCAAAGAAGTACTAAAAAATCAGTGTCCCGCACCCTTTAACCCTAAGGGGTTAAATTAAAAATCTGAAAAAATTCCAAACAATGTATATTGCTGTAACCGGAAACTTTTCGATCCGATTTCGTTTTTGGAAATTATTACAGATTTTGTTTTATTGAAAAAAAAAAATAAATAAATAAAAAACTACTTCCCGAGTTTTTTATTTATTTATTTTTTATTTTAATACGATTTTTTTCAAAGAAGTACTAAAAAATCAGTGTCCCGCACCCATTAACCCTAAGGGGTTAAATTAAAAATCTGAAAAAATTCCAAACAATGTATATTGCTGTAACCGGAAACTTTTCGATCCGATTTCGTTTTTGGAAATTATTACAGATTTTGTTTTATTGAAAAAAAAAAAAAAAAAAATAAAAAACTACTTCCCGAGTTTTTTATTTATTTATTTTTTATTTTAATACGATTTTTTTCAAAGAAGTACTAAAAAATCAGTGTCCCGCACCCTTTAACCCTAAGGGGTTAAATTAAAAATCTGAAAAAATTCCAAACAATGTATATTGCTGTAACCGGAAACTTTTCGATCCGATTTCGTTTTTGGAAATTATTACAGATTTTGTTTTATTGAAAAAAAAAAATAAATAAATAAAAAACTACTTCCCGAGTTTTTTATTTATTTATTTTTTATTTTAATACGATTTTTTTCAAAGAAGTACTAAAAAATCAGTGTCCCGCACCCTTTAACCCTAAGGGGTTAAATTAAAAATCTGAAAAAATTCCAAACAATGTATATTGCTGTAACCGGAAACTTTTCGATCCGATTTCGTTTTTGGAAACTATTACAGATTTTGTTTTATCGAAAAAAAAAAAAATAAATAAATAAAAAACTACTTCCCGAGTTTTTTATTTATTTATTTTTTATTTTAATACGATTTTTTTCAAAGAAGTACTAAAAAATCAGTGTCCCGCACCCTTTAACCCTAAGGGGTTAAATTAAAAATCTGAAAAAATTCCAAACAATGTATATTGCTGTAACCGGAAACTTTTCGATCCGATTTCGTTTTTGGAAATTATTACAGATTTTGTTTTATTGAAAAAAAAAAATAAATAAATAAAAAACTACTTCCCGAGTTTTTTATTTATTTATTTTTTATTTTAATACGATTTTTTTCAAAGAAGTACTAAAAAATCAGTGTCCCGCACCCATTAACCCTAAGGGGTTAAATTAAAAATCTGAAAAAATTCCAAACAATGTATATTGCTGTAACCGGAAACTTTTCGATCCGATTTCGTTTTTGGAAATTATTACAGATTTTGTTTTATTGAAAAAAAAAAAAAAAAAAATAAAAAACTACTTCCCGAGTTTTTTATTTATTTATTTTTTATTTTAATACGATTTTTTTCAAAGAAGTACTAAAAAATCAGTGTCCCGCACCCATTAACCCTAAGGGGTTAAATTAAAAATCTGAAAAAATTCCAAACAATGTATATTGCTGTAACCGGAAACTTTTCGATCCGATTTCGTTTTTGGAAATTATTACAGATTTTGTTTTATTGAAAAAAAAAATAAATAAATAAAAAACTACTTCCCGAGTTTTTTATTTATTTATTTTTTATTTTAATACGATTTTTTTCAAAGAAGTACTAAAAAATCAGTGTCCCGCACCCTTTAACCCTAAGGGGTTAAATTAAAAATCTGAAAAAATTCCAAACAATGTATATTGCTGTAACCGGAAACTTTTCGATCCGATTTCGTTTTTGGAAATTATTACAGATTTTGTTTTATTGAAAAAAAAAAATAAATAAATAAAAAACTACTTCCCGAGTTTTTTATTTATTTATTTTTTATTTTAATACGATTTTTTTCAAAGAAGTACTAAAAAATCAGTGTCCCGCACCCATTAACCCTAAGGGGTTAAATTAAAAATCTGAAAAAATTCCAAACAATGTATATTGCTGTAACCGGAAACTTTTCGATCCGATTTCGTTTTTGGAAATTATTACAGATTTTGTTTTATTGAAAAAAAAAAAAAAATAAGTAAAAAACTACTTCCCGAGTTTTTTATTTATTTATTTTTTATTTTAATACGATTTTTTTCAAAGAAGTACTAAAAAATCAGTGTCCCGCACCCTTTAATCCTAAGGGGTTAAATTAAAAATCTGAAAAAATTCCAAACAATGTATATTGCTGTAACCGGAAACTTTTCGATCCGATTTCGTTTTTGGAAATTATTACAGATTTTGTTTTATTGAAAAAAAAAAATAAATAAATAAAAAACTACTTCCCGAGTTTTTTATTTATTTATTTTTTATTTTAATACGATTTTTTTCAAAGAAGTACTAAAAAATCAGTGTCCCGCACCCTTTAACCCTAAGGGGTTAAATTAAAAATCTGAAAAAATTCCAAACAATGTATATTGCTGTAACCGGAAACTTTTCGATCCGATTTCGTTTTTGGAAATTATTACAGATTTGGTTTTATTGAAAAAAAAATAAATAAATAAATAAAAAATTACTTCCCGAGTTTTTTATTTATTTATTTTTTATTTTAATACGATTTTTTTCAAAGAAGTACTAAAAAATCAGTGTCCCGCACCCTTTAACCCTAAGGGGTTAAATTAAAAATCTGAAAAAATTCCAAACAATGTATATTGCTGTAACCGGAAACTTTTCGATCCGATTTCGTTTTTGGAAATTATTACAGATTTTGTTTTATTGAAAAAAAAAAAATAAAATAAAAAACTACTTCCCGAGTTTTTTATTTATTTATTTTTTATTTTAATACGATTTTTTTCAAAGAAGTACTAAAAAATCAGTGTCCCGCACCCTTTAACCCTAAGGGGTTAAATTAAAAATCTGAAAAAATACCAAACAATGTATATTGCTGTAACCGGAAACTTTTCGATCCGATTTCGTTTTTGGAAATTATTACAGATTTTGTTTTATTGAAAAAAAAAAAATAAATAAATAAAAAACTACTTCCCGAGTTTTTTATTTATTTATTTTTTATTTTAATACGATTTTTTTCAAAGAAGTACTAAAAAATCAGTGTCCCGCACCCTTTAACCCTAAGGGGTTAAATTAAAAATCTGAAAAAATTCCAAACAATGTATATTGCTGTAACCGGAAACTTTTCGATCCGATTTCGTTTTTGGAAATTATTACAGATTTTGTTTTATTGAAAAAAAAAAAAATAAATAAATAAAAAACTACTTCCCGAGTTTTTTATTTATTTATTTTTTATTTTAATACGATTTTTTTCAAAGAAGTACTAAAAAATCAGTGTCCCTTACCCATTAACCCTAAGGGGTTAAATTAAAAATCTGAAAAAATTCCAAACAATGTATATTGCTGTAACCGGAAACTTTTCGATCCGATTTCGTTTTTGGAAATTATTACAGATTTTGTTTTATTGAAAAAAAAAAAAAATAAATAAATAAAAAACTACTTCCCGAGTTTTTTATTTATTTATTTTTTATTTTAATACGATTTTTTTCAAAGAAGTACTAAAAAATCAGTGTCCCGCACCCATTAACCCTAAGGGGTTAAATTAAAAATCTGAAAAAATTCCAAACAATGTATATTGCTGTAACCGGAAACTTTTCGATCCGATTTCGTTTTTGGAAATTATTACAGATTTTGTTTTATTGAAAAAAAAAATAAATAAATAAAAAACTACTTCCCGAGTTTTTTATTTATTTATTTTTTATTTTAATACGATTTTTTTCAAAGAAGTACTAAAAAATCAGTGTCCCGCACCCTTTAACCCTAAGGGGTTAAATTAAAAATCTGAAAAAATTCCAAACAATGTATATTGCTGTAACCGGAAACTTTTCGATCCGATTTCGTTTTTGGAAATTATTACAGATTTTGTTTTATTGAAAAAAAAAAATAAATAAATAAAAAACTACTTCCCGAGTTTTTTATTTATTTATTTTTTATTTTAATACGATTTTTTTCAAAGAAGTACTAAAAAATCAGTGTCCCGCACCCTTTAACCCTAAGGGGTTAAATTAAAAATCTGAAAAAATTCCAAACAATGTATATTGCTGTAACCGGAAACTTTTCGATCCGATTTCGTTTTTGGAAATTATTACAGATTTTGTTTTATTGAAAAAAAAAAATAAATAAATAAAAAACTACTTCCCGAGTTTTTTATTTATTTATTTTTTATTTTAATACGATTTTTTTCAAAGAAGTACTAAAAAATCAGTGTCCCGCACCCATTAACCCTAAGGGGTTAAATTAAAAATCTGAAAAAATTCCAAACAATGTATATTGCTGTAACCGGAAACTTTTCGATCCGATTTCGTTTTTGGAAATTATTACAGATTTTGTTTTATTGAAAAAAAAAAAAATAAATAAATAAAAAACTACTTCCCGAGTTTTTTATTTATTTATTTTTTATTTTAATGCGATTTTTTTCAAAGAAGTACTAAAAAATCAGTGTCCCGCACCCTTTAACCCTAAGGGGTTAAATTAAAAATCTGAAAAAATTCCAAACAATGTATATTGCTGTAACCGGAAACTTTTCGATCCGATTTCGTTTTTGGAAATTATTACAGATTTTGTTTTATTTTTTATTTTAATACGATTTTTTTCAAAGAAGTACTAAAAAATCAGTGTCCCGCACCCATTAACCCTAAGGGGTTAAATTAAAAATCTGAAAAAATTCCAAACAATGTATATTGCTGTAACCGGAAACTTTTCGATCCGATTTCGTTTTTGGAAATTATTACAGATTTTGTTTTATTGAAAAAAAAAAAATAAATAAATAAATAAATTTTACTGTGGGGATATTAAGTAGAAGCTCTTTAAGTGCAGATTAATGAACGGTAATTGATTTTTGAAATACATTTCATTTTGACTAAATTTTGCGTTTAATATATTAGCTAAAATTAAAAAAATATTATTGTATACATGGATACATTTTGTTATGGGTAGAGAAGAGAAGAGGTACGTAAATTTATTTTGAAAAATCGACTAGAAAAATAAATAAATAACTGGCCGGTTGCTGGGATTCCATTTCTAGTAGAGAATCTGTGAGTTTTTCATACAGTCGCAATATAAACATATGTCTCTGTAGGCATTATGCTCTTGCGTGATTAAATGATCGCCCGCAGTGTTGCCAGAATTTGAATGATATTTCAGCTCTGATATTAAAAAAAAAAAATAGTTAATATACGTATGTATTACAGTATTTTTAGAGATATATGACCACCAAATTAGAGGAGTTCTAGTGTAATTAATACACGGTAGAAAAAATCTATCTGCAACCTTCTTGCTTATTGATTTAATCAAATTGGCAATCAAACGAAAGCTCTTGAAGCCTAGGTTAAGGAACAAAGTAATTTAAAAAAATTGATGTGAAGTGAGAATTTTTACATATTTCAGGGTTTCACAGGTATTTAGAAAGTGAATGGTGATTATTTGGGATGCCAAAATAAATTTTATGTTAAAATTTTTTTTTTGGTAATTTTAATTCGAATGCCTAATACCATTATTTAGGTTTCTAAATATGTGCAGTATTTTTTTTTTTTACATAGCAAGGTTCATTAAGATTTTGATAATTGCGCCTATGGCTTCAATTGGTTGTTTTAACCCTTTGTTGCCGGCAGTCAAAAATAATTTCAAATTAAAAATTATTTACAAGTTTTATAAATGGTACTGTTAAAAGAAAGCTATATATGCAATTATTATTTTATTATTTCATCCCTCCTCTTCGTTACACCCCCGGTACTTGCAAGTATCGTTAGACTGTGAAGAGGTAATTTTAGAAGAGAAAAGCGATTATGTTGTCTTGTTATTTTACGTATTTATTTAATTTTCATTTACATTATGATAATCATAAAAACAATTTTTCTTATCATTACAACATAAATGAATTTTGCATGTTGAGCAAATAGAATACGGTCTAGACTGCACTCCATTTATGCTGCAATTTTGTAACATATAAGAATAAAGCAGGGGATCCCCGAGACCATAACCCTGCTAGCTTTATTTTCTGACGTATCTTATAGTACACAATGGTACCTTGATATACCGTCTAGCAAAAACGACAATTCTTATTATACATAGAAAATAACGGGCGAAAATCAACTGGGTACTTATAAGTACCGTCAGTCAACAAAGGGTTAAGTCATAAAATCCGCCCCTCTGATTTCGTGTACATTGAAACATAGAATTAAATTATAATTTCAACAATTCCCACTGGTCATTAAATTTACGATTTTAAAAATTAAACGTAACATTTGCCAAAATATAACTAGAATTTTGACAAAATAATTTAAACAAAATGAAAATGCAAAAAAAACATAAAAAAATAAAATTGTCCAGACCAGAATCGAACCCTAGTTTACAACTTAGGAAGCGAGAAGGCTAACCACTAGACTATGAAACCTTACTGGTTTACGGTGTTACATAACGTATTAAATATTTTACAACGTCAACAAAAAAACACAAAAAATGCGTTACTTTCCGAAAACATAATCTTATCAAAAATTCCTGTTGTACTATTTCGGCTCATACCAATGTACATTACTTAGGATTTTTTCAGATTTTTAGTTTAAACTATCTAGGCTACAGGGTGTAAGACAAAAATTTTTTTGCACAATTTTGGCGAAAATCGCTTTAAAATAATTTATTTTGCAAAAATAAAATTTTGATCGTTAATCCACGTATTAAGGGCTTTCATTTAATATCCTACTCAATTTTTTTTTTTTTTTTCGATCAGCACAAATTTGTTTATATTTTTAGGGGGATGTGTTTTTTAGATGTTTTAGTATTTTTCCTATGCGTGAGTCAAAGAGTTGTATAAGATTTATTAAGCCGTTTGGCTACAATTTTTACTGAACAGACAGACAGAGACACAGACAGTCAGACAGACAGACAGACAGACAGACAGACAGACAGAGACACAGACAGAGACACAGACAGACAGGCAGACAGACAGACGGACGGACGGACGTACAGACGGACAGACAGACAGACAGACAGACAGACAGACAGACAGACATACAGACAAACGGACGGACGGACGGACGGACGGACAGACGGACAGACGGACAGACGGACAGACAGACAGACAGACAGACAGACAGACAGACAGACGACAAAATAACGCTATAAGTTTTTTTTGGTCATACCTACAAAACCCTAAAAACAAAAACACTATATTTTAATTCAATTTCTGCCAAAAATTTTGGTAATGATATGGTCTGTTTCTTTGTTTAAGGCTTAAACCAAAGATGTAGTTCTAGCTTAAACTTTAAACAAAACTAGACATTGAAATCTTGAACTTTTAACGATTGAGTGGGGCTTTCGATCATTTTGACTAACAAAATTCTCATTCAATCGTGAATAAGTGAGCTCGTGACGATCCCGTTTAGTTCCACTTTGACATTTGGGATAGATTCTATTCCTTGTTAAGTCTATCCGATGGAATAAATGTTTGTGCAACCCACATACTTTTGATTATTTTAAATATTTTCAAATATATTTAATAGTAATTTATTATCACCTATTCAAAAATTAGGCCAAGTTCGTATTTGCCTATCTAAATAGACAATTTACATTTATAAACGCAATTTGAAATTTAGGAAATACAAGTTTTTTTTTATAAATATAATCCATGAGTTTATTTTTTATATTTATAGTAATTTTCATTCATAAATTAAATTTGATGATCCATTTTAATCAGTTGATATTAAATTTAAAAAAAAAAACAAGACGTTTCTACCTTGCTAATTTTCGAAAGAATGTCACTTTTTTTTCAATATGTTATAAAACTACAAGTTTTTTTAATTTGAAGGTTAAATAAAAACAACTCTAATTTAAATTGAAAATATTGAACAGATCTTGTTTAATATTAAACCAAAAAAATAAAATAAAGTTGAACAAAAGAAAACACGAACATATTGTTTTATAAATTTTTATTTGTATTTATAAAAATGGTAACAATTATGATCTAGTTACATTTACATTTAACAAATCGTGAACCTATTGAGCATGAAACCAGTGGGCGATATGAAGTCTTACATTAGATTAGATTACATTTATTCCTTCTTGGCGGCTTTAACCTCAACGGTGTCTTCATCAACAGGGGATCCTGGGGCTACTGGTGGGGCAGCTGGAGAAGCAACTGGGGTAGCAACTGGAGCGAATGGAGCGCCAAAACCTGGGGTCACGAATGGATAGTAACCAGCATAACTTGGAGCGACAGCAGAGAAGTGATGTCCAAATCCAGGTTGGTATTGGTATGGGTAGTAAGCACTGTATGGCTGGTATTGGTAGTTGTAATAGTTGTATGGGTAACCAGTATAACTGGTGACAACTGGAGAAGTATAGCTTACAACTGGAGCGGCTACTTCAACTGGAGCAGCAGCTACACGGGCTTTGGCTTCTTCTACAGCGGCGAAGTGTTCTACTTTGGCTTTGGCAACCTCTGGAGTGTCTTCTACTGGTTTGGGTTCTTCGACAGTCTTGACAGCTGGTACAGCTGGAGCAACTGGGAGGTTGGTAGCAGCTACACGGAAACCGTTAACATCATCAGCGGTGTACTGGACGTTTTGGAGTTTTCCTTCTGAGTCTACGTAGGTGTAGGCTCCCCTGGTGACGCCATCGAAAGTTTTAGCTTCAGTTTTGCTGGAGAGAGCACCGGTGTATCCATAACTGTATTGTCCAAGACTGTCCTGGGAGTGATATTGGCTGGAAACCTCTACTGGCACAACTGGTGCGGTGTAGGTGTAGGCGACCGGCGCGTTGTAAGCGATCGGTGTAAAGAAAGTCGGCTTAGCCACAGTTAGGGCAATCACAGCGGATAAAATAATGAAAACCTTCATGTTGATGCTGTGCTGCTGGTAGACCAGTACTCACTAAGCAGATGAACTGTTTTGGTGATCATCGCCCGTCCGTCAGCTTATATATGATTTGCCAAATGACCACACCCAATAAGGTAGGACAATGCACGTTAATCCAGTTTTTATAACATTAATATTTATTTGGTTATTTGGTAAAGTTGTTGACTTTGAAACGCGTGGTTTTTTAACTCGCACACTACAAATTCAGAGTTCTTCCTGTAGCAAGGTCGTCTGAACATGACTGATAATCTTCTGCACACCGTAAATTACCGCCTCGCAAAAAACGGCTCTTTGTGTATCTTAAACTCAGTATTAAATATTAAATATGTATTCAAACATTTGTTGGACATGTCTAACAGAGAGATAAATATTGGCATAACATAATAGAAAAACCTACACTTACATAGATATATGTATAACAACAAAAGAATTTGAAAACATTCCAGTGTAAGTTTAGAATTAACATACTCGTTAGCAACGTGTTTAACTTGAACCTATACCTGATCTATATACTCACATTTTATTTATTAGAGCGATATCTTAAGGCTAATAGATTAGGTAATTCTATCATTATAACACGTAAGATAAACCAACACGGAAACACAAAAAAGTTTCAGCAAATGAGTTTTTTTACTAACTGGGGTTCCCGTACTTTGTACATTTTTTGTTATACTTATTTTTGCGGTAACGGAAATAATAATTGAGTTATTTCAAGTAGTTCAATATATTTTGATTATAAGTGGCAACCCCATAGCCCTCCACCCAATACTCATCCTATTGACAAAATATATAATAAACAAGTTTTTAAGGTGACATTGCTTACAACGCCCGAATATTTATCCTATTTAAAAAATGAAACAGAAAAAATATATTTATATTAAAATTTTTTAGGTTTACTTAGGTATAACATTATACAGTCACTCATGTGTAATGTTTCTTCTCGAGAATTCTTTCTCGAGAATTTCTCGAGAAAAAATTATAATTCTCATTTTTTATTTCTCGAGAAATGTATTTTTTTTTTTTCGAAAAATGTAAAATTTTCTCGACGCCACGTTAAACGCATTGTGCTTTTAAAAAACTATTTTAAAAAAATATAATGTTTAGTGAGTCGCTGATTATAATTTAATTTTGATAAAATTTGTCTTCTGTCTCCCGCAACGCAACTGTGGCAACAGATAAGAAGCGATTTATAATATTTAGCTAATTAGCACTTATTGTTACAATATTTTATTTTAATTTAGTGTATTATTTATTATAATCAATTATATTTCATTTCTTGTTCAGTTTAAAACTGTAATGTAGAAGATTACCTACAAGTTAAATAAATTAATTATTACTATTATTAATTTCTTATTTTTTTTTAAATTTCTCTATACATATATATTTTCAATTAATATGCAATTACGTGCCGTTTTCGTAATAATTTTTAAAGCTCCGTTATCCATTTGTTCTAATGTTATTTAAATGAATACTTTAGTACTTTAAAGTTGACTATAATTTTAACATGTTTGTATCCTCTACAATATTTTCAACATTAAAAAAAGATATATATTCTAATAATTATTTTTCCCGAGAATTCTCGAGAAAATAAGTCTTAATTTCATTTCTCGAGAAATGAAAAATGCCGAGAAATCAGAAACACTACTCATGTGTATGTCTGTCTCTCAGTACGGTAAAAATTATGTTATGGTTGGACCTAGGGAATTGAAATTTGTCATTAATAAACTGATTTTTGACAGACATATAAGAAAAATACTAAAACCTCAAAAAAGTGCAAACAAATAAACAAATATTTGTTTTATCTATATAATTTGTAAAAATATACTGTTATAGGGAAAAATTGCTAAATGATATGACATCTGGTGGGATTTTAAGCAACTACAGAAATAGACATTCTATCGCGCTTTTTACATTGAGTTATATGGGATCAAAATATATTTGCATAAAAACACGTATTAATATTGTAGCAAAATTACAAAAACCACCAGTAAACATTAAAATTCACGTTGTTTATATGTGATAAATGTCTATTTTGGAAGTTCGAAGTATGCCGCAACAGCGCTGCGATCTTAAAATATTGTCCCTATATTTTTATAATATCGGAGAGTGATGTCCAATCTTTTTGAGGCCGGGGGCTACTTTAATTATTTCAAAAATTTTGCCGGCTCCTCCATTCTAGCAATACTTATTTGCTCAACTCCCCAGGAGCAAAAAGGTAAAAATAAAAAAGTATACATTTGAACACTTTATTTCAGGGCTTCGTACCGTTATTTTTTTCGTTTCGGTTTTCGTTCCGGTTCAATTAAAAAAATATATATCGGTTCCGGTTTTCGTTCTGGCAAAAATAACGGTTTTTTTCGGTTTTCGGTTCAGTTACGAGTGAAAAATTTTTAAATTATTTTATATATATTAGAAATTTATTTTCTACTATAATTTAGAAGAACATTTTATTCCTTATTCTGTGATAATATTACCACGGTCGCAGCCAGGAGAGAGTTCTGGGCGTTCAACCCCCCTCCCCCGAAATAATAGAAGCGCATTTTTTAAATTATCAGTTAAAAAATTACGAATTACGATTTTTTTCTGCTCATCAGTTTAAAAAATAATCTTAAATAAAATGTATTTTATATTCACTCACATAAACGTTATCTGAACCGAAATAAACCAATATTTTTTTTCGGTTCAGTTCCGGTTTTCGTTCCGACAAAAATAACGTTTTTTTTCGGTTTTCGGTTCAGTTCCGGTTCGAAGCCCTGCTTTATTTTTATTAAATTCTAGCTGACATGCCTGTACCTCGTACTATTTTTGCTAGATACCATGCTATTATGCTAAATTCTAATGATAGTTTTTTAAATCCTTTAAGTCTATAGGTAACACCCCCCTACATTATCTATGAATTAAAAACTGCTTTGAACAGAAAATAAATGTTTCTTCATTCTAAGCAAATTTTCTTCAAATACATAATAAGTGCAATATTTTAGTTTTAGAGTGACAATATGTCCAGCTGTTTTCCGTGAATCTTGGGCAGACAGACAGACAAAAATTGCTTTTCTTGCGAATATTGTCTAGAAGGTCGAAAAAATAAAAAAGATATATAGCATCCAATTTTATTAATACAGGGTCTATTATGTAACTTCTCGACAATCACATGCACAGTATCATGTCACCTATGCACACTGCACTGTCTTCGTAGACTGTCGTCTGTGATGTTGTTTTGTATTCGGCATTATCGAAAATAAGTAGCGCCATTTTGAAATTTTGACATATTGTGATATAATAAATTTCAAACAGGGGGTTATTTTGAATAGAAAAGCCAGAGTCTTGCAAAATATTAATAATAATTACGGATATATATCGAATTCCTGCAAGAATGTTGACTGTAAGATAACGTTGTCACTGGGATCAATGGAGAGGATTGCAGATTTCATTGGATAAATTGCGCAAAACAACTTATTTAGATTAATTACATTTTATTAGAAGTATCTTATATATTTAATATAAATTAGTGAAAGAACACAAAAAAAGTACCTATATAAAAAATAAATGATCTCATTAAATTACCGAGCTGTCTTATCTTCCCCACTTCAAGTACATCTAAAAATTCATAACACATATATCCCTAAGCCATAACTAAAACATTTTACGTAACAAGTAACATAAATATATATTTCCATATAAAAAACACATTTGAAACTAACCTACAAATACAAGGTGCCTCAAAAGAAATTTTATATTTATTTAGCTTACTGCGTGAACGCAACGTATCCAAGGGGCGCGGGGGTTATGTCAATCGGTAGCCTGGCTCTTGGGAATTCAGTCGCTATGGAGCGTTTCTCGGGAGTAGACCGCGCGTTATGCGTGCGAGAGTTTTACAAAAACGGTGATTCGGCGACTGTAGCGCGTAGAAAATTCTGCAGTATTCGAGGTTTTCGCCACTTAAATGATGCGCCAAGCATTCCTCTCATTCGACATTGGGTTAAAAAGTTTGAAGAGACTGGTACAACGCTGGATAAATCAAAATCCGGGCGACCTAGGTCATCAAGAACGGTAGAAAACGTGGAGAATGTTAATCAGTCTGTTCGTGACGACCCGAACCTTTCAATTCGGAAGCGCGCAAGTGCTTTAAATGTGCATAGATCATCATTACATCGCATTATGCACAAAGACCTAAAGCTGCACCCCTACAAAATTCAATTGGTGCAAGAATTAAAGCCCCAAGATGCCAGTCAGATGCTTAATTTCGTAAATCAGGTGATTGAGCGATTTTCAACGTTTACCAACATTTTGTTTTCGGATGAAGCTCATTTTCAACTTAATGACCACGTAAATAAGCAGAACTGCCGCTACTGGAGTGCAACGAATCCGAAACGCAAACATCAGAAACCCCTACATTCTCCTAAAGTGACCGTATGGGCTGCGATGTCGGCGCGAGGAATTATCGGCCCTTACTTTTTTGAAGACGAAAGGGGGCGTGCAGTTACAGTGAATTCAGAGCGTTATGTGGAGATGTTAGACAACTTCTTGGTACCTGAACTGCAAAACGTTCCTGGCTATAACCAAAGAACATGGTTCCAACAGGACGGAGCAACTTCACACACGTCCAATATGTCTCTGCCACGTGTTCGTGAAATTTTCTCAGGCAAATTGATTTCCCGGAGAGGTGACATAAATTGGCCTCCACGCAGTCCAGATTTAACCCCTATGGACTTTTTCCTATGGGGTTATCTTAAATCTAAAGTTTACGCCAATAAACCGACTTCACTGGCGCATTTGAAAGAAAATATCCGTCACGAAATGGCAGCCATCCCTGAGTCCACCTGCCGAGACGTCATAAGTAATTTTACTGTTCGATTAAATGAGTGCCGAGAACGCGAGGGTCTACATTTAGACGATATTATTTTTAAGAAATAAATCCCCAAAAAGTGTATTTTAATAATTAATAAACATTTTTTCTATATACGGCTTACTTTTTTTTTAATCGATCCACTAAATATAAAATTTCTTTTGAGACACCTTGTATATTCAAACATATCTAAACAACAAGTACAAATGTCAAAAAACAATATCACTTTTCAAAGAGGACACGTTCCTAGGTCTCCTCTCAAGAGGACACAACACTATTAAAAGTGCACTATCAATTAGTTATAGAATACCAACACGAGGTGTTGAAAATCGGACTTTCAACAGGATACTGTAAAAACGATTGTCGAAAAGCTTACAGAATAGACCCCCTGGTGCACTTATAATATGGGACTGTAGACTGCAGTCTATGTTTGTTGTTTTTTTAGGGATTTGTAGGTATGACCACCAAAAAACCCGTATAACATCCTTCATGTGTCTGTCTGTCGGTCTGTCTGTACGGCAGAAATTGTAGCCTAATGGCTTAACATAGAAAATTGAAATTTGGCATGCTTATACAACTCTTTGACACACATATAGGAAAAATACTGAGAGTCCAAAAAAATACATCCCGAGATAATTATAAACATAGATATTTAATAAAAAAATTATTATTTTTCTTAAATTTTGAGTGGCATATCAAATGAAACCTCTGAATTCGTGGATCAACAAGCAAACTTTTATTTTGCAATAATTAATTTTTTTATAGGATTTGCACCAAAATTATGTCAAAAAACTTTTATCCCCTACCTAATGGTAGGGGATAAAAGAACCTCCAAGAGGGGTCGATCTACAAATTTGAAAAAAATCTCCATAATGAACATTTATAGGAACCGGAATAGTTCAACAGGAATTTTTGATCAGATTAGTTTTTGGAAATTGTTTGTGTTGTCGATAAAAGAAATAACTTTTTAAATTTTATTATATGGTATCAAAAGAAAGCTCCTAAAACAGCTAACGAACGGAAAGTGGTTTTTTAAAATCAGTTTTATTTAACACGATTTTAGCCAAAAATGTGCTAAAAAAGTACTTGTCCCGCACCCTTTTAATAATAATGATAATAATAATTCTTAGAAGTTAGACAATATATACAATTGCATTCCTCAAGTCAGTACAAAAATAATCTTAATATATAAAGATATTAACATTTTTATTACAGGCGTATAGCCTGTATGTGGCTGTATAGCCATTTATAATAAAAAAGTAGCAAACAGATAGTTATGCCTACGTAAATTATAATTCTAAGTTTGCAAGAAATATATATAAGATAACAAACAATAATAATAACAACAAGTACAATGTTATGTATCAATATTATCAGATAAGAAGCCATTGACGTCATAATAGGCTTTGAATATTAGGAAATTTTTAATTATTTTTGAGAATTTTAGTGTTTTTGTGTCATTGTTCAATTTGTTATATAATTTAGCGCCTATATATAGTACATTTTTTTCAAAGGCTGAGGTTGTGTGCCTATGTAGGCTAATTATATCCTCTCGAGTATAATATACTTCTGTACCAAATACAAATTAATTCCTGTTAACATATACATATTTTAAAATTGAGTATATATAAATACAAGTTAATAAATCATTAGAAATAAATGTACTTTTGACGTTCTATATTTTAATTTAAACATAATTCTCACCGCTCTTTTTTGAACAATGAACACTTTATGCCACTCATTTGCCAGTCTCCCTATTTCAATACAATATTTTATTTTTGAGTAAAAATAACTAAAATATATGGTTCTGACATTTTTATCGCTAGAAAAATGAACAAAGTATCTTAATGTATAGCATATTTTATTTAGTGAGCTAGTCAGTAGTTGAATCTGTAATTTATAATTTAAGTTATTATCTATGTATGTAGATACCTAGGCATTTTTGACAATTTATTGTTTCAAGATTTGTTTAGTAGAGAAAACTATTGATTTCATCATTTACTCTTAGGGAAAATTCTATAGCTTTAGTTTTGCTATAGTTTAATGGTATACCATTAACTTCACACCATTTGCTTAGTTCAACTATAATTATGTCTGTTTCCTAATAATTTCTACCTTATTTTTAGGGTTTTGTAGGTATGACCAAAAAACCCTTATACCGTCATTTTGACGTCTGTCTGTCTGTCTGTCTGTCTGTCTGTCTGTCTGTCTGTCTGTCTGTCTGTCTGTCTGTCTGTCTGTCTGTCTGTCTGTCTGTCTGTCTGTCTGTCTGTCTGTCTGTATGTCTGTCTGTCTGTCTGTCTGTCTGTCTGTCTGTCTGTCTGTCTGTCTGTCTGTCTGTCTGTCTGTCTGTCTGTCTGTCTGTCTGTCTGTTCGGTTAAAATTGTAGCCAAACGGCTAAACTTAGAGAGTTGAAATTTGGCATGCTTATACAACTCTTTGACCCGCACATAGGAAAAATACTAAAACATCTAAAAAACATACCCCCCTAAAAATATAAACAAATATGTGCTCATCGAAAACAAAAATATTTTTTTTAAATTATGAGTAGGGTATCAAATGAAAGCCCTTAGTACGTGGATTAACGATCAAATTTTTATTTTTGAAAAATAAATTATTTTGATGCGATTTTTGCCAAAATTGTGCAAAAAAAAATTTGTCCCACACCCTGTAGCCCAGATGGTTTAAACTAAAAATCTAAAAAAATTCTAAGTAATGTATATTGGTGTGAACCGAAATAGTACAACAGGAATTTTTGATCAGATTATGTTTTCGGAAAATAACGCATTTTTTGTGGTTTTTGGTTCACAAAGTACAAAAGTTATACCAATGTAAGACACTCACATGCAAGGCGTACGATGGCGTTATTGGTTAGAGCACTGGTGTCGTAAGCTAAAACTCGCTGGTAAACGAAGGGTTTCGAGTACTGAGTGAATTTTATTTTTTCTGTTTTTTTTTTTTTGCATTTTTATTATGTTGAAATTATTTTGTCAAAATTCTAGTTATATTTTGACAAATGTTGTATTTAAGAGCGTAAATTTAATAATTATCTTATTATATGATTAACAGACGATAAATTATTTTAAAAATATCGTTCATTTTGCCGTGATTACTACAAAGTAAAATTTGTCCTACACACTCAGCATACCTTCTTCACTTATTATATACCTGCGAAACCCTGAAATGTGTGAATATTCACACTTCACATCAATTTTTTAAAAAAGTTTTGATATAGGTGTCATCTGCATACATTGTAAGATTTTTTATAAGAAAACATAAATCATTTGCATAAATCACATAGAGTAAGGAGCCTAACAAGAACCCTTGAGGCACCCCTATTTTTTTTAACAATAGTGCTATGAATGGTAACAATTAAACATTTTTTTTGCTCATTCTGTTCTCTATACATATTTTTTACAACATAAAATGTACACCTCAAACTAGGTGTGTTTTCAGGGGGGACTTGGAGCTTGCCCCACCTCAGCACTAAAAAAACACGTTTTTAAAGAATACATTTGACATGTAATTAAACATGAGCCCGCCCCAAGAAAATTTTGATTTCTGATCCCAAAGAAATATTTTTGGATTTCGAGCCCCCAAAAAAATATTTGTGGCCTCTAAGCCCCTTTCAAGAAAATTATTCAGGGTGCGTACCTGTCTCAACATATCAATTTTTTTTTAATGGGTAAATTTATTTTCTTGCTGAAGTATTAATACAATAAGTATTGAAGTATTAGTACAATATCAGCCAAAAAATCAATTTTGGTCTGAATGTCTGTTTGTCTGTCTGTCTATTTGTCTGTCCGAGATTCACGCAAAAACGACTGGACATATTTTCACGTAATTTGGTATGATGGTAAAGTCAAAGCAGGATTCGAACATAGGCTATAAGCAGGGTTGGACTGGGATTAAAATGTGTACCGGGAAATCTGGAGGAAGTCGGGCCACTATATATATATAAAGTATAGGTTTCTTGACGATTGGTATATAAATAAAACAATATTCTCTTGGTATTCGTCAGTTTATATTGTCAATAAAATAAAATGAAACGTTTCGTGTACATCCAATTTATACATCATCAGTCTAAAAATAAATATAATACATTACAATCATTGAAACAATTCATAATTGTTTGAACAGAGAATTATACAAACAAGGTAGCATTCCAAAATCAGAAAATAGATACAAACTTACCAATTTCTTAAAAAAAATAAATGCTAATTGCATATGTCATGTTAATAAAATGAAACACATGATTCCTCTACGAGGGTTTGTACAGGTATGAAAAAACTAGACAAGATACGTCACCAGCTGATTGAGTGCATTGACCTACAGAGATAAGCAATTGCAAGTCAAATCCATTGTCAGTGATTATAAAACAATGTAATATTTTTATTATAAAATTTGGTAGGCAGTGTTCAGCTCATTCGTGTCCGTTTTTTTATTGACAACTTGATTTTCAGCTGTTTGAATGTGGAGCATCTCGGAGATGAGTCTTTTGTCCAAATTTTTTTCTTTATCTAGTATGCTTACTCCTTCATAATTAAATACATGACCGGTATTATTGGTATGGATTGCTAACGCAGTGCTATTGGGTTTTAGCCTTGTGTCAGAGCGATGTTGAGTTAGCCTTTTCCTCAAAATCTGGCTGGTGGTGCCAATATAGGAGAGATCACAACCTTTGCAAGGTATTTGATATACAACATTCGAATTTTCTAGCAACGGGATTTTTGTTTTCATGTTGGAAAAGTTCCGTTTGTTGTTGTTCGATGTTGCAAATGCTAGTTTAACATTGTGATGCTCAAAAATTCTTTTGTAGCTTGTGAAACTCTTATTATGGTATGGGAAACTAGAGTACATTATTGTGTTGCCTTCTGCATTTTGTGTCAATAATTCTTTCCTATAATATGCTGCCCAAGTTCTGTTTTTTATGCATCTTTTTATCAACTTTATTGGGTAATTATTTTCTCTGAACGCATCCGTGACTAATTTTAAGTTCTGTGGTCTAAACTCTGGATGGGACAGTTTAATAACTCTATCAATAACGTTGTTTAGCGTGTTAATTATCAAGTTGTACGGATGGTTCGAGAAATAATTTAGGTATCGGTAGCTGTGTGTTGGTTTTTGATACCAATTTGTTTTGATGCTATTATCTGTAGTTGATCTGATCAATAGCGTGTCTAAAAATGAGATTTTATTATTTTCCTCTAATTCATAGGTGAATCTGAGGCGTGGATGGTATGAGTTGAAGGTGTCAACTAGCTCATTGATTCTCGCTTTGTTGTAAACCATGTTGATATCATCAACATAGCGATAGTAATAGAAGGGTTTTTCTTGTAATTTGTTTAAACATGTTTTTTCAACCTCTTCCATAACCATGTTGGCTATGACACTACTTATAGGGCGTCCCATTGCACAACCATGCGTTTGCGTGTAGATGTCACCTAAGAAGTCAAAATAGGTGTTATTGAGACAAAATTCTACTCCATCCCTGAATTCTTCCTTGGAGAGACTTGTGAATTCACTAATATTTCCCCATTTTTCATCAATAATGGACAAAGCAAGATCCACTGGTATGTTGGTATATAAGGATTCGGCATCCAATGATATTATGATATGTCCTTCAGGAATACAACACCCCGTACCTTACCAACGAACTCAAAACTATTTTTAACGTCACTTTCATTTTTCCCAACAATGTTGGACAAAATTTTGGCTAAATACCGTGACATTTTATAGGTAGGGGAATTGATACTGGATACAATGTCCCTGTATGGAACATTTTTCTTATGGATCTTGGGTAGGAAATATATGCGAGGGGGTAATGCGTTAGTAGTCAACAAAGTATTTGATGAGACAACTCAAAAATTAGTGCATACTTACCGTTTCTCACTAACATAAAAATGAAATGTCAAAGTTGTAGAGGATGAAAAAAAATTTTTTTTTTTGATATTATATAATAAATATAATAATTATGTATGAAATTACATATTATAAATAGTCATAGAATTTCAGTGCGCATGACCTATGACAAAGCGCCTAGCACAATATAATGTTTCTATCATTCTATCACAGCAATTCTATATGACAATTTAATTTTTATCATTTTGATTTTCGGGCCAATTGACCCTTCGGGCCACCGGGAAATTCTCGGTATCCCGCCGGGCCAATCCAACCCTGGCTATAAGGCATCTCAAAGTTATATTATCTATTAATTTATCCGATTTCATCTTCAGGTACTTGCATACATGGTAAACAATATTTCTAAATAATTTATTAAAAAACTAAAAAGTAATATATCAACATTTTAAAATTAAAGAAAATATGTATGCGCGACAGAACACGTCGTGCGTAAAACATTAATTTTATTTTGTTTTATTTTAAACGTCAATTAAAGTTGTTTTCAAGTACACTTTAGTGGACAATAAGATAATATAGAAAGTGAAAATGGCATGCGAATAAAATGACTACATTAATTTTTATGTCTAGAGCCATTTACATATTTTTAAAACGCGTTTTATGAAAAAAATTGTAAAATAAAACAATATATACATAAATGGACGACAAATTGTTTTTAAAATAATGGTATCCTTGCAACTTCTGCTGAAAAGTATATTTATGGAGTATTAAGGACAGTGAGAATATGTACTTAATTCAACACGCTATGAAACTGCATCCAAACCCGATAAACGAGCATGATTGAACAATTATATAGGACTGTTCTTTATAGGGGTGCAAAACGTACTTCCGCACCTGGGCGGCCGATGAATATTTGGGCAGACCCTAAAACTAATATCTACATATATCTTCCTTATTATTAACTTAAAAGTAAAATCATATATGACAAAAAATTTGGCAATTTCATCACGAACTATCCAAAGACGACTGAGAAAACAAGGGCTTGTATCCAGAAGACCTGTAACTTGCCTGGCTTTTCTGGCAATTTATCGAGTTGGAAGATTACGTTTCGCTCGCGAGCATTGACTGGACGCAAACTATAGCAGTATATTGGGCAGAAACAAAGCTGAGCAAATTACTTACAAAAAGTAATTAATTACTAATTACTCTGACAAAAAAGTAATTAAAATACTTTTGAAATAATTACTACTAGGAAAAAAATAATTCAATTATCAATTACTATTGTAATTGTAGTAAGTAATTTTAAATATTTTTTCAATTATTTTATTTAAAAAAAAATACTTTAATCTATGAATAAAAAAATCAGCTGTGGCCACCACAGGACCGACCGCCGTCATAAAGTACTTATATAAAATACATTCTAGCAGCAGAGTAGAAATAACTTGGCCTAATATTTTCTAACAGAGATATTATTTATCATGACCATGGAAACGTTACATATATGTATGAAAAATTTGAGACAAAAAAATTTCGAAAAATTTTACTGAAATTATTCGAAATTTTTCGTTTTATCAAAAAACGTCACAAATAAAAGTTATTAATTATTGCTTTTATAGCAACTTTTGTTCAATAATTTTTTTCGAAATATTTTTCTGTTGTGAAATATTCACAAAAATCTTAAAATCAACACGAGTAAACTCCCATTTTTAGTCAACCGACTTTTACCAAAAGTTGATCAACTCGTGCCATTGATGGTAGAAGCTTAAATATGAAGTTTCATAAAATTCCTTTCAGCCAAATTTGCTCTGCACGTGTATACAGACAGACGGACAGACGGACAGACGGACGGACAGACAGACATCATGCTAAAAATAGTCAAAACGTTATGTAGGTACCTCAATTCGTGGAGATCCATCGAAATCTCGAAATGTCAAAATCGGTATGATCACAATACCTCCCTTATATATGTTGACGGTCGGTAAAAATTGAACTGAAGTGTGAATTTTCACTCATTTCATGGTTTTGTAGGTATTTAATAAGTGTAAGAAGCCAACATAATACTGGATTGCTAGGTATATTTATCACATCAAAATACGTATTTTTTTTGATAATCACTGTTATTCGTTATTTGAGAACTAAGAGCTTCCATTTAATTTTTTTAAACAAAATTAAAATAATTTGCCAAATATCCCTGCGTTGTATTTCTCCGTTTGCTTCGTATTATTAAGTCATCATTAGATTAATAAAAAATATTTTACAGTATAGAGTGTAGTGTGGTTTGGTGTAACTAAGTTCGCAACTAAAAAAATATTTTTTTAAAATATTTTTAATTTCATAAAAATACACACTATCTTAGCTATAAATACATAAAATCCGTAACATTATTACCCATAATTTAGCCATGAATTAAAAAAATAATTAATTTTATCAAAAACACAATTTGATAAAAATTTCGCTCGTACGTTTCCGGCTCAGATCAATATACATTACCTATAATTTTTCCAGATTTTTAGTTTAACTCCTTTGGGTAAAAGGGTGCGGGACAAGAACTTTTTTGGTTAAAATCATGTTAAAAGAAGCGAATTATAAAAAACTATTTATCGTTGCTTAATCTACGTCTTAAGAGCTTTCTTTTGATACCACACAATAAATTTTTTAAAATTTTTTTTGTTATCAACTCCACAAAAAAAATTGACATTTTTCTAAAAACTTATCTGATCAAAAATTCCTGTTGAACATTTCCAGTTCCCATCAATGTTCATCACGGAGATTTTTTTGAGTTTTTGAGATCAGCCCCTCTAGGAAATAGGGTGGGGAACAAAAGTGTTTTGACACCTTTTTGGCGAAAATCCCATAAAAAATGATATTTCAAAAATTAAAATTTGCGTGTTGATCAATGGTTTAAAAGGTTTCATTAAATATGCCCCTCAAGATTTAAAAAATATATATATTTTTTTAATATATGCGGTTCACTTTTTTAAGGACAAAATATATTTGGTTATTTTGGTTACTTTTATAGTGTATTTCTGACAATGTCAATGTCAATGTCAATTAGAAATATTCCTTACTCTGTAAAACCGACTTTAGGTTTGTAGGTTATGATCATTATAATTAAGATATCATTTTTCATTATGCATATGTCAAATGGATCGACATTTTAAAAAAGTGACATTTTTAGGGTTTTGTAGGTATGACCAAAAAACCCTTATACCGTCATTTTGTCGTCTGTCTGTCTGTCTGTCTGTCTGTTCGGTAAAAATTGTAGCCAAACGGCTAAACCTAGAGAGTTGAAATTTGGCATGCTTATACAACTCTTTGACCCGCACATAGGAAAAATACTAAAACATCTAAAAAACATATCCCTCTAAAAATATAAAAAAATATGTGCTCATCGAAAAAAATAATATATTTTTTTAATTCTGAGTAGGGTATCAAATGAAAGCCCTTAGTACGTGGATTAACGATCAAAATTTTATTTTTGCAAAATAAATTATTTTGATGCGATTTTTGCCAAAATTGTGCTAAAAAATTTTTGTCCCACACCCTTAGCCCAGATGGTTTAAACTAAAAATCTGAAAAAATTCTAAGTAATGTACATTGGTGTGAACCGGAATAGTACAACAGGAATTTTTGATCAGATTATGTTTTCGGAAAATAACGCATTTTTTGTGTTTTTAACTAAAATATGTTAACTATTTAATACGTTGTGTAACATACCAGATCAGTAGCTCTCGTGGCGTGGTTGGATTTGTCTTACGCTTAAAAATATAACTTAACTTGCAAACTAGGGTTCGAATCCTGTTGTTTTTTTTTTTGCATTTTTATTTTGTTTAAATTATTTTGTTAAAATTCTAGTTATATTTGGTAAATGTTGCATCTAATTTTTAAAAGCGTAAATTTAATAACCAGTGGAAAGTGTTGAAATTATAATTTAATTCTATGTTTGACGAAATCAAAGGGCGGGACTTATGATGTAAGCAACCAATGGAAGCCATAGGTGCAATTTTCTAAATCTTAATGAACTTTGCTATATAAAAAAAATACTGCATATATTTAGAAACTTAAATAATGGTATTAGACATTCGAATTAAAGTTCATAAAAAAATATTTTGACATAAAATTTGTTTTGGCATCCCAAATAAGGGTTCATACCTACAAAACACTAAAAATGAGGTGCGCGCCTGTAACAAATTAGACTACTAAAATTATTATTTTTAATTATTAGAAGACATTGACCCGAGACATAATTTTTTTACACATTTTTTATCTGGATATTCTAACTTCTAGAAGAAATATTCTAAAACCGGCCTATATAATGTTTTTTTAAAACTATCTAGTTTACAAAAAAACACACGAGTGTGACATAAAAACAGCACAATAAATTTGTCATTTAATTAAAAAAACATGTAACGCCCGGCCGGGCGAACCCATCAAATGTTGAAGTAAATATGCAAAATTCCTTGGAAATTTTCAATGTTACAAATATGTTAATAATTATTTACTAGCCTTAAGTTTTAACCACAACCTACTCTTATGATGCTATGGTAAAATTAAACTATTTTTATAAGGTCGCTCATTGGTTTCGCTTTTAAATGTCAAGATATAGATTGTTTTTTATCAAAGAAAACTTGTTTTGGCGCGCTTATAGAGATTCGAAAAATTTCAGTAGTTATTAAGTTGATATAATTTTATAACGATCTATAAATTTTATTAAAAGTGGAACGTGGGACAACAATAATATTATAATATTTAGGGGCAGACTAACATCGGCTATAAACTTCTTTGTGAACTTTTTTAATTATTTTTAACGCAAACTTCAAAATTTTAGAGCATAACTCAAAATGACCATATATTTGTGATCTAGGACTAAAAATATATAAGTACCTATACCAATTTTTTTTTTTTTTTTTTGTCCAAATATTTTAAAATTTTGTTTCCGATTTTAGCCAAAATATAGTTTTAAGCTAATTTTGGGGTGAGAATTATGAAAAAAAATCAGTTGTGGCCACCACAGGACCGACCGCCATCATAAAGTACTTATATAAATTACATTCTAGCAGCACAGTAGAAATAACTTGACCTAATATTTTCTAACAGAGATATTATTTATCATGATCATGGGAACGTTACATATAAGTATGAAAAAATTGAGACTTGAAAAACATTTCGAAAAATTTTACAGAAATTATTCGAAATTTTTCATTTTATCAAAAAACGTCTCAAATAAAAGTTATTAGTTATTGCTTTTATAGCAACATTTGTTTAATAAATTTTTTCGAGATATATTTCTGTTGTGAAATATTCGCAAAAATCTTAAAATTGACACGAGTAAACTCCCATTTTTAGTCAACCGATTTTTATCATGGCTGAAGTTTAAATATGAAGTTTCATAAAAATCCTTTCAGCCAAATTTGCTCTGCACGTAATTCTGCACAAAAATATTGAAAATTCATTCTTTCTTTCCAATTTTTACCGACCACCAACATATATAAGGGAGGTATTGTGATCATACCGATTTTGACATTTCGAGATTTCGATGGATCTCCACGAATTGAGGTCCCTACATAACGTTTTGACTATTTTTAGCATGATGTCTGTCGGTCTGTCTGTCCGTCTGTCCGTCTGTCCGTCTGTCCGTCTGTCCGTCTGTCCGTCTGTCCGTCTGTCCGTCTGTCCGTCTGTCCGTCTGTCCGTCTGTCCGTCTGTCCGTCTGTCCGTCTGTCCGTCTGTCCGTCTGTCCGTATGTCCGTATGTCCGTCTGTCCGTCTGTCCGTCTGTCCGTCTGTCCGTCCGTCCGTCCGTCCGTCCGTCCGTTCGTCCGTCTGTCCGTCTGTCTGTGTACATGTGCAGAGCAAATTCGGCTGAAAGGATTTTTATGAAACTTCATATTTAAGCTTTTGCCATCAATGGCACGAGTTGATCAACTTTTGGTAAAAATCGGTTGACTAAAAATGGAAGTTTACTCGTGTCGATTTTAAGATTTTTGTGAATATTTCACAACAGAAAAATATTTAGAAAAAATTTATTGAACAAAAGTTGCTATAAAAGCAATAATTAATAACTCTTATTTGAGACGTTTTTTGATAAAACGAAAAATTTCGAATAATATTTATAAAATTTTTCGAAATTTTTTCCAAGTCTCAATTTTTTCATACTTGTATGTAACGTTTCCATGGTCATGATAAATAATATCTCTGTTAGAAAATATTAGGCCAAGTTATTTCTACTCTGCTGCTAGAATGTATTTTATATAAGTACTTTATGACGGCGGTCGGTCCTGTGGTGGCCACAGATGATTTTTTGAGCTCTAGTCAATTTGGGTCAGCTTTTTTCAGCAAAACTTTTGCCCAAACTTCAAAATGGACCAAATTTTGTTCATCTATGACCAAAAATACATATTTGTATCAACTTTCAATAAAATCGGAGACAAAAATGTTTTGCTTTAAAATCAGGATTTTTTTATAAAAATAAATATTTATTTACCTATTATAAACTATTTTTGTCATATATAATTTTGCTGTTAAGTCAATAATAAGGAAAATATGTAGATTGTAGTTTTGTCACCTGTAATTCCCAAAATTTACATCTAATTAAAAAAATACATTGAACAAAAGGTTTGTTTTCTTATTATAAACAATTTTTTTATACACATATTTCAAGTCAATAATAAGGAAGATATTTTAAGTTTTTTTAATAAATAGTTTCAACCCCACAACGCCCCCTAGAATAAAAGTTTCACTCTATCATCATACCAAATTACATAAAAATATTTCTACCCGTTTTTGCGTGAATCTCGAACAGACAGATAAAAATTGTTTTTTTTCAATGAATATTGTCTTATAATTATCTGAAACATGTAGAAACCAAATATGTATACAGCCGAAAAGATAAAAAACAGATATAGAATTCAATTTTATTAATATAGATATAAAAAGTTTTAAATATTTATCATGCAAAATAAATATTTTCATAAAATAAAATAAATATCCTTTTTAAAGGTTTTATTTAATATGACTTTTATTCCATATATAAATATAAAACTATGTATTACTACATAAAAAATTGATGTGAAGTGTGAATATTCATACATTTCAGGGTTTCGCAGGTATTTAGTAAGTGAATAAAGATTATTTGGGATGCCAAAACAAATTTTATATTAAAATATTTTTTTTGTTAATTTTAATTCGAACGCCTAATACCATTATTTAGGTTTCTAAATAAGTGCAGTATTTTTTTTTTTTTATATATAGCAAGGTTCATTAACAATTTTAAAAATTGCGCCTATGGCTTCCATTGGTTGTTATAAGCTCCGCCTCTTTGATTTCGTGTACATTGAAACAGAATTAAATTATAATTTAAACAATTTCCACTGGTTATTACATTTACGCTTTTAAAAATTAAATGCAACATTTGCCAAAATATAACTAGAATTTTGAAAAAATAATTAAACAATATAAAAATTAAAAAAAAACAAACAAAAAATAATATTGTCTCTACTCGCAGGGTTCGATCCTATTCGGATCGAGTTAGTTGGGTGGGAGCCAGCGTCATAACCACTACACTAGGATACACCTTCCAGTGTAGCGTGTTACAAAGCTATAACTTGTGTACATTATTAGCCAAAAAACACAAAAAATGCGTTTTTTTCCAAAAACATAGGAAAAACCCGCACATAGGAAAAATACTAAAACATCTAAATAACATACCCCCTAAAAATATAAACAAATATGTGCTCATCGAAAAAAAATATATTTTTTTATACTTCTGAGTAGGGTATTAAATGAAAGCCCTTGGTACGTGGATTAACGATCAAAATTTTATTTTTGCAAAATAAATTATTTCGAGGCGATTTTTACCAAAATTGTGCAAAAAAATTTTTGTCCTACACCCTGTAGCCCAGATGGTTTAAACTAAAAATATGAAAAAATTCTCAGTAATGTACATTGGTGTGAACCGGAATAGTACAACAGGAATTTTTGATCAGATTATGTTTTTGGAAAATAACGCATTTTTTGTGTTTAATATGTAATATATTTAATCCGCTATTTAACATAGTAAACGAGTGATCCTGTATAGCACAGTGGTAGCGTTGTTGCTTAGTGAGTTGAAACTACTGTAAGAAACAGTTTCGAATCCCGCCAATGTTTATTTTTTCAGTTTTTTTTTGCATTTTTTTTGTTTAAATTGTTTTGTCAAAATTCTAGTTATATTTAGGTAAATGTTGCATTTAATTTTTAAAAGCGTAAATTTAATAACCAGTGGGAAGTGTTGAAATTATAATTTAATTCTATATTTGAAGGTATCAGAGGGCGAGGCTTATGATTTAAGCAACCAATGGAAGCCATAGGCGCAATTTTCAAAATCTTAATGAACCTTGCTATATAAAAAATACTGCACATATTTAGAAACTTAAATAATGGTATTAGGCATTAGAATTAAAATTCATAAAAAAATATTTCGACATAAAATTTGTTTTGGCATCCCAAATTATCATCACACAGTTAATAAATACCTGCGAAACCCTGAAATGTGTGAAAATTCACACTTCACATCAATTTTTATTAATTATTATATTATATTTTTGTGTATATTTCATAAAGGCCTTATAAATAAAAGGTACATGATAAGTGAAGCATCTTAAACCTATTGACTTATTAGTTTTGGTTACTACTGCATTTGATTTATTTCTTGTATTATATTCATGCGTGAACATTATTAAATTATTTGAATTTTTATAACTGGAATAAATTGAGTACCATCGCCTCTTCATACAATTTTGAAGTGGAGTATAAAATTGGTTTTCCTAAAATAATCTTAATTATTCTTTTTAATATGACTTCCAATTTATTTATGTATACATCAGATGCACTTCCCCATCCTATGATACCATATGACACTACAGACTGTACAAAACCGTAATAAAATGTATAAAGTGATTTTATACTAAATCAGATCAATTCTGTAAAAAGTTACTGTGAAATAACGTTACTACAACATAAAATATTATAAAAAGTATAATGGCTTTCATTCATGATAGTAACTGACCTTGCAGATAGTGACGAATTTAGTAACTATTATTATAGTAACAGAGTTACAGAATTGGTCTGAGTATCTCTCGCAATTTCCGGAAGAAAAAAATGTTTGTACGAAGTCGGTTACAGAGGATTTGTATGTGACGATCCCATCTAAGATGTTTATCACTTACTACGCCAAGATATTTTGTAGAATCTACTGCGTTTATGTAGTTATCACACAGACAGCGGTTATTATTGGTACATGTGTGTATTAAAATTTTCTTTATATATTTACAATTTTCATAAATACTGAAATTTATAAAAACGTGTTTTTTTTATAATTTATGGATAATTTATTTATGTCCAGCCAGTTTTTAATAATATTTAAATCCTGGACAGCTTTATCTTCCACATTTTGCCATTTTCGCCCTTGAATGAAGAGAACAGTATAAACCGCGAAAGACAGTATTTGTCCTTGTAAATTAGATATTAATAATAAATCATTAATATAGATCAAAAATAAGAAGGGACCGAGAACCGTCCCTTGGGGTATCCCACATGTTAGTTTTTTTCGAACTTTGAAACTGGTCCAATACAACTATCTGTTGTCTCTCAGAGAGATAGCTTTTAAATATATCTAGACATATTCACCTTATTCCGATGATCTACCGTATCGAAGGCTTACTTATACTACAATTTATACAATAAAATAAATAAATATATGCAAATGTTTATGGATGAAAGATGCAGGAAATATAAAACGCATCTGACATTCAAAAGATAAGATGTAATTATACACATATTATTTCTGACGTAATTAATCTGTACTGAAGGTGATATTTGCCCCGAGCAATTTTTTTGAGGTGAAGAATAATGCCAAAGCTTATTCAGTTATTAGCTGATTCACACATATAAATTGTTTAAACAAAAAATGACAATAAATTACTTGTGCATTCGAACCTCTCGCCATATGTTTTCTTTCTCTCTTTTTCTCCTGTCTTTCGTTGATTGTCGTTGACTTTGTTTTTTTGAAGTTTCTAACTTCATATAAATTTTTAGAGTTTTGTTAGTATAACCACCAAAAACCCTTATAACGTCACTCATGTGTCGGTCTGTCTGTCAGTACTGTAAAAATTGTAGCCATACGGCTGAATATAGAAAATTGAAATTTGGCATCCTTATACAACTCTTTGGCTCACATATAGGAATAATACTGAAAGATAAAAAAAAACATATCACGAGATAATTATAATCAAATATGTACCTATTTAATGAAAGAAAAATAAATGTTTTTCTTAAATTTTGAGTGGGGTGTCAAATGAAACCTCTTAATGCGTAGATAAACAAGAAAATTTTTATGTTTGAAAAACAATTTTTTTATGAGATTTTGACAAAAAACTTTTGTCCCCCACCCTATCTCCCAGAGAGGTTGATCTAAAAATCTGAAAAATCTCCATAATGTACATTGATGGGAACCAGAATAGTTCAACAGGAATTTTTAACCAGATTAGTTTTTCGAGTGTCGTTGAAATAAAAATTCTTGTGTGATATCAAAAGATGCTTTTCACAAGTAGATTAATGTAGATTAATTCACAAGAAGAAACAGTAGTTTTTTATTATATGTTTTTAGCTAAATATGTGCTAAAAAAGTTCTTGTCGCGCACCCTTTTACTAAAAGGGGTTAAACTAAAAATCTGAAAAATGTAGGTACATGAAATGAAAAAGTAATGTACATTGATCTGAACCGGACACGTACGTGAGGAATTTTTGATCAGATTGCATTTTTGGAAAATATTGCAGTTTTTTGTGTTTTTGGCAAAAATAATTATTTTTTTAATTAATTGCTAAATTATGGCTAGTTATATTTTTTCTATTTATGGCTAAGGGAGTATATGTTTTCTTAAGAAATTTAAAAAAATAGTAAAAAAAATTAACAGAGACCCGTTTAACTGAGAATTGAGTTCATATGTGTAAGGAGCATGTAGACGGAGCGCCTACTGTTATATGATTCAACCTAATGTTTGAATCAGTTTAGTTTCTTGTTTTTAAGGTATCAAACAAGAATAAGTAGTGAAATACTTATTAATAAAATAACACATTGTTATTAGTGAGGAACACGTTTTTGAAATTAAAAAATGAAGCCATTTATCAATATATTTGTTGTTAATTTAATGAAGACTTAGATACGAAGCAAATGCAGAAAAAATAGCAGGGATTTTTTAATATAAATTTTATTGTGATGAAATTTTCGCAATTTATTTAAATTTAATTTAAAAAAATAAATGGAAGCTCTTAGTACTCAAAAACGACATCTAAAAAGCCATCAGGCTTCTGCTCCTTAGATATGTAATAATAATAATAATAATAATAATAACTCCATTGCTGCCGGCAGATCTTCTGCCACCTCTTTGATCTACAGCAGTGTTCTTCAACCTTTTTGCACCTGCGGACCGGTAAAAATAGGATAAATATTTCGCGGACCGGCTGAAAGCTAAGATAATTTGATATACGTGGCTGCAGAGTTGTTTCTGAGAGACGACGCGCTGCATTAACTCCATTCGATTTCTCTGTTTGGTTTTTATTATTGACTTAGCTGAAAAAGTCTTTTCGTACAATAGGAAGTCGAAAAAATGACCAATAATTGAATAGCTTTATAACTCAAAGATGGATGTTCTTTTTCTTGCGATTTCCAAAATTGAGATAATTATTGCCTGTTATGTCTGGACACCAGATTGATATCAGAAGACAACACGATCATCTTTTCTTTTTCCCGAGGATCAAGTGCACATGACTTTATATTTTCCAAGAATGGATTATTAATCCAGAGGTTACCTTTACGAGGATCCTTATTTTCAGGGAAATAATTATTAAAATTTTCAGTTAATGCTCTTAAATGTTGACTTATTATGTTGAATATGACTTTCTGGTTGACGTCAGCAGCAATCAAAAATTCTTCCAAAAGTGGAAACATTTCTATATCTTCCTCTTGAAAGCGACTATTCCAAAGAGATTCTTCTTTTTGAACGTATCCATTTTATTTCTTAAATTAAACATATTTGTATATGACCCCTTCAGAGAAATATTAACTTCATTGGGAAGACAGAATATGTCCGCCATGTAAGCAAGTTTTGCCAGCACTCAAATGGGCGGCAAAATCTGGAAACACAATCTAAAGAAATATGAAAAATAGCCGATTTGTACTGGGGCTCGTAAATATTAAATAAATCATAGTTCGGACAAAAGTTAGCTTCAGCGTCGACTAAAAAATGTGCTACATATTCGTGAACAGAGTGTGCATCTACATGATTCAGTCGAAATTTTTCGTGGACCGGCAGGAATTTTCTGCGGACCACGGGTTGAAGAACACTGATCTACATAATGCAGAAAGCAGTGTTACTCGGGTCACTCCGCATTGTGCGGACACTGGATATGGCGTAATTTTCGCGTCTGCTTATCGCTAGGGTTTGGGATACAGCCGTGTGTATTTAACTTCACTAGTGGACGTTTGTCAAGACCTGACAAACCCCAAATAATAATAAAAAGGATAATCAAAAAACTTTTTATCAAAAAATTTTTCTTAGACATCCAGCTGCGTTCTATTAAGTTCTCACACTTATTAAAGACCTACAAAACCCTGAATTGTGTGAAAATTCACACTTAACATAAATTTTTATTTATATTTACAACTTGTTACCAGTATATTAAATATTTATTTGTTTTCATTTATTTTAATAAAAAAAAATACGATAATTGTCTTAATTAATACTTATTTTCAAGATTCCCAAGCATGTGATACGCACAAATTGATACGCCCAATTCGCCCTTGAACAAAAATCCATTAGAAATTTTCTAAATATGTTCTACTACTTTTAATTCCATAATTTATAAACGTAAAACGTAACAACATCTGTAACCATAAACAAAATTCTCTATTTACATTGATAATTTAATTAATATTAATTTAATCATATAAACAAAGACTTAATGAATATTCGGCTAAATAGCACGTGGGTATACCTAGATACTTGAAATCCGGTTAAAGGAGTAGCTCGAAACAAATGAATGAGATCCTAATACAGAGTGTTAGGACTAAATCAGTAGATCACCGGGTCTGTCATTTGATTATATTCATTATTACGCAACGAATGGCGATATGATGCATCGTTTGCTAATGGGCGGTATTTTTAGGCGGGACATTAGAGGTCGTTTTTATATTATTTATTATTTAAAATTGAATTTAATTTAATAATTGGAAACACGCCCTTCTTAAAGTTTATTTTTACATAATTTGTCGATTTATATGATAGGAAATGGAGTAGGGCGTAACAATGCTAAAATTAATCATAAAATTTTGGATACATATATTTTTGCTTGAGCAAAATTTTGGTTTCTGTTAATTTTTAGGGTTTTGTATCTACGACAAAAAAACTTTTATAACATAACTCATGTGTCTGTCTCATCATCATCATCATTAATCAGCCTTTCTTGTCCACTGCTAAACGTAGGCCTCCCCAAGCTTTTTCCATTCTGATTTCCAGTTACCCGCAACTCTCTTTACTTCATCCCTCCACCTAGTTGGGGGTCTTCCTCTGCATCTGTTGGTATCTCTAGGTCTCCAATCTAGGATCTTCTTTGTCCATCTGTTATCTTGAAGTCTAGCCACATGTCCAGCCCAGTTCCATTTAAGACGAGCAATTCTTTCGATGACGTCAGATACTTTTGTCTGTTCTCGAATCCACTGATTTGTTTTCCGATCAGCTAGACTAATTCCTAGTATTGATCTCTCCATCGATCTTTGGGCAACTCTTAATTTTTCAGCTGACTTAGCTGTTAATGTCAGAGTTTCCGATCAGTATGTTAGAACAGGTACTATGCATTGGTTGAAAACTTCTTTCTTCAAGCAATTTGGCAAGTTGCTAGTGAAAACATCTCGCAACTTGCCAAAAGCCGCCCACCCTAGACCGATGCGGCGTTTCATTTCACGGGTTTGATTGTCTCGGTCAATGCTAATGTCATGCCCTAGATATTTGTAGCTGGCTACCTGTTCTATCTGTTTGCCACCGAGGTATAGATGGTCACTCAATACTAGGTTCGTCAGAGATGTTTACTTTCAGTCCAATTTTTTCAGTTTCCCTTTTCAGTTCTTCCAGCATGTACGCCATGTCTGCTACATTATCTGATAGTAGAATAATATTGTCTGCGAATCTAAGATGGTTAAGTCTCACTCCGTCAATGTCTAGACCACGATTCGCCCAGTCACAGTTTTTAAAGGCCAACTCCAGAGCTGCGTTGAATAATTTGGGAGAAATCGGATCGCCTTGTCGAACACCGCGTTTTATCCCAAATTTCTCCGTTTTTGTATGGAGTTTTATGTAAGCTGTAGCATTACTGTAAATAGATTCACTGTAAGTTCATCGAAAATCAATTCATCGAAAATCAATTCATCGAAAATCAATTCATCGAATGATCAATTCATCGAAAAAAAATATTTTGTAAATATTTGAGAGGAATGCCGAGGGGATCGGAAAGCCAAAAAAGCAGTGGTCAATAAAAGTTGACAGACTACATTTATTAAATAACTATCATACTTGGTCTATTAATAATTTTTAAATTTTACATTCAGAAAATACGACAGGTAAAAGATACCTGTTGGATTATTTTGAAATCGAACAGGGCTCCTTAGATCAGAAAAACCAGGTTAATGGGATCATAAATGTACTTAATACACCCATTCTTAAAGGATTATAAAAATAGTATTTCCCCATCTGTTAAGTCTTAAGGGTTTTGTGTTATGTACATAGTTTTACTATTCATATTTACTATACCACACATGATTTGTTCAATGTACGGTGATTCTAAACAGGTGACATTGTTATGTTAGTGTGAGTTTGTTTTGTCATTAAACTAGATGATGGGTAGCTCGCTTCGCTCGGCTTCTTCTAACCAAACCCTTACTAACCTAACCTAACCTAAAATAGTGTTTTGTCTTTAAACTAGAAGATGGGTAACTCGCTCCGTTCGGTTTTAGACTTTTACTAACTAAACCTAACCTAATTACCTTGTTTTTAGGGCGCATAGTACTTTATTTTCCCCCATATTAGCCCAATTAAAATGCGTATCATTGTGTATGAATTTATAAAAATTATTTGCGTGCAATTGCCCATAACCTGTCTTATTAAACCTTAAAAACAAAACATTTATTTGTTTTATTATATAAGTTTTCTTATTATATTTCTTTATTTATATTCAAACACTATGTCACTTTATTTACCTTTTTTTAAACCATATAAAAAAATTTACGCAATTATTTCTTAGTGTGTCTACTTTTATTGACAACTGCTCTTTTGGCTTTCCGATCCCCTCGGCATTCCTCTCAAATATTTACAAAATATTTTTTTTTTCGATGAATTGTACATTCGATGAATTGATCATTCGATCAATTGATTTTCGATTAATGGATTTTCGATGAATTGATTTTAGATGAATTGATTTTCGATGAATTGATTTTCGATGAATTGATTTTCGATGAATTGATTTTCGATGAATTGATATTCGATGAATTGATTTTCGATGAACTCGTCGGTTACCCTGTAAATACTATCTATCAGTCTAGTATACCGAAAATCTATTCTGCTTTGTTGCATTGCTTTTATGACTGCCCACTTTTCCACCGAATCGAACGCTTTTTCGAAGTCTATAAATGTTAGTACTAATGGCCTATTGTACTCTACAGCTTTTTCTATAAGAATTTTTATGACTAAAAGGTGGTCATTGGTGCTATAATCACTCCGAAAACCAGCCTGTTCTGCGGGTTGGTACAAATCAAGCTTGGTTGAAAGGCGTCTTGTGTCTGTCTATATGATAGAAATTGTGGCCAAACTGCTGGACCAAGAAAGTTGAAATTTGGTATACTTGTACAACTCTTTGACCCACTTATAGTAAAACTATTGAGAGTTAAAAAAATTAAAACTATTGAGAGTTCTCACATCGCCAGAAAAATATAAATCAATATGTATTCAAGGAAAAAATAAATATTTTTTAAATTTTTAATAGAGTGTGTGATTATAATGACTGCAGGTTTTTTAATGAAGAATACCAGTGTTAGAGTTTTTAAATGATTTGTATTTCAAGAGATATAAGATGTGAACAGCTTTAAGAGGTACAGATAACTGTCTAATGTTGTTAACTCAGGAGCTATGTGACCGTAGCGGCTAAGGTTTATGGCCCTTTGGGATAAATGGTTTCTAGGAAAGAAAAATACGAAACGTGACAATTTGTAAGATATAAAACATTGTAAAAATATTAAATTTTAAAAATACTTAAGAAACATTTTAAACCCTGCGGAAATGTGTAAATTAAAAATTATTAGACCAAACGCCACCACAAGAGTTTTGAACAAAACATTTTTTTTTTTAAGTTAAGATATATTTTAGTGGCGCTTCAACTGCTGAGGTTATTAGCACTCCGGTACATTTACAGTAATTTACATTGATTTACAAGAATGAATGTTGGCATTAATTTACAATGAAGCATATTTAAAATTTTATGATAAGACATTTAAGATCGATAATTTAGAAATAATAGAACATTTGGGATTTAGATTTTGCGGAACAAATCTGCTTCTTTGAAGTAGTCTAATAAAATGTTTTCATTTTCTGGGCTTAGCGCTTCTTTCAGGTTGTCTGGTATTTTGTGCTTCCGTCTGAGTTCTTCATATAGTTGGCACTCCAGGATTATATGTTCTACGGTAACAGTTTTATTGCAGTTGTCACAGTTTTCCACCTCTTTTCTTTTCATTAGATGTTGGTGTGTAATGAATGTGTGGCCAATTCTGAGTGTTGTAAGAACTCTCTGTTCTTTTCTATTGCCTACTGGAGCCCAGGGTTTGGTGTCTTCTTTTATATGGCGAAGTTTGTTGTTCGTTAGACTGTGTCATTGTCGTTTCCAGTCTTCTTTTATGTTTTGCCTTAAGTTGAACACAGTTAGAAACATTTTAATGCTTTTTATCTAATGATTTTTGCTAAGAATGTGCCATAACTTTTGTCTTCCATCCTATTACCCATAGAGGTGGATCTAAAAGTCTGAGAAAAATCTTATTTATGTACATTGATGAAAATCAGAATAGTTCAATAGGAATTTTTGATTAGATTAATTTTTAGAAGAATATCGAATTTTTTGTTTTATAGAAAAAAAAAATATTTTTTTTTAAATTGTTGTGTATCAAATGAAACCTCTTGCGTTGATAAACAAGTAAATGTTTATTTTTTAAAAATCTTTTTTATACGTATTTCGCCAAAAATATGTCAAAAAACTGTTATCTCTCACCCTATTTTACAGAGGGGTTGATCTAATAATTTGAAAAAAATCTCAATAATGAACATTGATGGGAACCGGAATAAGTCAACACGAATTTTTAGTCAGGTTAGTTTATCGAAAAATAAAGAATTTTTCATGTCATTGAAAAATAATTATTTTTTTGAACGTTCTTTTGACATTGTTCTTTTAAATAATTTTTTTTTTTAACTTTCAGCAGTACATATTTTTCAATTTTTCATTTAGATGAATATTTGGGAAGTTATTGGGGGGGGGGAGGATATCCTAAAACTAAACTTTACAAATATCTCCCTTATTATTGATTTAACAGCAAATATTTATATAATAAAAATTGGTTATAATAAGAAATCAAATCTTTATTGTTGTATATACTTTTCGATTTATGTATATTTGGGGAGTTACGGGGGTACATTCTAAAATTAACAATTTGAAATATCACACTTATTATTTACTTTACGTCAAAAATGTACATGAGGAGACATTTTTTTTTTGAAGATAAATTAGGGGAAAAAAAAATTTTTTTAAAGAAGATTATTTAGGTGGCAAGGGAAGTGTTACTTATAAGGATGAAATATCTCATTTATCATTTACTTAACAGCAAAAATGGATATGAGAAATTAAACTATTCCTCTTTGCTTAATATATGTTTTAATAAGATATATATTTGGGGAACTATGGGGCGAGCTACCTATAATCGAAGTATCTCACTTATTATTTACTTAACATCAAAAATATATACAAAAGAGTGGTTTAGAATAAAGTAACGATTATTTTGTGTTCTACTCAGGGACGTAGCCAGAATTTAAGCTGGGGGGGGGGTTAAAATAACAAAATAATCTAAATTGGTCGGTACGACTTTAATTACATGGCTTAGGTAGAAAATAACAGCGTTCTAGGTCTGTTGTAGTATATTAAATAATAAAAGTCCGGTAAAGTTATAAATTTTCGTCTTAAGAAGAAAACTTATAACAACCTAAATTATATTTAGACTCCTGCGCGGATACGTTTTTCTGTATCCGCATCCGCATAGACAGGATCCGCATCCGATCCGCATCCGCAGCCTTTGTAAATATGAATATCCGCAAAAATATCCGCACTATCCGCACAGGATTTGCTGTCTGTTTGGAAATAACTAACCTTTTCCGCCTATTGGAATATCGCTGCTTAAAAACTACTGAAATTTTTATCACATTACATATTACTGGGTCCAGAAATATGTTTTCTATCTAACGTCGTACTGAAATTATATAAATTAAAAAATAAAGATGAAAATTACAATTATTCGACTCTTAAACCAAGTTTATATAAAACGTAAAACTTTAAACAGTAATATCTCAAAAACTTAGTTTTTTAAGATATTTCACTATTGTTTTAGAGCAGCGATATTTAGAAATAATTAAACAGATTAATTTAACACATTTATGACCAATAAATAACAAGGAAAGTCCTATAAGATCAACAAATTTATAAAAATGAATTTTTAATAATAAAATTAAATTCTTAAATTAATCCTATTATTAAAAGATGAAAGTTAAATGACGATTTCAAGATATTTTTATTTTTTTAAATTTGATATGGGCTTCATATGTTTTTAAATGTGGCAATTGCCATGGTTAATTTTGACTAATATTTCCAAAAATGCAAAATAAGTTGATACAGTAAAATCTATTCCAAACGATTAGGCGGAAATAACCGCAATTTTTGATTTTTGTAAGTTGTCATTAGCTATTTTTTTATATATTGAAGTTGTTTTTTCCTGAACAAAATGATCTAGAGCTTCAATCAATCGGTAAAAGTAACTAGAATTGAAAATCTAGTTCCGCCTAAACCAAAAGAACAGACTTTACATAATTATTTTTTAATTAATAAACTGAAAATAAATCTAAAAAAATTGTTGTATCTACGATTTCTATTAAAAAGTGAAAAGTTCCGTAATGTATCATTATTTTACTCTTGCCATAAGCCCAATACAAATGCTAACGATACATTTTTAGGGTTCTAAACGCGTCTTCCGTCGGAAGAGGCGTCCAACCGAAGATTTTATATTCACGCGGATATTGCGTATAAGCGGATATGATATAAAATCCGCATCCGATCCGTATCCGCACGATTTAAATGATAATTTATCCGCATCCGCAGAAAAATAGCGGATATCCGCGGATTTGCAGGGCTCTAATTATATTTTATGTCGGGTAAACTATCCTGGGGGGGGGCAAAAGCCCCTATGCGCCCCCTGGCTACGTCCCTGGTTCTACTTGAAACTGAATTATCTCACTTATCATTTATGTTACAGCAAAAATATTACTCCCTCCGTTCCAAAATAAATGTCCGATTTAGGAATTTTATTTGTTCCAAAATAAGTATCCAATTTCATAAAAAAAATATGCAAAGGGATATTATAACGTATATTTTCACAACTAAACTAAATGTGAGGAAGCTTGTAATCGTTGCCTCTTCTATGAAGCATGGTCAATTCCATACACTTCTGCAGTGTAATGAAACAATTGTCTAGTTTTTCCGCGGTTATTTCATTCCATGTTTTATGCACGGCCACAATGAGTTCATCAATACTGGACGGGGACTCTTTGTGTTGTAATGATTGAATGACGTTAAAGAAACCCAGAAGACTAATTTAAATAAATAACTACTGATACATTTAATTTTATTATTTCAATAATCCATTAAAAAGACTAAAATCGGACATTTATTTTGGAACAGAGGAAGTATTACAAAAACCGCACGGAGTACGGGTACTCCAGCTAGTCTAAGTAATAAAACTATACACATTTTTATAATATTTTTTTTCTTTGTGTCTATTTTATCTCCTTTTACCTCCTTCCTTCGGTACGCCACTGCACATTCTAATAAAAGAGCGCAGTTTGACTGGTCGTACACCGGGCGTCAAAAGAGCTAGGTCCGGCTCTGATATTTTGTAGCAAATAAGATAATATGTTGACCTATTCCTCCACACCCAGTGGCTTAATGATGATCTAATTATTTATTTTTCAGACATGTTAATATAATTTTCACACGTGTGTGATACAAGGCTCACAAATTTAAATGACATTCCCAAAAATTCCTGAATGTAAAACTGAACTAGTTTAGGTATTAACCGCCAAGTAATTCACATTTGAATTAATTAATTTTTTCGGATGATTACGTGCAAACAGACACGTCCAAATATTTACCAAATGATTGACGACTAGTTTGATATTGAATTAATAGATTGGAACAAATAACAAATAAGCTTTTTCAGATATGCTCAAGGAAGATAGTATTAGTTTTGTCAATGATTTATTAAACAAATATCATTTCTGTTAGCTCATTAGTAGGGGAGCATGGGGTAATCGTGATCATTTAAGGAAATCATTCAAAAACTATACAGCCTTGGACAAATGTTTGCAGCACCTTACGTTTTATTGAATTTTCGGATTTTTGCAAGAAAAATGGTAAATAAAATAATACATACAGCTTTTAATGACAACTTTAATCAAAATTATTAATAATTTGTGGTACCTCCTCGTTCTTAAATTACCGCACGTACCCTTTTAGGCATACTGTCCATAAGTTTTTTACGTACATCGGATTGTACATTGAACCATTCGTCCACAATAATTTTCTTCAATTCTTCTTTAGTTTTGCATTTGTAAAGAGACACCTTGTTTATCAGAATCGACCATAAATTGTCAATTTGCGATAAATCTGGTGACTGGAGGGCCATGCAAAACCTGGCACATTGTTTTTGAGAAACCATTAATTTGTTGCTTTGGCTTTGTAACAGGGGGCATTAGTTTGTTGAAAAACATATTCTGGATTGTCTTCATCAAATACTTTTAATATTGATGGCTCCAAAACTTTATTAAGCATCGTAATATAACGAGCAGAATAAAGCTGCATTCAGAGCTCTGTAAATCAACACGTTGTACGCTATGGATAAATTTTAAACGAGGATTTTAAACTTCGTACTGAGATTATATAGATTATAAAATAAAGATCGAAATTACAATTATCAGACTCTTAAACCAAGTTTATATAAAATGTAAAACTTTAAACAGCAATATCTCAGAAACTTAAGCTGCATTCAGAGCTCAGTAAATTAACACGCTGTGCGTTATGGATAGTTAGTAAACGAGGTCATTTGGTATGATCGGACATGCTCGTGCTTTGTCGTTGCTATACTACTGTTGAGCGATATAGTACGAGCTTGTCCGATCATACCAATTGCACTCGTTTAAAAACAATCCATAACGCACAGCGTGTTAATTTACTGAGCTCTGAATGCAGCTTAATGCGTCTCTCGTACAAAAAGATTTCGCCTAAGCCATTGGCGGACATGCACCCCCAGATCATGGATTCTACCACCACCAAAATTGACCATAGAGATGATGCTGTCAGGGTGAAAAGCTTCACCCGTCTTACAAATATCCAGGTTGTCCAAAAAGCTGATCCACAAAAGAAAAAAAAAACTTAATTTCGTAAATATATAGTAAATTAAATATTATATTAGTGCAAACATTGCTTAAAAATTAGCTTAAAAAGTACATTAAACCATTACAATGCATACTTCTATATTGGATTCATCAGATCAAATGATTTTCGCTCATTCATCAGGTGTCCAATTTAAATGTCTTTTGACCCACTCAAAGCGAAGTTTTTTGTGTCGCTCGGTCAACAGTTGTTTTTGGCGAGCTCTTCTTCCATGCAAATTAGATTCCACTTGACTTCTTCTTATTGTTCTAGAAGAAACTTTAACTTCTCTATTCTCCCACAGGTCACCAGCCAGCTCTTTTGACGATATTGAGCGTTTACGAACAGCACTTCTCTTTATAAAACGATCATCTCTGGAAGCGGTTGCACGTTTTGTATTTTTTTTTTTTTTTTTTATTTTCACCTACCACTATCCTTACAATTTGACTCCTTTCTGCCACAGTGAGTTTACGTGTTTTAGCCATAATATAATTTAAAATATTTACTTGAACTCAATAAAACATAAATAAGAGAGTGTTCACTTCAAACGCATGTGTAATAATGATCCAAGCCCTAGTTGTTTATTTGTATGTTAACAAAACGTAACAGATCAGAGCCTATATTTATTTGTATTGCAAGATTTATCATAATGGCTCGGTTACACGATGCCAGTAACTTGCACCAGTCACTGGCATCGTGTAAACGTACATGCAGTACTGGTGCCATAGACAAGACTGGTGCCAGTATTGGCACAAGTGAATAGAAGCCGTTCCTATTTACTGGCACAAGTAGCCGTGCCAGTGACTTAAAAATGGCCGCCATGAGCAGCTGATGTATTTTCGCGGTTACAAAAACAAACTTTTTCACACCTTTTTTTAATAAATGTAGTTTTTGGCGCTCATTCATTTTTGTTTAGAAAGACGTACGCATAAAATACATAAAATTAAGTTAAACATCGAAAATTGGCGCGTTAAAAAGACGGTTTTACGCATAAAAAATAATTGGAAGCATCTACATTTTGCAGTGTATTTCGGGTTCTTTGCAAGGTTACTTAAATAATTTACTGGCATGCGTGTAAACGACAAAACGACTTGTGCAAGTACTGGCACAAGTACTTGTGCCAGTACTTGCACAAGTTACTCGCATCGTGTAACCGGGCCATAACTCTGTTTACATTTTCGGTTATCTGATTAGACGTACGTCTTTTAGAATGTGCCAATGATATTTTAAAAACATTTTGTCAAATATATACAAGTTACAATGTACATAAATTTAGATGTTATACATTAATATAACTTCATGGGTGCTCCATACATTTATCCAAGGCTGTATATAGAAAACTTATATACAGAAATGTATAACTCTTAAATTACATTAAACAATATAATGCAAATCAAATTGTTATGTTGATCATAAATAATATAGAAAAAATTTGTTCATAAATCTATAAAGGTTAACCTTATAAATTTTAAATATGACTTCACCTATGTGTTCGAAGAACTGATTGAGAGCATAGGTGTAATCGAACATTCAAGTGAAATATTTGGACTGGCTCACATTAACAAGACAAATACAAAAAAAAATACATGGGCGGATGCAACAGATTTTATAATACAATGCATATTGCAAATTTCGAATAATTTCTGTAAAATTTTTCGAAATTTTACAGAAATTATTCGAAATTTTTCGTTTTATCAAAAAACGTCTGAAATAAAAGTTATTAATTATTGCTTTTATAGCAACTTTTGATCAATAAATTTTTTCGAAATATTTTTCTGTTGTGAAATATTCGAAAAAAAAAGTGTACACACGTGCAGAGCAAATTCGGCTGAAAGGATTTTAATGAAACTTTAATTAGACTACATAGGCTGTTTTCACTGGCGCACACAAGGGGGGGTCCAACGGATTCGGACCCCCCCGTACCAAAATTTTAAGTGTACCTACATTGAAATACATTGCACAAATGTTCATAAAAACATTGCCAAAATGATTATAAATTGTAAATAATTAATCGCGTTAATTAAAATATAATTTAAGCAGTGGCGTCTGCTCCTATAAAAATTATGTCTATAAGTGGACCCCCCCCAAGCAAAAATCTGTGTGCGCCACTGGCTGTTTTTATTTATGACTTTAACTGTTACCAGATGGGAAGAATAGGGCCGCATCGGACATCGAACGTGACAATATGAATAGAATAAATAAATATCCTCAAGTATCACTAATTTAACTAGCTGCCAAAATATCTTTATATAACCCTCGCGCTAATGTACTACTGTAATATATGTATATATTATTTTCTGTTTTTTTTTTTTTTAATTTAAATCTTTTCTGTTCTCGTTCTTCAAGACTTTATTTAAATTTTCTTTAAAGATTAATAGGTGTAACTTATTACAATTTTCAGTTTATTGTATTAAAACAACTACTGATAAAAAAAAAAAATCAAGAAAATTCGCTCGAAAATTCGTAAAAACAACGCTCTTAAAAAAACCGTTTTTAGGGTTTTGTAGGTATGACCAAAAAACCCTTATACCGTCATTTTGTCGTCTGTCTGTCTGTCTGTCTGTCTGTCTGTCTGTCTGTCTGTCTGTCTGTCTGTCTGTCTGTCTGTCTGTCTGTCTGTTCGGTTAAAATTGTAGCCAAACGGCTAAACCTAGAGAGTTGAAATTTGGCATGCTTATACAACTCTTTGACCCGCACATAGGAAAAATACTAAAACATCTAAAAACCATACCCCCCTAAAAATATAAACAAATATGTGCTCATCGAAAACAAAAATATTTTTTTTTAATTCTGAGTAGGGTATCAAATGAAAGCCCTTAGTACGTGGATTAACGATCAAATTTTTATTTTTGCAAAATAAATTATTTTGATGCGATTTTTGCCAAAATTGTGCAAAAAAATTTTTGTCCCACACCCTGTAGCCCAGATGGTTTAAACTAAAAATCTAAAAAAATTCCAAGTAATGTATATTGGTGTGAACCGAAATAGTACAACAGGAATTTTTGATCAGATTATGTTTTCGGAAAATAACGCATTTTTTGTGGTTTTCGGTTCACAAAGTACAAAAGTTATACCAATGTAAGACACTCATATACAAAGCGTCCGACGGCGCAACGGGTTAGAGCGCTGGTGTCGGAAGCTAAAATTCTTTGGAAAACGAAGGGTTTCGAGTTCGAGTACGGACGGAGTGAGATTTATTTTTTCTGTTTTTTTTTTTTTGCATTTTAATTATGTTGAAATTATTTTGTCAACATTCTAGTTATATTTTGACAAATGTTGTATTTAATTTTTAAGAGCGTAAATTTAATAACCAGTCTTATTATATGATTAACAGACGATAAATTATTTTAAAAATATCGTTCATTTTGCCGTGATTACTATAAAGTAAAATTTGTCCTACACACTCAGCATACCGCCTTCACTTATTATATACCTGCGAAACCCTGAAATGTGTGAATATTCACACTTCACATCAATTTTTTTAAGAGCGCGTCGATTTGAAACCCTAGGGCTTCACTTACTAAAAAAATATATAAATATATATGTTTTTCAATAAAACTGTACATCGGATACCATAAAATCGTACATCGTACACAATTAAAAATAATCGTAAATAATCGTACAAGTACGATTTAAATCGTATATCTGGCAACACTGCTTCTTTGGCATATTTAGGAAAATAAAGAAATTTCCCCCTATTTTAATACTTTGTCCAAGGGCGTTACCAAGGGTGGGAGTGGGGGTGTTACATCTCCCACCGAAAAAAAAGTATTATTATAGATTATACACACGCGGAAAAAGCAGAAAAAATTAGATAAACGTTTATTAATTAATAAATTTTCAGAAAGTTATATTTGTAATTTATGTTTTAGAACAAAATTTAATTTCAATTAAGTCTGTTATATTGTACATTTATTTTAATTTTATAAAAAAGGATATTTAAAAAAAAATCCCTCCTCTCGAAAAAAATTCTGGCTACGTCCTTGACTTTGTAGTTATTTTTTGAAGTAGTAAAATATATAATAAATACACAATAACTTTTTTGTTTGTTTTTTTGTAATACCTGTGATTTGAAAGACTCAAGCTGAGTGCTGAAAATGGTAGCACAAGTTTGCTCTGTCACAGTATCTATATTCGAAAGTCTCAATTTTAACCGACCGTCAACATATATAAGGGAGGTATTGTGATCATACCGATTTTGACATTTCGAGATTTCGATGGATCTCCACGAATTGAGGTCCCTACATAACGTTTTGACTATTTTTAGCATGATGTCTGTCGGTCTGTCTGTCCGTCCGTCTGTCTGTCTGTCTGTCCGTCTGTGTACACGTGCAGAGCAAATTCGGCTGAAAGGATTTTTATGAAACTTCATATTTAAGCTTCTGCCATCAATGGCACGAGTTGATCAACTTTTGGTAAAAATCGGTTGACTAAAAATGGGATTTTACTCGTGTCGATTTTAAGATTTTTGTGAATATTTCACAACAGAAAAATATTTCGAAAAAATTTATTGATCAAAAGTTGCTATAAAAGCAATAATTAATAACTTTTATTTGACACGTTTTTTGATAAAACGAAAAATTTCGAATAATTTCTGTAAAATTTTTCGAAATTTTTTCCAAGTCTCAATTTTTTCATACTTATATGTAGAGTTGCCAGGCGTCCGGATAAAGCAGGACATAGTTAGGCTTTGTGATTGCGTGTCCGGCCAAAATAAACGATGTCCGGCTTGTCCGGCTTTTGTTAGGCTTTTTACATAACAAAGAGAACGTTAATTTCAAGAAGCTGTTAGCACACATGAAATGGGTAGCCTATTTTAAATCGATGAGTAATCAAGATTGCTTTTCAGAATTCCTAACTATTTGTCAGTATTACTTTGCGATCCCAGGACATAACGCAAACGTTGAAAGAGTTTTTTTCCTTGATAGGTCAGCAATGGTCAAAAGAACGTAACAGATTACATGTTAACACTGTAGCTAAAATGTTGGTAGTAGAATTTAATTTAAAACATTTGACGTGTAAGGATTTTTACAACTGCATTTTGTAAGAAACTGAGCTTTTAAAGCAGATTTCTGCCAACCAAAAATATGAATAATTATTTTTATTGTTTAATTTAAAGTTTTGTTTTGTTTTTGTTTTGTTTAGATTGTTTTTTTTTTATTTTGTTTTGCTTTGGAAAGTAATAGCAAGTAAATAAGACTTATTTGTGCAATTGCCTTTATTTAATTTAAGAAGAATTTAAAAATGTTGATAAATGTTTATCTAGAATATAATTTTGACTGATGACTTTATTTGACTGATTAATAATAAATTATTTAGACTGATTTGGCGTTTTATTTATTTTTTATTTATTTTTCATTAGAATTTAACAAGATTTATGGTAATAATCAAAAAAGCCTGACTCTACATAAAATTTTTTTGTCGTACCTATTAATACTGAAAAACAAAAACCTCAATAATGTAGGGCAGGGGTGGCCAACCTTTTTGGAAGCAAGAGCGCAATTAAGAATTTTCAGAGACGTTGCGGGCGCAATGATATGTAATGACTACATATATGTTTTGTTTTTTATTCTTAAAGTTAATTTTATTTATTTTTTTTTCATTTCTCAATTTTAATTTCTTAAAAAAAAATTGTGTTTTTTTAATTTTTGTCCTTTTTAATTTTGAATCTTTTTATTTGATTTTACTTATAGGTTAAAATCCCATTATTTTTTGAAAAAATGCTCTTCTTCATTTTTAACACAACATAATACAACAAAATAATAATAATAATTTGTAATAATAATTTTATTGAACGACATTTATTACATATAATTACATAATATATGATAAATTATTATTCGTTAATGAGAAGGTTGAGACTGTTTCTTGACATAAGTTTTCAAAATCAGGACAGTAATTTGATACTGCTACTCTTAAACTTTCATTCAATGATCAGTTTTAATAAAATGAAACATAAAAAATTGATGTGAAGTGTGAATTTTCACACATTTCAGGGTTTTGCAGGTATTTAATAAGTGAATGATGATTATTTGGGATGCCAAAACAAATTTTATGTCAAAATACTTTTTATGAATTTTAATTCGAATGCCTATTACCATTATTTAAGTTTCTAAAGATGTGCAGTATTTTTTTTATATATCAAGGTTCATTAAGATTTTGAAAATTGCGCCTATGGCTTCCGTTGGTTGTTTTTAATCATAGCTCCTCCCATTTGATTTCTTGTACATTCTGTACACGAAACTCATTCGTGTACACTGGTTATTAAATTTACGCTTTTTAAATGCAACAATTGCCAAAATATGACTAGAATTTTGAAAAAATAATTTAAACAATATAAAAATGCAAAAAAAAAATAATAATATTGTCTCCTCTCGTAGGATTCGAACTCAATTTCTCGGGCAGAATGCAAGTATCTTAGCCACTGCACCAAGAAACACGTTACTGTTTAGTGTCTATATAACTATATAACTATAACATTATTAGCAAAAAAACACAAAAAATGCTTTTTGTTCCAAAAACATAATCTGATCAAAAATTCCTGTTGTACTATTCCGGTTCACACCAATGTACATCACTTAGAATTTTTTCAGATTTTTAGTTTAAACCATCTGGGCTACAGGGTGTGGGACAAAATTTTTTTGCACAATTTTGGCAAAAATCGCTTAAAAATAATTTATTTTGCAAAAATTAAAATTTGATCGTTAATCCACGTACCAAGGGATTTCATTTGATACCCTACTTAGAATTTTAAAAAAATATTTTTTTTTCGGTGAGCACATATTTGTTTATATTTTTAGGGGGATTTGTTTTTTAGATGTTTTAGTATTTTTCCTATGTGCGGGTCAAAGAGTTGTATAAGCATGCCAAATTTCAACTCTCTAGGTTTAGCCGTTTGGCTACAATTTTTACCGAACAGACAGACAGACAGACAGACAGACAGACAGACAGACAGACAGACAGACAGACAGACAGACAGACAGACAGACAGACAGACAGACAGACAGACAGACAGACAGACAGACAGACAGACAGACGACAAAATGACGGTATAAGAGTTTTTTGGTCATACCTACAAAACCCTAAAAATGGTGCTAAAATTCGATAGAATTCGCTAAAATAATATTTTTTGTAGTGGAACTACTTATATTTTATTATATAGGGAGGTATTTAATATGGGCGAGGGCGCAGTTGCGCCCGCTGTCGCGGGGTTGGCCACCCCTGATGTAGGGTGTCCGGATTTTTTACCCAAACGTCCGGCCAAACTGGCTGGTCTGTTCGGCTATTAGGTTTGGCGACCTGGAAACCCTACTTATATGTCACGTTTCCATGGTCATGATAAATAATATCTTTGTTATAAAATATTAGGCCAAGTTATTTCTACTCTGCTGCTAGAATGTATTTTATACAAGTACTTTACGATGGCGGTCGGTCCTGTGGTGGCCACAGCTGATTTTTAAAATTAATATGTAATTTTATTAGACCAGAATCTAAACCCAAGATATCATAATTTATTTGATAAATTTTACTGAGAATTTTCGTATCGACGCCCATGTTCTTGTTCTTTGCCTTAAGCGTTGACTTACACCGTTGTCTAACATTATTTGGTTTTATTTAATTCCTCTGTCATTTATCAAAGTAAATTATATCATATACAATTGAGCGTAGGTATATCTAATTTTACTAATACAACTTTATTTATTTTATTTAACATTACTTTTTAAACTATTAAGGTAATACAAGTTACAATTTGTTAAATTTTTCTATTGATATTTATATCCACGGGAGACCAACTACTTGACTTAAACAAAAAATCATACAATTAAATATCTTATGTAAAATATGCTACTTTATCGTTGACCCCTTTTACCATCTCTGGTGTCGGGCTTTGTGTGAGTTTGAATGTTATTTGTTTTCTTCTTTGGCGGGAGAACGTCCCCACATTTTTTCCATTCACTCTTATCCTTTGTCCTACTTCTTGCTTCATTCTAGTAGACCGGGAGCTCATGACAGTTTTTGGTCTCCGATTTCATACAGCATGCCTTTTGGAGGAGAGAATATTTACCCTGCGACAACAAAAAAGGGATGGTACTAAACCCCTGCACGCTTTCCGGTCATAGGGAAAATTGCATTTCCACTTAAACACAAAATTTTTGTGGTTTTCTCTGATTTAATATTGCTTGCCCTTTTGTCAAAAGAAAGTTATATCAAATTTAAAGTCTTTTAAATATATGCATGCGATTCGGAGGGTCCCAAAGGGCTCAAACGGTCATGTGATCTTGTAATAAAAAAATATGATTTTCCGCGTTTTCATACAGCATGCCTATAATTAAAAGACTTTAAATTTGTTACAACTTTCTTTTGACAAAAGGGCAAGTAATATTAAATCAGAGAAAAACACAAAAATTTTGTGCAAGTGGAAATGCAATTTTCCCTATGACCGGAAAGCGTGCAGGGGTTTAGTACCATCCCTTTTTTGTTGTCACAGGGTAAATATTCTCTCCTCCAAAAGGCATGCTGTATGAAATCGGAGACCAAAAATGTCATGAGCTCCCGGTCTATAGGGGATATCTCTTTTTACCACATTTCTGATTACATGGCTCCATTCTTTTCTAGTTTATTATTATTATTTTTTCTAGGTCTTCCTCGGCGTTTTCTTTTATAATAGTTACCCTGGCTTCGTAAACCTTTTTTGTACCTCTACCATCATCCATACTTTGGATATGACGTTACCATCTCAGTAGTCCTTCTATTTGTTCTTCTACTGGTTTTGTTTCCAATTCATATCTATACTCTGTGTTTCTTATTCGATCCAATTTTGTCTTCCATTTGATCTTTCGTTCTAAAGGGAGAGAGACTAGGAGCAGGGTGGGCGCTAGGCATGTGCAGCATGTGCAGTGGTACATGGCCTTGCGGCCCAATAGGCCTCGCATATTTTGCGAACTTTCTGAACCGCGCGTACTCGCGTACACAAAACTCCCATCTAAATTGTATATGTAGTTTTCGAGCGCGCTGAAATTAGAAAGAAGAAAGCGGGTGCGGTGATTTGCATCAGCTGTGAAGCGCTGTGATTCTCCGAATACGAGAGAAAATCACACAGCCGAAAGTTGTTATTGATAGAGGCCATAGAAAAAAAAAAAAAAAAAAAAATAGTGTAACATTCCCTAAATGTATCCCTCATTAAAATATATACAGGGTGGGCCATAAGTCACTGACCATTCTATTTTTGATATAATTTTTTTATTTTTTATTTTTTTTCTCTTTTTATTTTTCAATATTAGAAACAACGTTTTGGAGATTCGGTACCCATTTCCATTTAAGTGGTTATGTTAATAAGCAAAATTTTAGAATCTGGGGCACTCAAAACCCAATAGTGATTCAACAGCGTCCGTTGCATCCACTTAAAGTCACAGTTTGGTGCGGAATATCAGCAGACAAGATCTACGGCCCGTACTTCTTCCAAGACGAAGATGGAAATGCATTGACTGTAAATGGTGAGCGTTACAGGGCTATGTTAGAAAATTTTTTGTTTCCTGAACTTGATAATACTCAAGAAATGTGGTTTCAACAAGACGGAGCTACGTCCCATACTGCAAGGGAAACAATGAATTTGCTGCGACTGGTTTTTGGTAACCGTATCGTTTCACGATTTGGAGATGCCATCACGATCACCCGACTTAACACCACCAGATTTCTTTTTGTGGGGATATTTGAAAGATCGTGTATACGCAAATAAACCGCAAGGACTGCAACAACTAAAAGACAACATAATAAATGAAATTATTGCGATTGATCAACCAGTTTTGGCTTCAGTTATGGATCAGGTACAGCAAAGAGCAGCAGCTTGCGAAGAGGCTGATGGCAGGCATCTAAAAGATATTATTTTTAGAATTTAATTTTTTTTAAACACTTCATGATTAAAACTATCTTTTGTAATCAAAATTATTCATTTTCAATAAAAAATAAAAAAATTATATCAAAAATAGAATGGTCAGTGACTTATGGCCCACCCGGTACATTTGAAACATTATAGGAGTACCTAATATGTAAACATAGTGTGGTAGCGGACAGCACCAGGTAAGGAAAATTGCATTTTGACTCGTTCATTCCGTCATTTTGCGTGATCCATCATTATTGAACCAGCCCTTTTTGACCGCGGTGGTACTGCTTCTACTGCATAAATTTTTCTTCTCAATCTAGCACATGGCCTCGCGCCTGCCCTGGCATATGGCCTCGCAAATCCTAGCGCCGGCCCTGACTAGGAGAAAGAAAGAGATCTAGGTAATTCACCGCCTGGTTTTACTATTTTTTGAATTATTTTATTGTCCGAACTAAAAGCCAAAATATTTATTTAAACATTTTGCACTTGATCATGAACGTCTTGAAAAGATAGATAGAAAAATATAACACTTCTTCTTTTTTTTTTTAGAAAAAAAAATACCACCTGCCGGTGTTTCTTTACCCAATATCCGGTGGTCCCTTGCCGAGGACAAACGACCGTTTTATTGCATAAATTTGTAGCGTCCCAGTACTTTGGTCGACCTTGAACAAACTCTTTTTTTAGGGTGTTGTTTATGTAACCAAAAAACCCCTATAACGTCACTACTGTAGTCACAGCGACTATCTGGACTATCTGCGTCTCTGTCTATGTGTTTGTTCTATAGAAATTGTAGCCAAATGGCTGAACATAGCAAGTTGAAATATCCTATGTTTGTACAACTCTTTGACCCACATATAGGGAAACTATAGAGATTTAAAAAAAGACACGCACACAATTGCGGGTTAATATAAAACATATGTATTTAATGAAAAAATAAATATATATTTTTTTAATTTTGGTAAAACTAGACCAGTTATTAAATAAAAGATATAGAAGTGGGTCGCAAGTGGGCCTTTCCGCTTCCATCTTTCAAAACTCGTAACACCAATACATTCTATGGCTCCCCTAACTTCTCCCCCAGCGCGCAGTCTACGGGGCCTTAATTACGGCGTTGCCTCTGTTTTAAATGATACCAAAAGTTTTTACTGAATAAGTTCGTCTCCTTCAGATTATGTTATTTCTGCAATGTGGTGTAGTATTAGTTGCTGTATAATAGGCGTAAAAATATTAAGGAACAGCAAAATTAGTAAATAAATCTAAATCAGGTATCAACCGTGTCAGTTGTAATTTATATTTTAATTAATTCTTTATTATTATATTTATTTTTCTATCCTATAAGCAGGATATATAAAAGAATTGTTATTAAATAATTAGTTGGATTATAGATATTTGCTAATCGAATCGCTTGTACTTAATAATATAGAGTAGGCAGCCCGCATGCCTGTTACGTTTGTATGGTGTTGTATATGCGGGCGCACAACCGTATAGTTCTTACTATAGTGCGTTCGAAGGTGAGTTTGCAGTACAGGGCATATGGAGTAGTTCTTTTTCATACTCTCTAATGGGTTTACACAATGACACTATCCTTTTCTTGCTTGTCGACGTTGCCAGCTCTAAAACGCGCTGATCTGTGAAGACGCAGTATTCTACAAATGGCCGTTTGTTTTTGTTGAGTGTTATTTTGAGTTTTATAAGAGTTCATTTTTGTAAATCATATTATTATAATTGACACATTTGCCACTTTTACAACATTTGGCAACACCGCTCCCATTTGCCATAAGAGCTATACTGCAAACTCACCTTTGAACGCCCTATAATTTCTTATACAAAACCAGATCCGTAGCAATGTTTTTGGCGCCCTTGGCAAATTAAGTATATTAATCAAATTTACTTAAAATAGTGCCTCACTTCCGAAATAAAAATGATGAGAAAAAAAAGTCCTCACGTCTCAAACACAAGTGATGAGCAAAAAAAAGGACCTCACCTACCAAATACAAGTGATAAGCAAAAAAGGTCCTTTACAATGGTTTTAATGGCGATCTACAAACCACGCGCCCCTCATCAAACCTCGCGCCCCTGGCAAGTGCCCCTATGTCAGGTCTTTCATACGGCTCTGTACAAAACTAAGCATCTGAAAACAATTTATAACAATCTGTACATCAAAATTTGCAGGGACTTTATCTAATAGGATATTTTAAATATAAAACAACTGTTTCGTTATTGTAAACAAATTGCGTTATAGATGCCATCTTATAAACCAGTCAACGAATTTTTGCGTACGACTTGGCAAATTGTAGTTAAAGCTTCATTCTACAAATATACTTGCAGCCAGAGCCGGGCAAAGGTATTTCTTGCGACCGAGACAAAGTAGCCGTATTGCGCCCCCATCTTTAACTAAATAAAAAAGTAGACAGATAGCAGTGCTGGCCAAAAAAAAGAAGCGTGATTTTTACGCCTCAACTCTGTCTTGCGCCCTTACCAACACCCAAGGCGGGTATCTCTGTCGCCACACCCTAGATCCGGCCCTGCTTGTAGCTATTTTGTTCTATTGTGAAAACTATTTATAGTTGCTTTTGCGGGTCTCAATATAGGTGTTGCGGGTAAAAATTATTAAATTTTCGTAAAAAACGTGGCATTGAATTATCATATAGTATAATATTTTTCGCCGAAGGTTCTGAACGGTATTATGTGAACAATTTTACACAAAATTTTATAAATATTTAAGTTATTTGACACCCAGTAATATATTTAAAAAATATTAATTTTCGAAAAATTAATCCTGTTGGATTATTCTGGTTCCATTCAATGTAAACAACTGAGGGTTATTTCAGGATTTTTAGGTCAACCACTCTGGGAAACAGGGTAGGGGACAAAAAAAATTTGAAATTTTTTTGGCGAAAATTCCATTACAAAATTTAACTGTTCATTTGAACTACAGATAGCTCTAGAATTCATTTTTAAAGTGAAGGAGTCGCGAAGATATTTTGTTAATTTTAATAAATAAATAGATATTTTATTAGTTGCTTTTTAACCGTACTGGGCCGGTGCTACAACACATCAGCCAATGCTGGGTGTCGCCTGTAATTTTTGATACCGAAAGAGGGTCACGGGGCTAAAAAATTTAAGAACTATTGCTCTAGAGCAGTGTTTCCCAAAGTGTGGTATGCGTACCCCTGGGGGTACAAGAAGGATTTGTAGGTGGTACTTTACGCATGAGTGACGTATACACAAAAAACTCTATGGAATTATTTTAATGTATGTTTTAAATGTAATTAACTTTTTTAGTTAAATAAATATGTAATTATTATTATTATTATTATTTTTTAAGTGTTTAAGTGTTGATTTACACTTCACAGTGATAGCCGGCGCATTGTCCTAGAGACTAGGGACAATGCGCCGGCTCGCATCATAAACAATGCCATCAATCTCATTAACTAATATAAATATAATTAATGTTATTATATAATATAATTTGTTATATATCGTTTATTACTATGACCATTATAACTATTTAAATAATACATGTTTTTTTATTGTTAATAAAGAAAATGCGATTTTTCCTAATGTAGGGGGGTATTTAGCGTTACGAAATCTTTAAAAACGGTATACAGATGTCGACACTTTGGGAAACACTGCTCTAAGTACCAGCTCTCTAGAGCAGTCTTTCTTAAACTTTTTGATGTCGCGGCACCCCTGCAGCTCAAATCAGTAACCCACGGCCCCCCTAATTTTTGTTTTTGGAACCAAGATTAGTTCAAATATATACATACATATAGTTTTTTACGCTCAGATCATTCAATAATCTATGTATAATGAAGAATAATATTTATGTAGCATGAAAGTTAAAGCTACTCATCCTTTTTAAGCAATAAAATAATTAAGTGTTTTATTTGCGAATCTTCGCGGCCCCCTTGTAGGAACACCACGGCCCCCTAGGGGGCCGCGGCCCACCACTTTAAGAACCACTGCTCTAGAGCACTATGTACGCTGTGCTCTAGAGCAGTGTTTCCCAACCCGTGGTCCGCGGTATGTTTTCAGGTGGTCCGCGACTTCGGCAGCAATAAAAGATTCGTTCCGTCAGTGGTTGAAAACTCCTTTGAAAAAAAAATTGCAAATGTTTTTGTACACGATCAGTACCAGTTTTGAAACTAGTAACTATTGATTTAGTTTTTGGACTATAATTCGGGAAGAATGTTCAGCACTGAGCGAAAAAACACTTAAAATACTCTTTCCTTTCCATTCAACATACATGTGTGAAACTGCGTTTACTGCGCATAATGCCATTAAGACGAAGCCTAGAAACCGTTTAGATGTGAAGCCGGCATTGAGATTGTCTTTAAGGTCTTTTAGGCCTAATATTGAAAAACTGGTAAGCGATGTGCAACCACAAGGCTCCCACTGTATATATTGTAAATTGTTGTTACGAATAAACAACATAAAAAATAATTTAATTCTTATTTCTTCACCAATACATCCTTTTTTGTCCATAAACTTTATTTTTAGACGCTGTGACTGCTTTTTCTTGTTACATTTTCCTGGTTATGTTTTAGTGAATACTAATTTGTATTATTGAATATATGACTATTCCTTTAGTAGCGAATATTTAAAGATTTTAATTTAAGTCAATTATTTAAATCTAAATAATACGTGGTGGTGGTCCGCAACTCTAATGTGATTTGGAAATGTGGTCCGCCGGTGTAAATAGGTTGGGAACCACTGTTCTAGAGCAGGGGTCGGCAGACGGAGGCTCGCGAGCCGCATGCGGCTCTCTGAGGATATTAATGTGGCTCTTCAGATTAATTTAAGCTACACAGCTAACGTACTAAAACCTAAGGAAATGCAAGTTCATTGTTATTAATAATTTAAATCCATACTTATTACATGTTGTGATTTATTTATGTACATTTATGCACTACTCGTTAAATGATGCTAAAAAAGTCTTGTATTAAAACAAAATTATGACTCTTTAACATGTTTACAAACGCCTTAAATGGTGAATTTGGCTCTTTAGCCTCTAAAGTTTGCCGACCCCTGCTCTAGTGTAACGATGCGAAAGTGTTTAAATCAAAATGGAAAACACTTTGAACACTTGTAAATAAAAATACATGACTTACAAGTCGTTTACGAAAAATTGTATTTTCTATAAAGAGAATACAATTTTTCGTAAACCGTAACAAATCTTTAAAAAATATAAGGTAAAGTTGTTTCTTTACAAAATCTTTATCGAAAGATACCTAACACGACATAATTCCCATTTACCACTCAATTCTTTAGGTAAACTTTGGTCATCAAAATTTTTTACTAACACGTCTCTTTTTTGACAAAATGTGTGTTGCCTATATCTTGATAGACGCTGTATATGTATATTTTAATAGATTTATTTAGTGCAGAGGGCGGAGAACTTTCCCGGGCCGATAATTGTTTGCCAGTCCGCATCTGTGTAAATGTTGCATATTTCTTAAAACGCCCTGACATTGAAAATGGTATGATTGAAGGTGATGGTGTTTGCCGATGAGCGATGGTCCAACATTGAAGGTGCCATAACTGGAAGAATTACTTCTTGTAACTGCTATGCAACAATATTACTTTACAACCTGTTTTCAATGTCGAATTATGAATACGAACATTATTATCAATTCTTGTAAGTAATCCTTCACGCTGTCCTTGATCACATGTCTTACGTCAGCGCATATCAAACTTTTAGGTAGAATAAATCAGCGGCAGTCGCAATTTTAACAGAATATGTAGAAGCTATTTACTAAACAACTAATAGAAACAAATACTGAATTAACTGTCGATATCATAAATCTTCATATTTTTTTTAGGATTTTGTAGGTATAACAACAAACCCTTATAATATCACTCATTTGTCTATCTGTTTCTACCGTAGATCGGTAAATTGTACCCAAACGGCTTGTCCTAGAACTAAAGTCTGACATGCATATATAGTTCTTTGACCTATATACATAGTGTAGCAGATCCCCTTGTCCATCCCTTTCTTCTCAAAAACTGTAAAAAAAAAAAAAATACCAAAGTCTACTCATAGAGATTCCCAAATTCTTTTGTGAGAATAATTATTCTTTAATATCTTACTTGATGTATTTAATGAAAGCTTTAAGCGTATATCAATAAACAAAAAAATATATACAGACGATTCCGCTTAATTGGGCCACCGCTTAATTGTGGCAGCCGCTTATTTGGGCCAAATCTCAAAGAACAGAAACCAAACCAAGGAACCAACAGTAAATTTACATGTTTAATTGGGACAACATTCCGCTTAATTGGGACAGTAAATTTAAGATCACAGTACATATTATGTTACACATATTCTCAAGAAAAAATATGTACAAATAATTTAATATTACAGCGTTATTTTATGCAGGAAGGAAATGAAGGGAACCCTACATCCGCACTGAATACCTGTGCTGATTTTGTAGAAGTGTAATGTTACAAAAACAAAAGACAGACTACACTTGACGCATTTTTGCATTGAATTAAATTGTATGTGCCTATTTTATTTTGGAATTTATTATTATTTTTTCTTAAAAGTTTATATTTTTTGGTTATATGTAATTTATAGTTTTGTACAAGAGTTTATAAAATAAAATTATTGAAAGAAAAATATGCATTGTTTAATTTTATGTGAAATTCGCTTAGTTGGGGCAGCCGCTTAATTGGGCCAAAATGCCTAAGTCCCGATGTGTCCCAATTAAGCGGAATCGACTGTATTTTAATTTTATCGCGTTTTTCTGCTAATATGTGCAAAAAAATGTGTGCACCACCCTACAAGCCAAATGATATGGTATAAATATCACTGCACATGGATGTGAACCGGAATAGTTTTCACCAGATTTGTTTTCATAAAAATATTGATATTTTGTTAGGTCGTTGAAAAAAATGTTTAATTATGTTTAAATAAATGTATTCAAGGCTATAAAAGGTAAGGCTGTAAAATGCTCTTTATACATAAATTAAGCGACGAAAAGTAAATTTAAAAAAACGCGTTAATTTTTCCATTTTGACGGGATTCTGGTCAAATATATTTCCAAAAATGTTGTCTTCCATCCCTTTTACCAAGAGCAATTAGCCTAAAAATATGAAAAAAATGGACTAATGAAAATTGGTGTAAACCAAAATAGTTCAAAAACAATTTTTAATCAGTATATTTTTTCGAATAATTTTTTATATATGTTACGGCCAAAGCCAGAAGTTCGGCCATTTCGCACTTTGGCCGAGACGTGTGGCCAATGTCCGATGTACTGTGTATATGCTACGTTGGCCGGCCACTTCGCGAAGTGCTGGGAAATCCCCGGCCAATATTCGATGTGCTAATGCAAGACTGTCTGGTAGTGATGCAAAACTGCACTTGGTAGCAAGGACCGTGCTACGCTGAAATAGCGGTTTCATGCCTCGTGTTTGTATAGTATTCTATATACATGCTTTTCAGTTCAAAGTTTACGAATACTTTTTTCGTAAGTTCGCGGTAAAACAAACTGTTGTGTAATTCGAAATGTCATAAAAGTTCATCGAGATTGATAATTTACTATAATAAAGTAATTTGACTGATTTTGATAATTTATAATAATAAATAATAATTAATATAATGTGAGTGTGATTATACAAACACCCAAAATCTGCTCGACTTTTTTCTTCCGGTTTTGGCCGATCGCCTCATGCCTTTTCGCAAACTGGCTGGTCAAATCCCAAAATCAAGCAAATATCGGACATTGGCCGGTCAATGTGTGCCAATATTGGACAATTCCCGAATTGGCCGTAACTTCGGACTTTGGCCGTAATATATATATTTCAGGGACTCCGTTTTTCCACACTCCCAACCAGATTCTCCAGTTATTGTATCTACCCATTCTCTTTCAGACTTCTCCTCTCCATTGCATCATCTACTTCAGTCCACCACGATCTTTTTGGTTTACCTTTCTTTCTTCCTCCTATTGGGCTCTAGTTTGTCACTCTGTTTATCCATCTTCCTTAATTTATTCTCCTAACATGGCCGTACCAGATAAGTCTTTTTTCTTCTATGTATATTAAAATGTTCTTTTCTACATCCATTCTTCTTTATATTTCTATAACATCTTCTCCAGTATTCCATTTTCGTAGCTGTGATTCTATTTCGAAACATTTTGTTCATAACCCAGTTCTCTGCTCCATATATCATACTGCTTTGGACTATAGTTTTGTGTATCGTAGTTTTTGTCCTCAAAATCAAGTTTTTAATTTTTTATCTATTTATTTTTTTTAATGTATGTATGAAGAGACATAAGTATATATAAAGAGTTCAACATTTAGGCCCTTAGTATTTAAATTAACAGAAGAAAAATAATTTTCAAAATATTTTTAGTTTTCAGCCCTCTGCTACTATTTTCAGTTACTAGATACCTGCGAAATCCTGATATGTGTTTAATTCGCACTTTAAACAATATTTTTCTGTTTTGTATGATAATCATATTATTATTCATACCTATTGCATTAAGTCATTGCACTTTAATGCATAATTATCAACATAATTAAGTGCAATTGGGGGCATTGTGATATAATATAAGTTAAGCAGATAATACATTAACAAATATACTCGTGTCTAGTATTATATTCGAACTGTCTGGTCTAATCTGAACTAAGATCAGAGAATACCACTTGTATTTACTTATATCCAGTTAAGTGACAATAAAATCTGGATTTTAGAATACTAACTATGAGTTTTCAGACACAAATTATGCAAATTAACACGTTATATTCGTTATTAAAATTAATAATTTATGTTAAAAAATATAAAGAACAAATCTAGCATTTGGACCATAATGACAATACGTCTTACGCAAGTAATAGAAAAATTAAAATTTTGTTTGTTTGTCTTTAAAGTTAGTGCAAAAGATAGAACAAAAATGAAAAAGAAATAAAGATATTAACCGAAATTTTTTAAAGAATGGAAACTAAAACGTAAGTCGTATTTGTTATTTCATTCAAGAACTTCCTCTACTAAAAATGATAATAACTATCAAATCGGTTATCAAGATGAAAATCTCATCGACCTGACTTTATATAGCCAAATAAAGTTAAATTTAATGAAGGTTCATTAAAAGAATTTTGGTATTAAAATGAATATCCGAATTTGTTCAAAAAGGCACATCGTTTTTTATTGCTGTTAAGGGGAGTTTGAATAAATGTGTATTTTCGTTCTACACTACAACAAAATCGAAATATGGAAATAAGTTGGACTCCTGACATTAAAATTCAGCTATCCGCAATAGGGGATAGGCATGACTGTTGAATTTTTTTTTATTATATTCCTCTTGCTGCACATAAACATAAAAAACAGTTTTGAATTTTTTTTGTAAATTGGAAAGCTTAAAAAACCATAAATGTATGTAGCGCGCGAAAACGACGTGTGACGTCATACCCCAACTAAGTGTACTGCGTACAGCCTACCCGGTTTACTGCGTACGGCCTACACAGTATGTCGTGAACTTATTTGCTTGTATAACTTTTATAGGTTATGTAAAGTTAGAGTAATTTTAATTAAAATAAAGTTTAATTCTATAAAAACAATTTATACATGTTTACCGAATTAAATTTTATATTAAAATATATAAAATATGGAAGATCCAGGCCCCAGTACTTCGAAATATAGTCGAAAATATTGTTTAATACCGATGTGCACAAATAGTTCAATTAGAAATCCAAAAAAACAATTTATATCATTACCTGATGGCGAAAAACAACAGAAAAGGCGAAATTTGTGGCTGAAAACTATGAGGCGAAATAAAACCGGTATTTCAGAAAAAAGTAAACTTTGTGTTTGTGAACATCATTTTAATGTGAGTACATATATTTTATAAATTGTTTTAATAATAAATGCGTGAATAATTGTTTAAAAACTCTGGAACAATACAATATACACACGTAAAGATTATGTTTAGTCTGTATCTGTGACGTCAAACCCCAGCAGTCTCAGTCGTATTTACTCGGCAACCTTCGCGCCGTGGTCGGCTTATTTCAAATTTACAATATTTTAATTAAAAAATTTGGCTATAATATTAATTAAAGTGTGATTTTTGTTTTGTTTTTATTAACATATCAAAAAAATGTAGTTTTAAGGAAACATAAATTTTATGCGTATCCCCTATTAAACCAATTTTTTTCACATTTTCCAGTATTATTAAGTAATACTGTTCAGTAATGTTAGCTCTGCTAATAACTCAGTTACAATGATGGCGAGATATCTTTAAACAGCCTGTATAGTGCTGGAAGTCTACTAAAAAACTTCCTCTCTGCGTCACCTACGCCAGCGTTTCCAAACCTTTTTTCATGTCGGACCAGCAAGCGACCTAGAAAAAATTCTAGAAAGTAATGTGTGTCTCAATAGTTTTAAATTTTTTATTGCACTGATTACAACGATTACACTAATTACAACGATTCTTTTTAACCCTTTCAAGACTAAACGTAATAAAATGTACCATTAACATCATGTTTTTGATATATGTATCGTTTATTGTGCAAAGTAATTATTATTGTAATTAATAAATTAACATAAATTTTTGTTTCATAATCTTGCACATAAAAAAATTGTTCGGACCGGTAAAAAATCTCGCAGACCAGCAAAAAAATCTCGTGGACCAGCGGTTGGAAAACACTGAGCTGACCTACGCAACGAGAATATTTTATTATTGCTGTTAATAAAAATAAATTAAAATTAAATGCCTTTGTTGTTGAAAGAGTATAACTTTATTTTCAGTTTAATTCTGTACTATAAACTATAAAATAAACAATTTTGACAACTGCTGTTTGAAGAGTGATTAAAAATTCATACAGTACTATCATGAAATGATTCGGCAAACAAGTTTTCAGTTATGCACAGGTTCAATAAAAAAATTCTTCGAGAACTATAATGTTATTTATCATCTTAATGGGATAAAACAGCATACATTTTTCATTACATTTTTTACTTTCATTTTTTCTATCCATACTTAGCTTTAGAACAAAACATGAACAAAACAGTATAGAAGCATACACCTATGAACATTATATTGTTAGTTTTTGTCTTTGTAAAATAATTGTACAATTATTGCAGACATCACGATTTTATCGAAGTCGTGCTAACTTTTGTTAATTATATAGTACAATATAGTAATTGTACTCGCATACATTTGAATAAGATGCAATACGTATTTTTTGCAATTTGATTTTATTTTTCAAGTAAATATTTACTATGTACTTAGATTTAGGTAAACTGTTGTAATTTAGTGACGTTTACAAAGAAGCAGTAGCGGCTGGTACATGAGCAGTAGGGATGGGAAAAAAACATCGATGTATCGAAAACATCGATGTTTGTATTAAAAACATCGATGTTTTTACCATCGATGGTCAGCTGGCGATAGTATCGATAAAACATCGATGTCTACTACCAATGTCGATGTTTAAACTTTGAAATTCAGAAATTACCTCTAGAGGCGCTGGAATCTTAAAAATTTAATTTTTATTAAAATTAGTACACAATATATAAGCGCCATCTATTGTGATATAACAATACTAATAGTGTTAGTTTTTATTCTTCGTAGCAGTTAGGAGAATACGAAAAATAAGAAGAAACTTCTAATTTTTGCAAACAATGCGAACGACCAACGACGCCAACACACTTTTTCTTTTTGAGTCTTGTTGACACTTTCCCAGTTGTTATTCCTCCAATCCCTGGATTTTTGTAAGTTGTCATTAGCTATTTTTTTATATATTGAAGTTGGCTTTTCCTGAAAAAAAGATCAAAAGCTTCAATTAATCGGTAAAAGTAACTAGAATTGAAAATCTAGTTCCGCCTAAACCAAACGAATAGACTTTATTTCAACTTAAAAAAGTATAAAAATAATTGTGTATGACAGTGTTATTTTTATGTTAAATAATATAAAATTAACATTAAGATTACTATATTAGTATTGTAATAAAATCCAATATTTCATTTTAGAAATGTAAAAATAGGAAGGTCTGTTCCTTTGGTTTAGGCGGAACTAGATTTTCAATTCTAGTTACTTTTACCGATTGATTGAAGCTTTTGATCATTTTGTTCAGGAAAAGTCAACTTCAATGTATAAAAAAAGATCTAATGACAAATTACAAAAATGAAAATTGCGGTTAGTTCCGCCTAATCGTTTGGAATAGACTGTAGGTACAAATTAGGATTATTATATTGGGTATAATAATATTAATGCGAAATTAAACCAAAATTAAATGAATTTGAATGTTACAGCCGTTTATGATTTTTCGCTCTCTCTCTCTCTCTCTCTCTCTCTCTCTCTCTCTCTCTCTCTCTCTCTCTCTCTCTCTCTCTCTCTCTCTCTCTCTCTCTCTCTCTCTCTCTCTCTCTCTCTCTCTCTCTCTCTCTCTCTCTCTCTCTCTCTCTCTCTCTCTCTCTCTCTCTCTCTCTCTCTCTGTGAATTTACTTAATATTTAATCAAAAACCGCTACTACTGTTGAGCGTCTTGCGTAAAACAAATAGTTAACTACAAGTTAGGATATACAGTGACTCGATGTGCTGCGTGCATTGGCAGCACCAATTGCTTATTTTATAGTGGCAACTGGCATTAAGTGCGGGTATCGGTGGAATACAGGAGGGCCACCTCCTCTTGGAGCTGCATACGTTTGCAGGTAAAATCTTGTGAAGTTTTGGCATACGTTTGGCTATTGAGAATAAACATTACCTATAGAGGCGCTGTTGTCGCTTACAAAATCGAGATTGGAATAGGATATTTTTGACATTTGCCATTTGATACACAACAATTCACATTGCAGTTAATTTTCTGTTGCGATTTTAAAGACATTTTATTAAAGTTTTTTTCACTTTAACACATACAAACAATGCAATTAAATGAGTCACATCCAACAAAATCCTATTCTGTTAAGTTCCAAAATATTCCGCTAAGCGTCACTTCAGTTATTGTCAGTTCTCAATAGAATATTGTTAATGTTTCATTATTTTGTTATGATGCTGGGTGCATGCCAAAAATAGTGTAATTCAAATTCTTTTACAATTAAATTAATTTTTAAAGAATTTCAATAACAGAAAATTGATATAACAAATGCAAAAATAAGAATTCAGGATATCCTATGTTCTATACAGCACAGAAGAAAGTTAGTTTTCTTCTACATACTTGACTAATACAAATTAAATCATAACATACAATATTTCTATATTTTATACGATTTTATTTGGAAACGTGTTTGTAGTTTTAAAAAATCTGCTGCGGCCAACACAGGACCGACCGCCAGCACAAAGTACTTGCTTAATACATGCTGCTTTATCAAAAAATGTCTCCAATAAAAGTTGTTAATTATTGTATTTATAGCAACTTTTGTTGAACAATTTTTTTCGAAATATTTCTCTGTTGTGAAATATTCGCAAAAATCTTAAAACTGACACGAGTAAACTCCCCTTTCTAGTTAACAGATTTTTACCAAAAGTTGATCACCTCGTGCCATTGATGTCAAAAGCTTAAATATGAAGTTTCATAAAAATTCTTTTAGTCGAATTTGCTCTGCACGTGTACACGGACCGACAGACAGACAGACAGACAGACAGACAGACAGACATCATGCTAAAAATAGGCAAAACATTATGTAGGGACCTCAGTTCGTGGAGATCCATCGAAATCTCGAAATGTTAAAATCGGCATGATCACAATACCTCCCTTATATACGTTGGCGGTCGGTAAAAATATATCCATCTTAATAATGATTTTCTTTTCCAAAAGAAAATCATTATTATACTTCTGGTTGCAGCACCTCTATTAGAGGTTCCACGAGCCGCCACTATAAAGAAGGCTATTTTACTTCAAGTAAGGTACAATTCATACAATAAACCAGTGTTTTCCAACCGGTGTGTTGTAATAGTAGATGGTTTAAGAATATTTTACTAAAAGAGAAAATACCCTGTATCTCGCTATTATCGTTGTATTTTTGAGATTTTTATTTAAGTATACTGCTCTTTCAATAAGACTATAAACTTAAACTATTGGTTTGCTAAACTAAAAACTAAAAACTTTATTGTAGTTTAGTTATAACTAGACTTACCATAATATTTGTTTCTCAAACCGGGACAATTTAGATATTTTGCTCAAAACAGAAAGTGGCGCCTTCTACGCTAAGTACATACCAGGTCTACAAGTATGAAATGCGGATTTTTTTTTTTAAATAAAACACATTAAACTCAAAAGATCAGTAAACGTTTATTTATTCAAAGTGTGCTCCATTAGAAGTTATACATTTTTCCCATCTCTCAGGCAATTTGTGAATACCTCGCCAGTAGAACTCTTCCCCTTTCCCCACAAACCATTCATCTAGCCCTTCTTTCACATTTTCATATGAACAAAAGTACTGCTCGGCAAGTGCGTGACCCATCGATGCGAACAAGTGGTAATCTGAAGGGGCCAAGTCTGGTGAGTAAGCGGCATGGGGTAGCACTTCCCACTTGAGTGCCTCCAATGTGTTGCAAACTGCTTTTGCCTTATGTGATGGAGGGTTATCGTGAAGAAAGATTACCTTGTACTGTCTTCTTTCGTATTCTGGTCGTTTTATGAGCAGCGATTGGTTCAATTCGATCAGTTGTTGTTGGTATCGTTGGGTATTAACTGTTTCACCAGGTTTTAACAATTCATAAAACACCCTTTTGGTCCCACCAAGTACAAAGCATTGTCTTTTTCGCTTTTGCAGTTGATGTGGATGGTGAGTCTGGGTTCACCCATTTTTTTTTTGCGTTTGGGATTTTCAAAATTAATCCATTTTTCATCGCCAGTATGATACGATGCAAAAAAGACTTACTTTTGTATCGTGCAAGTAAAATTTCACAAGAGTTTTTGCGTTTTTCCTTCTGCCTCTCATTCAATGCATGTGGAACCCATCTGCCGACTTTCTGGATCTTACCCATCTCTCATAGGCGATTGGAAACAGCTTGTTGACTAACGCCTAACTGCTCTGCTAGTTGTTTTTGTGATTGACTATCTGTAGATTGTCTTCCTGTAGCAATGTTTCCAATTTTGTATCTTCATATTTTTTTGAAGGTTTTCCATGTTCTTCGTCTGTAAGATCAAAGTCACCACTTTTGAAACGCCGAAACCATCGTTCACACGTATCTTGCGATGGACCATATTCACCATAAGCTTCTCGAAGCAGTCGGTATGATTCAGCAGCAGTTTTTTTCAAATGAAAACAAAACAGTAGTACTGTCCGCGAATGCTCTTTATTTGGCACAAAATTTGACATTTTTAACACAGTAAAACAAAACTATATGGTCACTTTTCAAATTATAACCTGTACGCATTTGACACTTAATGATAACTTAACAAAACGCCATATGTGTTGAAACTTTGAACTATACACTCTGTTTGCGCGGCAAGTTTGAAAAAAATCCGCATTTCATACTTGTAGACCTGATATATGATTTTAGACCTGATATATGATTAATATTTTCACTAGCGTGAAACTTCTTTAAAAATTCTTTGTTATTTTTAATTAATTGCCTAATCGCCATTTTCAGAGGCTACTTTTTGTACTGCATGTATAATCGACACTTTTTAATTTTTTACCAATTATCCGGGACAAAATGACAAACTGGCCGAGACGCCGGGACCGTACCTTCAAACCAGGACAGTCCCAGTCAAACCGGGACGTATGGTAAACCTAGTTATAACTTCAGTATGCTGTATCCTGTTCTTCGTTTGTTTTCCACTTTCATCAGCGGGTAGCCCTTTGTCTAGTAGAAACTCGCGCGGTTTTGTTCTGGTTTGAGCTTGTTTTTTTTTTCATTCCCTCTTGAGTAAAATGGCTCTTTCTTCGATCTTTTTCCAGCCTCTGTGGACACTTTCGACATTTTCTTTTCGGGCCCTTCCCCCTTGGCTGCACCACTACTGTGACATAAGGCCCATTTATTCATAAACTGTTGAGTAAATATCTTTCTTAGCCAAAATCTGTAAAGAAATTTTTTAAATATGCTACTGGAAATTTTTTATGCTTAAAAATTACACTAGTGATGTGTTGGTAGCATACCACTTGGGGGTAATTGTTCGTAATTGTCGTCCAATTTATCTTCATAACAGTTGTGTAAATTGAAGGCTTATCACCAATGTATCCAATCAAAAAAAGTGAAATTAAATGAAAATTCAGCCAATACGAAACAAAAATGAACAGAAACGAGCAAGAACTAAGTTTCCGTTTTAAAAATTCAAAATTGAGATATTGGTATCATTGTTTTCCTCTTTGTTAAATGTATAAAATAAAAACATTAAATTAATATAAACGTGTTTTGTACAATCCAAAACACGAAAGCTTGCAACCAAAACCAAATTGAAAAAGCTCGTTATTTTGTTTTTTAATTTTTTAGATTAACTTATAAAATGGAACAAAGAATTGATCTACGACAGCGATTCCCAAACTGTGCGCCGCGGCGCCCTGGAGTAATATTTCTATAAATCAATGATAAATCCTATTTTCACACACAATAACGAAACTAGGATGCTAAAAAAATGATAAAAGTATAATTCGGGCAACAGAAATTTTATTTTTGAGGGCAGTGAAAGGTAAAACAGAAAACAAACTTGATTATAGTCACAATGAAGATATCGAAAAATTGTGCAGTCTGCAGTGTCCAGAATTGGATATATGTATTTCTTTACAAATCACTATCCAATTTTATTATTTGTGATTTTGTTGCATAATTTACTTAATTAGTTAATTAATATTTAATAGTGTTGTTTTAAATTTAGCAGTACATCATTTGTATAAGATTGGAAAATTTATTCTGAAAATATTTTGATCGCCCTTTAATAAAATAAAAGATGCAGAAGACAAGTAAATTTTAAGATCATGATCAAAATGTTAAGAACCCAAAATTGGATCCTAAAGTTCTTAAAGGTGTTGAGTAACTTCTGGTTGGAGCAAAGATAAAACTAGACTGTTATTTAGATCAAATAATTGGGATGAACTATTGTTAAATCGATGACGTCAATCACATATCATCTGCGTGTATCTGGAATTTATAGATTAGAGATTACAATATAGCTCCACGAATTTAAATGTTAAAAAAAAATAGTTACTGTATTAAAGGAAACCATGTGTACATATGTACAGTACTTTTATAAAATCTTTGAATGAAAATTTTGAATTTCTATATTGTACAAGGTGGCTCAAAAGAAATTTTATATTTAGTGGATCGATTAAAAAAAAAGTAAGCCGTATATAGAAAAAATGTTTATTAATTATTAAAATACACTTTTTGGGGATTTATTTCTTAAAAATAATATCGTCTAAATGTAGACCCTCGCGTTCTCGGCACTCATTTAATCGAACAGTAAAATTACTTATGACGTCTCGGCAGGTGGACTCAGGGATGGCTGCCATTTCGTGACGGATATTTTCTTTCAAATGCGCCAGTGAAGTCGGTTTATTGGCGTAAACTTTAGATTTAAGATAACCCCATAGGAAATAGTCCATAGGGGTTAAATCTGGACTGCGTGGAGGCCAATTTATGTCACCTCTCCGGGAGATCAATTTGCCTGAGAAAATTTCACGAACACGTGGCAGAGACATATTGGACGTGTGTGAAGTTGCTCCGTCCTGTTGGAACCATGTTCTTTGGTTATAGCCAGGAAAGTTTTGCAGTTCAGGTACCAAGAAGTTGTCTAACATCTCCACATAACGCTCTGAATTCACTGTAACTGCACGCCCCCTTTCGTCTTCAAAAAAGTAAGGGCCGATAATTCCTCGCGCCGACATCGCAGCCCATACGGTCACTTTAGGCGAATGTAGGGGTTTCTGATGTTTGCGTTTCGGATTCGTTGCACTCCAGTAGCGGCAGTTCTGCTTATTTACGTGGCCATTAAGATGAAAATGAGCTTCATCCGAAAAAAAAAAATTTTTGGTAAACGTTGAAAATCGCTCAATCACCTGATTTACGAAATTAAGCCTCTGACTGGCATCTTGGGGCTTTAATTCTTGCACCAATTGAATTTTGTAGGGGTGCAGCTTTAGGTCTTTGTGCATAATGCGATGTAATGATGATCTATGCACATTTAAAGCACTTGCGCGCTTCCGAATTGAAAGGTTAGGGTCGTCACGAACAGACTGATTAACATTCTCCACGTTTTCTACCGTTCTTGATGACCTAGGTCGCCCGGATTTTGATTTATCCAGCGTTGTACCAGTTTCTTCAAACTTTTTAACCCAATGTCGAATGAGAGGAATGCTTGGCGCATCATTTAAGTGGCGAAAACCTCGAATACTGCAGAATTTTCTACGCGCTACAGTCGCCGAATCACCGTTTTTGTAAAACTCTCGCACGCATAACGCGCAGTCTGCTCCCGAGAAACGCTCCATAGCGACTAAATTCCCAAGAGTCAGGCTACCGATTGACCCCGCGCCCCTCGGATACGTTGCGTTCACGCAGTAAGCTAAATGAATATAAAATTTCTTTTGAGACACCTTGTATAAGAGTACCATAATGGACCATTGGTCTACAGGTGTTCATTTTAATTTATCCATTATTACTATCTCAAGAATCATAAGACCTACGAGCTTGCTTAAATTAGACAACAACTACGGGTTTTTTACAAAAAAAAAAAATTTTTAACTGTATTAACTTGGGCAACTTTTTCTTTTTTAATTTATCAAAATAATATCAGGTCAGCGAATTATGGGACAGGATATCTCCAGTTAGCCAATCACGGGAGAGGGTGTCACCTGTCAGCCAATCAAGAGACAGGGTGTCCCCAGTTAGCCAATCACGAGAACCTTAGGAAAAATTGACGTCACAATGTTACCGACACTATATACAGACACTTGCTCATTATATAGTTAGATAAGAGAATATCAATAATCTTAGTAGACAACACACCAATTCGTTTGCAGGAAGCTATCATCAAATTTGCTGATGCTGCAAAAGATTTCGGTCTTGCAGTAAATCTCGATAAGACGTTTATCCTGTCTAACCAACCTCAACAAATGTATAAGTTCTATCTCGCTGGCATCGAACTTAAAGAGGTGAATGCTTTCAAATATCTCGGTAGCATGGTTACATCGAAAGGCACGATCGATGACGAAATTACTGAGAGGATATCTTTAGCTACCGCAGCGTTTGGAAGATTGAGGAAATTGGTCTGGAATGTCAGAGGTCTACAGTATCACACCAAGATAAATGTTTACAAAGCGGTGGTCCTCTCAGTACTCCTATATAGTAGCGAATCTTGGTGTCTCTATCGTAGACACATCAGATTGTTGGAAAGATTTCATCAGAGATGTTTACGATCTATTCTGAAGATTAAATGGCAGGATTACGTGCCTGATACGGACATTCTAAAAAAAAACAGGCATGTTGAGCATTGAAGCTACCCTAATCCAGAAACATCTGAAATGGACAGGACATGTAATTAGAACCGTATGCCTAAGCAGGTAACTGTATTCAGAGCTATCACATGGCAGTAGAAACCCTGGAGCCCCGTACAAAAGATATAACGATATGGTCAAGAGTTCGCTCAAATCATGTCACCTCCTACATTCATCTTGGGAAAAGGTATGTACTGATCGCTCCAAGTGGAAACACTCGGTATCTTGTGCACTGAACCAGTTTGAACAGCAGAGAATAACACTAGCTGAGACGGCTCGTGCTCGACGGAAAGACAGACTTAATAGTATGCCTGTGTCATCTGGAGAGTATTTGTGCTGTGTGTGCGGAAAAACGTTTGTGTCGCGTATTGGACTCTACAGTCATGAAAAGGCACATTCAAGAAGAAAAGTGTAGATTTCTTAGCAAAGCACCCATCGTCGTTCGACGGGGTTGGGATATATATCAATAAGTAAAGCAATTTTTTGTCTCGACCTGACCGTGACCGTAGATAGGCCTTTAGCCTATCTACGGTATGGTAAGCATGACACCCTCCGTGGGCGCAGCCTTTTGTAGGGCCACCTTTTTATAGTACTTTTTTTTGCTCACCAGTTAGAAACAAATTTCATTTCTTTTGCTCACCACTTCGATCAAAGTTCCTTTTTTGTTCATCGGGTTAATTTGCTCTGGCGCCATTTTAGCTCCCTTTGCTCCTGGTGACAACAATTTTTACAAAATAACGTTATAATTATCTTTACATAAATTATTTTAGTTCATTAATCAACACATCCAGAGCTTTAATTTGATGTTCTATTCAAATTATGTAACAAATTATTTATTTCTGGGATCATTTTTTCTCAGTATATGTATGCAAGGCTGCCGAGCGAAATTCATGGGCTCGTGACATGCATATGAACCGGGCCTCCTCCCTAACAAACGAATCTTATGACGAAAATATGAGAATTGTGTTAATAGGAAAATATAAATAGTAAATGTTTAATATCGATAGAAATTCAATTAATACAATAGAAATATGTCGTCTGTCTGTCTGTGTCTGTCTGTCTGTCTGTCTGTCTGTGTCTGTCTGTCTGTCTGTCTGTCTGTCTGTCTGTCTGTCTGTCTGTCTGTCTGTCTGTCTGTCTATCCGTCCGTCCGTCCGTCCGTCCGTCTGTCCGTCAGTCTGTCTGTCTGTTCGGTAAACATTGTAGGCAAACGGCTAAACCTAGAGAGTTGAAATTTGGCATGCTTATACAACTCTTTGACCCGCACATAGGAAAAATACTAAAAAATACTAAAACAAATACCCCTAAAAATATAAACAAATATCTGCTCATCGAAAAAAAAACTAATTTTTTAAAATTATGAGTAGAATATCAAATGGAAGCCCTTAGTACGTGGATTAACGATCAAAATTTTATTTTTGTAAAATAAATTATTTTGAGGCGATTTTTCCCAAAATTGTGCAAAAAAAATTTTGTCCCACACTCTGTAGACCAGATGGTTAAAACTAAAAATCTGAAAAAATTCTAAGTAATGTACATTTGTGTGAACCGAGATATAACAAGAATTTTTGAACAGATATTGTTTCGCAAAATAACGCATTTTTTACGTTTTTTTGCGTGACCATGTAAAATATTTAATAACTTATGTAACACAGTAAACCAGCATGCTTTTATGGTCAACATTCTGGCGTTCTAATTTGCAAACTAGGGTTCCGGTCTCGAGACAATTTTATTTTTTTGGTTTTTTTTTTGCATTTATATTTTGTTTTATTATTTTTTCATAATTCTGGTAATATTTGGGCAAATGTTGCATTTAATTTTTAAAAGCGTAAATTTAATAACCAGTGGAAATTGAATACACGAAATCAGAGGGGCGGATTTATGACTTAAAACAACCAATGGAAGCCATAGGCGCAATTTTCAAAATCTTAATGAACCTTGCTATATAAAAAAAAAATACTCCACATATTTAGAAACCTATATAATGGTATTAGGCATTCGAATTAAAATTAACAAAAAAAAATATTTTAACATAAAATTTATTTGGCATCCCAAATAATCATCACTTACCAAATACCTGCGAAACCCTGAAATGTGTGAAAATTCACACTTCACATCAATTTTTACTTGCCCGACCTTTATATATAAGGGCAAGTATTGTAATCGCGAAAATTTTCGATGTCGAGATTTTGACTGATGACCACGTTTCATAGTCCAGGGAATCCAAAAAACATATTTTGCCGAAGTGCCGTCCTTATGTGTGTGTGTGTGTGTATACACGATAACTCAAAAACGGTTTAACTTAGAGAGTTCGTTCTGGTACTAAAAAATTCTCCTATTAATTGGGAAGAACCCTATTGTTTTTTATGAAAATCCAAAACCGGAAACGGAAGTTATTAAACATTAAAATTTTTAAAAATTCGTAACTAGTAAACCAAGCCTTGAACAAAAATTTGTATAGAACATAATTTGATGTATTTTTGAAGATTTACCTTAAACTTTTTTATTTATTTTTTTTTATTATTATTATTTTTTTATGTGAGGGCAAGTCTAGCGGAGGTCTCTCTTCGCCACTGGTTTATATTCTTATTCGAAGTACAAAATTTTTTCCACATCCGACTAAAAAACTGTATATGCATGTAAAATTTATGCGTTGATCCATTTCCATTAGGCCTTTATTTCTACCATTCAGATATATGAATATCGATATAAAAGTTTCTTGGTTGTTCCTAAAAAACACTAAAAAATAAAGATTTATATAATACCTACTTTTTTGTGAAGCGTAGAATATTTTTGTAATATGAGAAAAAATTTCTATGACAATTATTAATCGTCCGTCAGTTGTTTTCTATGCTGTATCGTAGAACAGGCCTAAAATTATTTTTGAATATAACATTGACCAACATAAATAAACAAACCTAGTCTACTAAGTTCATTACTGAGCCTTTCTGAAACGCCTGATCCAGAAATACTTTAGCTATTATAAAAACTAAATTTAGATTTTATTCCGAAATACAATTTTAAAACTGTAAATAAAACTCAATTTATTTTATTGCATTTTTATTTAAAAATAAGATGGCTTTATTACAATTTTATAATTAGCAAAAGACGTTTAAATATAGAGGGACTGAGATAATTTCGCGCCTCGTGCAGATTCTTTTGTGCCAACCCTATTTTTATTAAACGATATCGTTCAATTATTAGCTAAATTATTAGAATTAGACACTCTTCATATTTGACTTATCATAATATTTTTTTCTCAAACCTGGACAATTTTGAGATTTTGTTAAAAACAGAAAGTAACGCCGTCTACGCTAGTACTTATGATGGTTGGTTTATATACGGAACAAGAATAAGGAATAGGAAATAAGAATAGTACACAAGAATAAAAAATATTAAACAGTTTATATAGGACATAACATTTCGTCGCTGCGCCTGCGTACTATAGTTAGCCTGTGTTTAACGTTTGCCACTTGACAGGTTCTTAAAACTTACAAGAAGAATAAATAAAAATAATAAAAACATTTTATTGTTGTTTACAACCCTCTGATCACAACTGAAAAACATCTGTTGAACAAACTTTATTACGGCAGACATTTTGATTGCTGTGCGCAGGCTTATCGTGTCTTATTCTTGAAATAAGAATAAAATGTTGAAAGTTACCAAATATTCTTATGTTTAAGTTAAATTTCATTCCTACATAAACCGATATACGGCGCAGCCATGTTTTAACTTCTTGTGTACTATTCTTATTTCCTATTCCTTATTCTTGTTCCGTATATAAACCAAGCATGATTAAAAAGGATAAATAACGGATTGGTTAACAAAAATCAAAATTTGCGTAGTAATAATTTTTAATTACTCTTAATTCAACATAACTTATTATTAAAAAAATATTAATAGTTACCACTAAGTAGCGTGAAATTTCTTTAAAAATTCGTTGTTATTTTTAATTATAGGCTATCCCAAACTTTTAGGCAGAACTAAATGGAAATTTCGTTCTTTAGGTTGTCACGAGAAGGGACTTATTTCATGTTTCACGTTTGGTATGTGAAAATTTAAAATTCCAACAGTGAAACAATGGAAATGAATGACATATGTTAAAAAATTTAATACATTTTTCCATACTTTGAAGACAAAAAAAATTACAAAGTTTAAACAAAATGATTAAAAGTTCAAATTAATAGATAAAAATTTGTAGATTACTAAATCTAGTTCCGTCTAAACGTTTGGAATAACCTATAGTTGTCTAATCGCCATTTTCCGAAAATGTACTTTTTGTACTGCGTGTATGTTTTGCACTTTTTAATTTTTACGAAATATCCGGGACAAAATGGCAAACTGGCCGGGACGCCGGGACCATACTTTTATACCGGGACAATCCTGGTCAAACCGGGACGTATGGTAAGCCTATTCATATTTTATTTAAAGAACAGAAAACAGCAAGTTAGTAACAAAGATAAATTATATAACTGCAAAACATTAACAAACGGTATTCCACAAGGTTCAGTACTAGGCCCATTTCTGTTCATAATATATGTAAATGATTTTCCAGATTCCATAAAATGTGAAGAAAAAATTATTTTTTCAAGTGACACAAATTTCTTGAACCGATATCCGAACTAGACTACAGTAATATAATAGAGAAGCACAAAATTAGCGTAATAGTAATAAATTACTATATAACAGTTCTCATCCCGAAACACTACCTTAGAATGAAAATTTTGATATGCCATAGAGCCTATGTTTATTTGACTCTATCATCATACCAAATTACTTGAAAATATATCCAGCTGTTTTTGCATGAATCTTGAAAAAACAGACAGAAATTAAGCATCATCTTATAATCATCTGAAACGTGTAGAGACCAAATATGGGGCTGAAAAAATAAAATAAAAAGATGTAGCGTCCAGTTTTATTAATATAGAAGATTTATTTATTTATTTATGTACCTGTCAGTGGCGGCGCTAGCTTTTAAAATCTGGAGGGGCCAGGAAATATTTGAATGAAACCTGGGGGGGGTGCAGGAAATAATTGAGGAGGGCATCATTTTTAGGGTTTTGTAGGTATGACCAAAAAACCTTCATACCGTCATTTTGTCGTCTGCCTATCTGTCTGTCTGTCTGTCTGTTCAGTAAAAATTGTAGCCAAACGGCTAAACCTAGAGAGTTGAAATTTGGCATGCTTATACAATTCTTTACCCGCACATAGGAAAAATTCTAAAACATTAAAAAACGTATCCCCCTAAAAATATAAACAAATATGTGCTCATCGAAAAAAAAAAATATTTTTTTTTAAATTCTGAGTAAGGTATCAAATGAAAGCCCTTAGTATGTGGATTAACGATCAAAATTTTATTTTTGCAAAATAAATTATTTTGACGCGATTTTTGCTAAAATTGTGCAAAAATTTTTTGTCCCACACCTGTAGCCCAGATGGTTCAAACTAAAAATCTGAAAAAATTCTAAGTAATGTACATTGGTGTGAACCGGAATAGTACAACAGAAATTTTTGATCAGATTATGTTTTTGGAAAATAACGCATTTTTTGTGTTTTTAACTAAAATATCTTAAATATTTAATTCGCTATGTAACACAGTAGATAAGTAAGCGCTCGTAGCGTAGTGCGTTTTGTCGTCGCTTTGTAATTTGTTAACTAGAGTAAATTTGTAAAATTCTAGTTACATTTTGGTAAATGTTGCATTTAATTTTTAAAAGCGTAAATTTAATAACCAGTGGGAAGTGTTGAAATTATAATTTAATTCTATGTTTGAACGTATACGACATCAGAGGGCGGGGCTTATGATTTAAGCAACCAATCGAAGCCATAGGCGCAATTTTCAAAATCTTAATGAACCTTGATGTATAAAAAAAATACTGCACATATTTAGAAACTTAAATAATGGTATTAGGCATTCGAATTAAAATTCATAAAAAAATATTTTGACATAAAATTTGTTTTGACATCCCAAATAATCATCATTCAGTTACTAAATACCTGCGAAATCCTGAAATGTGTGAAAATTCACACTTCACATCAATTTTTTTATTAATGGACAGGTGAAAATACGAGTGATGACCTAAAAAAAGGGTCCTCACTTCTAAAAACTAAATGTAATGACCTAAAAAAAGGTCCTCACTTCTAAAATACAAGTGGTGACCAAGAAAAACGGTCCTCACTTCTAAAACAAGTGAGACCTAAAGAAAAACGGTCCTCACTTCAAAAACAAGTGATGATCAAAAAAAGGCCTCACTTCTAAAATATAAGTAATGACTACAGATCCTTGTTGCGCAGACTTTTTTTTTTTCAAACATTTCTGGTAGTGCCAACTGAGAGCCAGAGCAACTTGGGGGGGGGGGGCTCCGCTACTGGTACCTGCCCGTTTTGGATACTGTTAGGTAGAAGTAATTAATGGAATTAAAAAAAAGTACTACTAATAAATAAAATGAAATAAAGACGCCATTGATGAGTGTAATGTATAATGCGTTTAAAGGTGAGTTTGCAGTACAGGGCATATGGAGTAGTTTTTTTTCATACTCTCTAATGGGTTTACACAATGACACTATCCTTTTCTTGCTTGTCGACGTTGCCAGCTCTAAAACGCGCTGATCTGTGAAGACGCAGTATTCTACAAATGGCCATTTGTTTTTGTTGAGTGTTATTTTGAGTTTTATAAGAGTTGATTTTTGTAAATCATACCAGTTTTTCATATTATTATAATTGACACATTTGACATTTTTAGAACATTTGGCAACACCATAAGCACATTTGCCATAAGAGCTATACTGCAAACTCACCTTTGAACGCACTATAGTAATTCTATGGATATCTATGGATAATAGTGATCCTCTTAATCACTTCTGACGTACATGACTGACTTCACCAAATAAACTCAATAGAATTTTAATTTTATCCAAACGTGGTATATTTTAACGCTAGACATGCAACTACAATACTAGTAACTAGTAATACTTGTTGCACGGCAACGTACATTATAGTAATTACACTGGAGTAAAAAGGTAATTGTTTAAACGATTATTAATTTAAATACAATAAGAAGACGCGTCACACTTTTACAAAAAATGTAAACAAGTTTGTAGCATATCCTGTTAATTTATTAAAATTACTTAATATACATAAAGATTTTTTAAAATAATTATTTTATTTACATACACACACCGGCCAGACGTTAGGAGGCGGAGAGGGAAGTAGAGAGGGGGTAGAATTCCCGGGATCCGTGGTTCTTAGGGGCCCGGGAAAGGCCCTACTTTATTATTGTTTTATTTATTTTGTGAACCTGCCTCCAAAATATTAGGTAATATAAAGCAGTTTTCTTCAACCTTTCTGCCCCCACGGACCGGTGAAATTAGTATAAATATTTCGCGGACCGGCTGAAAGCTAAGACACAAATAAAAACCAATATATATAGTATTTTATTATATAGGAATATGTTATACAGTTATATAATTACAGTTTTTAGTGCGAGATCTGCTGCTGCTTCTTTGTTAGAAAATTTGATATATGTGGATGCAGAGTTGTTTCTGAGAGACGAAGCGCTGCTCTAACATCCATTCGATTTCTCTGTTTGGTTTTTATTATTGATATGGCTGAAAAAATCATTTCGCACAAGTAGGAAGTCGAAAAAATGGCTAATAATTTGATAGCTTTATAACTCAAAGATGGATATTCTTTTTTTAGCGATTTCCAAAATTGAGACAATGATTGCATTTTATGTCTGGACACCAGAGTGACATCACAAGACCACTCGATCAGCTTTTCTTTTTCACGGGAATCAAATACACATGACTTTATATCTTTCAAGAATGGATTATTAATCGAGAGGTTACCTTTACGAGGATCCTAGGGATGGAAAAAAAAACATCGATGTATCGGATACATCGATGTTTGTATTAAAAACATCGATGTTTTTACCATTGATGGTCAGCTGGCGATAGTATCGATAAAACATCGATGTCTACTACCGATATCGATGTTTAAACTTTGAAATTCAGAAACTACCGCTAGAGGCGCTGGTATCTTAAAAATTTAATTTTTATTAAAATTAGTACACAAAATATAAGCGCCATCTATTGTGATATAACAATACTAATATAATAGTGTTAGTTCTTATTCTTCTTAGGAGTTAACAGAATACGAAAAAATAAGAAGAAACTTCTAATTTTTGAAACTTCTAACACTGCGAACAACCAAAGACGCCAACACACTTTTTCTTTTTGAGTCTTGTTGACACTTTCCCAGTTGTTATTCCTCCAATCCCTGGATTTTTGTAAGTTGTCATTAGCTACTTTTTTATATATTGAAATTGGCTTCAATTAATCGGTAAAAGTAACTAGAATTGAAAATCTAGTTCCGCCTAAACCAAAGGAACAGACTTTATTTCAACTTAAAAAAGTATAAAAATAATTGTATATGACAGTGTTATTTTTATGTTAAATAATATAAAATTAACATTAAGATTACTATATTAGTATTGTAATAAAATCCAATATTTCATTTTAGAAATGTAAAAATAGTAAGGTCTGTTCCTTTGGTTTAGGCGGAACTAGATTTTCAATTCTAGTTACTTTTACCGATTGATTGAAGCTTTTGATCATTTTGTTCAGGAAAAGTCAAATTCAATATATAAAAATGAAAATTGCGGTTAGTTCCGCCTAATCGTTTGGAATAGACTGTAGGTACAAATTAGGATTATTATATTGGGTATAATAATGTTAATGTGAAATTAATTACTATTAAAAAGGAATATTTCTATTTCAAAATCTAATAAATGCTTTTTGTGTATTATATGTTACTTTTTTCGTATTTTGTCTTTGCATTATTAACTAAAACCTATATAATATAAATAAATAGCTTTTTTTAATATTAATAAAACATCGATGTTTCCGATACGATGTTTTTCCTTCGATGTTTTTTCAACATCGATAGTAAGGTGCCGATGTTAACATCGATGTTAAACATCGATGTTTTGCCTTCGATGTACAACCCTAGAGGATCCTCATTTTCAGGGAAATAATTATTAAAATTTTCAACTAATGGTCTTAAATGTTGATTTATTGTTGAATATGACTTTCTGGTTGACATCAGCAGCATTCAATTTTTTTTCCAAAAGTGGAAGCATTTCTATATCTTCCTCTTATAAGCGACTTTTCCAAAGAGCTAGCTTCTTTAGAAGTATGAAAAATAGCCTCGAGAGGCGTTGTATTGGGGCTAGTAAATAATAAATAAAACATGGTTTGGACAAAAGTTAGCTTCTGCGTCAACTAAAAAAATGTGCTTTATACTCGTAAATAGAAGTGTGAATCTACATGATTCGGTCACAATATTTCGCGGACCGCCAGGAAATTTCTGCGGAGCACGGGTTGAAGAACACTGATATAAAGTATACCAACGTACTGTATTTTTTAAAAGTAAAAAACTACGGTTTGTTTTTCGTTTTTTAACAAATGTTTAAAGATTATACTGCAGAGCGTTCATAAATTATTGATAGGCGTTTGAATTTCCCCCTCATTATATTAATTTTATAGGTTGGTATTTAACATGGGAATACTTACAAATGCAAATTAATGAGCCATTGACAAAGCAATTTATTAATATCATACATTTGCTATTGTTTATGAGGCTATTTTTTTCTTATCAATGAAATAATGTACACATGTGCCAATAAAAACAGCCTTATCTGATTATAAATACACTAGAAATTGCCAATGTCAGACGGCTGTCAATGGCAAATAATATCCGTAACTATGTTTATCATTAAATATGTCATGTACAGCTAGGGATGAAAATTACTAACACGGCAACGTGCTAATATCAAACGCCTATCAATTATTAATGAACGCTTTGTATTGTTTTAGCCGTTAGAAGTGATTCAGTTCTCTTTGGGTGGGGGCGGTACATTAGCCTATCATGGACCCAAAAATTTCTCTCGGGTAAGTCTATTTACGTAAATACTGTTATTCACATTTCAATAATTGGCGATTCTCGGCTAGTTACAATACTTTGTCGTGTCATAGTGTAGCTAATTTCATAGCTTTGGGCGGGTTTCGCAGGTATATAGTAAGTGAATTGGAACATCTGGAACATTGGAACATCTAACAAAAAGATGTGGAAAGATGACAAAATGGGAGGGAGAGATAAACGAGCTGTTGAGTGAAGAAGGAAAGGGAGAAAGGTGGGTGAGAGTACTCGAGGAAAGAAGGAAGGAATGCGGAGAGGTAAGACAGAACTGAGAACAGGAAGGAAGAGAGAGGCAAAGAAGGAGGAAAGAAAAGTGGGAAGAGAAGCGAAGACACAGGGGAAGAACAACTGGAGTCAAGAAGGAAGGAAACCGAAGACGGAAGCCGAAAAGAGAATACGAAGAAAGAGAGGAACGCCGGAGGAAGAATGAAGAAGAAGAAGAAGAAGAAAAAAATCATAAAATGTATTATTTTATTATTATTATGATTATTTTTCACAATGTACTAGTTAAAACTCTAAACGCCGCAAGGCCTAGGGGAAAAAATAAAGAAAATAAAGAATTATAGTAAGTGAATGATGATTATTTGGGATGCCAAAACAAAATGTTAAAATATTTTTTTGATAATTTGAATTCAAATGCCTAATACCATTATTTAGGTTTCTAAATATGTGCAGTCTTTTTTTTTTTTTTTAAATATATAGCAAGATCTTTGAAATTATTTTGCAATGGTCCAATATTAATGCGGACACCTTTATTTTGGACGTTTGCCATTGCTGATAGTACTAGGCTAGAATAGTACAATATAATGAGTATTAGTATCAAAAAGATATAATACTCCAAGAGTAATATAAAAAATTCGGACGTTTCGGAAACTGCTCAACAATCTGTTTCCGTCTTCAGCGATCACGAGAAGTGATGAAAGGTGGGTGAAAATTCATCACTTCTTACGAAAATTCATTACGATTTTGAAAATTGCGCCTATAGCTTCCATTGGTTGTTTTAAGTCATAACACCGCCCTTCTGATTTCGTGTATTTAATTTCAACAATTTCCACTGGTTAATAAATTTACGCATTTAAAAATTAAATGCAACGTTTGCCCAAATATAACTAGAATTTTGAAAAAATAATTTAAACAGAATAAAAATGCAAAAAAAAACAGAAAAAATAAAATTGTCTCGAGATCGGATCGAACCTTAGTTCGCAAATTAGAACGCGAGCATGCTAACCATTACACTATCAAAGCATGCTGGTTTACTGTGTTATTAAATATTTTACATGGTCAAGCAAAAAATGCGTTATTTTCCGAAAACATAATCTGATCAAAAATTCCTGTTTTACTATTCCGGTTCACAAAAATGTACATTACTTAGAATTTTTTCAGATTTTTAGCTTAAACCATCTGCGGGCTGCAGGATGTGGGACAAATTTTTTTTTGCAACTTTTTGGCAAAATAAAATTTTGATCGTTAATCCACGTACTAAGGGCTTTCATTTGATACCCTACTCTATTGATACCCCTTCGATTAAGAGATATTTGTTTATATTTTTAGGGAGATATGTTTTTTTAGATGTTTTAGCTTTTTTCCTATGTGCGGGTCAAAGAGTTGTATAAGCATGGTAAATTTCAATTCTCTAGGTTTAGCCGTTTGGCTACAATTTTTACCGAACAGACAGACAGACAGGCAGACAGACGACAAAATGACAGTATAAGGGTTTTTTCATCATACCTACAAAACCCTAAAAATGAAATAATAATCTTAACATCTTAAAATAAACTTTTGAAATGTTAACATTTAAAATATAAAGATTTGCCCTTACATAAAAGCCGCCCTTGATCAGTACTGTAATAAATAAATCAGTACGGCAAGTCATTTTAGGTATAAGAGTTTTTTGGTCACAGGCCCTTGGGTGAAACGAACTAGGCACAGGCCTCAGGTGATGAAAATCCTCGAAAAATTTGTTAAGGTGTACCTTAAATCATCGCATACTTTTGAAGGGTTTCAATTTTAATGTCTAGCTCTACGCTTCACAAAACCACAGGCCTAAGGTCAAGGTATTGCTTGGTCATAACTACGAATCCCTACCAAGGCATGAAGAAGGCCCGCAAGTTTAAAGAACGGTCCATCCAAAGGGTTTCAGCACGTTTTTCTGGATTTTCACTACCGAATAGGGCTGCAAGGAGTAAAATATATATTCAGTGACAGAAAGAAGGCTATCGAAAATCGCAGATTTTTGTTTCGATTTTTCATACTGCTTTGGGGTAGTTTTGAATTTTCTGTGAGTGCAATTTTAACAATACCGTCCAATATAAGAGTCTATATTGGCAAATATATAGGGTTTCGTCAGCATAAACAAGTAACTCTAGACACACCTATATCCTTTTACCCATAAGACCAATATTTTGCAGATTTATTCTCTAAGAATCTACGAATATAATTACATATAGAAATGTCTAGGGTTTTTTAGGCATAAACAAGTAACTCTAGACACTCTTATATCGTCCAATCAGACCAATTCTGTAAAAAGTTACACTGTAGTAACGTTACTACAAGATAAAATATTATAAAAAATATAATGACTTTCATTCAAGATAGTAACTGACCTTGTTCATTGGGACAGATTTAGTTACTATTTTCATAGTAACTGAGTTACAGAATTGGTCTGATTAAGTCTGAGTCATTTAATTTTTTTAAGGTACAGGATGTAAAACACTGAAATTGCAAACTAAATCTCAACTGATTTATGATGATGTCAAATACACGACAAAATACGTTCAATCGGAACAAACTTTCGGGGTCTTGTAGACTTTTATCTTCGCAAATTTCTTCTACCACGGGACGGACTCCGGCTGGGGGCCCCTTGCATTTTTGCCAGTCCTGCCACCTTATTGTTACAGCATTGGCCTGTTTACTAGCCTAATATAAATTCAAATTACACCCATGGGGACCTATTTCAATTTCAAAGACCCTTTTAATTTTAGAAAGAAATAAAATGTGTTTTGATCATGTTGTTTTGACAGTGACTCAAGTCATATGAATGAAGAAAAATATACAGGTATTAAAATTATACAATCATAATATTTGGACAAAGTCTTAATAAAATATCTGGTGGTTATTTTGATTTATTTCCTTCATGAAAGACTTCTAATACAAATGCATCCACGAGTATAAGTTAATTTTAGCGTATTACATGGGACCTTCAACCATATGCTAAAATAAAATTTAGGTCAAAGACTCTCTTGTGAAGAAATTTCAGTATTTTTACTACGAATTTAAAATTTTTTGCCAGCAAATAAATTAATAGTATATTAAATATGATATAAACAAAAATTGGTTATAATATATTGGTAAATATAAATTTATTTTAATAATAACACTTTGATTCTAAATCACTAAATAAGTTTCATCACTAAATTTGGCCCACTGAAGCAGTTTACATTATTTTAAATTATTACAGCTCAACAAACTTAGCTTGATCAACGGGAAAACTTGGAACTAAATTTAAAATTTTGTACCGCGAACGTGACCAAGCAATAATAATAACGATGTATAATCAAATCAACAATTTCATTAAAACAATGACATTAACATTTGTCAAATAACATTGATATACTAGCGTCGGCGAATCAGTGCAGTTACGTCACACGACGTAACAAACAATTGCATTGTTCCAAACAATGCATTCGTTTGTTCGTTTGTTACGTCACAATACGTTCGTATTGTGACGTAACTGCAATGATTCGCCGACGCTAGTATATTTGTCTTTAAACAATTTTAATATCATAATTTGGAATAGTTTTATACACTTAATTAAAAAACAAATGTACTATTCCGGTTCACACCAATGTACATTACTTCGAATTTTTTCAGATTTTTAGTTTAAACCATCTGGGCTACAGGGTGTGGGACAAAATTTTTTTGCACAATTTTGGCAAAAATCGCTTCAATATAATTTATTTTGAAAAAATAAAATTTTGATCGTTAATCCACGTACTAAGGGCTTTCATTTGATACCCTACTCAGAATTTTAAAAAAATATATTTTTTTCGATAAACACATATTTGTTTATATTTTTAGGGGGATATGTTTTTTAGATGTTTTAATATTTTTCCTATGTGCGGGTCAAATAGTTGTACAAGCATGCCAAATTTCAACTCTCTAGGTTTAGCCGTTTGGCTACAATTTTTACCGAACAGACAGACAGACAGACAGACGACAAAATGACGGTATAAGGGTTTTTTGGTCATACCTACAAAACCCTAAAAACGACTTACTAATATGTCAATCATATGCAGTGCCGGACCGAGGCAATCTTGCACACCGGGCGAACTCGTTTTTGCGCCCTAAAATTTTTCAAGATTCTAAAATTGGTTGACATAAAAAATTAATAAAAAATAAAATAATTAATAAATCAATTTTTATTCACAAAAGTATTAAAAAACAAAAAATCAAAACTTAATAATTACAAAAAATAAATTTTTCACTAATATTGATTTATTTCTAAGCAGGCGATACACCTCAAAAATCTAATAGGTAGGTAATAATAATTCATTTATTCAAAAAAAATTTTTCTTGAAAGATAAAATGTGATCGCGAAAAGCAGAAGGCAAAGGAACAGGCCACGTAGCTGGATCATTATATTGAAAAATACTTTCAGAAATGTAGTCTACATTTTCCTCAGTATTTATCAATTTTTCGATAATTCTTTAGTTCCGTTTGAGTTAATAGCACTCAAATTTTTAACATCTGCATTTTGTGATGTACCTTCTCCAAAAGCATTGTTAAGCAAATTTGAATTAGATACATTTGATTGCAGATAGTTGGATAGATATGTTGCACTTTTAGAACATTCATTTTATCTTTCCAATTTTCTTTTACGGTTTTGTGATTCAGATAATTTTTTATGTGTCGAAAATTCCAAATTACTGCAAAAAGTTTAATAAGTAGAACATGCATTTTAGGTTTATAAAATGTAAAACTTACCAATGTTATTAAAATATATTTCAGATATAATAACTAATAATGAAAGATAATTAAAAATAATTAACACAAAAGTACGATAATTTTTATATAAACTGGTTAGTTTTGCACATTTCGAAATATATGCTTGTTGTCACTAGCCGAATATAACAAAAACTGACGAAACTATATGAAATTTAACACGTTTATTATAAACGGATTTTTTTTATAACTTTCCTTGAAAATCATTAAGTACGTATTGTAGCAAATAACCGGAATAACCTATTAAAAAAATCATTAAGTACCTTAGGGTGTTTTGATGTTGTAAGCAATATATTATATCGCAAATAATGAAATTTATTTTTACTTTTTTCTATTGTAGAGAATAGTAATGCACTTAATAAGTGTGTTATATGATAAAAATATCAAATAATTGTTAATTTGGTATATCTAATTCATTTTTCACAAAAAGTGTACTTAGGTAGGGGGGCTCTCGGGTTTGAGCTACCCCACCCAAGCACTAAGAAAGCACGTTTTAAGAGATACGTTAGTATTGTAATTGACCGTGAGCCCCCACAAAAAAAATAATAATTCAGGACGCGAAACTGTCAAGAGCAAATATAAAAAAATTGATGTGAAGTGTGAATATTCACACATTTCAGGGTTTCGCAGGTATATAATAAGTGAAGGCGGTATGCTGAGTGTGTAGGACAAATTTTACTTTGTAGTAATCACGGCAAAATGAACGATATTTTTAAAATAATTTATCGTCTGTTAATCATATAATAAGACTGGTTATTAAATTTACGCTCTTAAAAATTGAATGCAACATTTGTCAAAATATAACTAGAATTTTGACAAAATAATTTCAACATAATAAAAATGCAAAAAAAAAACAGAAAAAATAAAATTCACTCCGTACTCGAACTCGAAACCCTTCGTTTCACACCAGTGCTCTAACCCATTAAGCTATCGCACGCCTTGTATGTGAGTGTCTTACATTGGTCTAACTTTTGTACTTAGTGAACCAAAAACCACAAAAAATGCGTTATATTCCGAAAACATAATCTGATCTAAAAATCCTGTTGTACTATTTCGGTTCACACCAATATACATTACTTAGAATTTTTTTAGATTTTTAATTTAAACCATCTGGTCTACAGGATGTGAGACAAAATTTTTTTTGCACAATTTTGGCAAAAATCGCATCAAAATAATTTATTTTGCAAAAATAAAAATTTGATCGTTAATCCACGTTCTAAAGGCTTTCATTTGATACCCTACTCAGAATTAAAAAAAATATTTTTGCTTTCGATGAGTACATATTTGTTTATATTTTTAGGGGGGTATGTTTTTTAGATGTTTTAGTATTTTTCCTATGTGCGGGTCAAAGAGTTGTATAAGCATGCCAAATTTCAACTCTCTAGGTTTAGCCGTTTGGCTACCATTTTTACCGAACAGACAGACAGACAGACAGACAGACAGACAGACAGACAGACAGACAGATAGACAGACAGACAGACAGACAGACAGACAGACAGACAGACGACAAAATTACGGTATAAGGGTTTTTTGGTCATACCTACAAAACCCTAAAAAAGAAACATTTCTGTTTGATAATTACATATTTGTTTGTATTTCTATCTTTCTTTTTACCTATTTATCTTTATCTCTATTTTTCTCTCTTTTTCTTTCCCTCCCTTTTTATTTTTCTCCCTTTTTCTTTTTCTCCTTCTCTCTCTATTTCTATGTTTCTTTGTTTTTCTCTTCCGGTCTTTCTTTCTCTCTCTCTCTCTCTTTCTCATTCTTTTTTCTCTTTTTTCACCTTTCTCTCTTTCTCCCCACAGGATGCTTGTGCGTTCGAAAAAAACCGATGTTTTAAAACTAAATCACAATATTGCGTAATATAAGTACGTGCATAAGTTTCCTGGAACGAGATGGGAATAAAATTAAGGTTAAGACGTAATGTAAGAAAAGAAAACAAGACATCCGACAAATAAACGTAATATTATGACACTCTCAAACAAACATATTAGTTCTTTATAAAACTTATATTATAAAGCATAAATATTTGTGTTTAAAATATTATAAAACCGAAACCAAATTAAACTGTGAAAATCTATTTTTTTCATACCTAATTCTAATTTGTTTAGTGGTGCCTGTTTTAAATGGTGCAAGTGATGCATATATGCATATTTAGCAGAGCCCGAGCCCAAAATAGCCAATTAATAATAATAATAATAATAATAATATCTCTTTATTTAACATATTACATAGGTATAAATTGGTACATTTATAAAGTAGATGCAATAAGAGATTAAACCCCAAATAGAAAAAGCACAAAATATAAACATAAATATTAATTTAATAAATAATAGCTGTAAAGCTAAAACAATTTAGTAGATATACCACTTATTACTATGCAGGGGAAACGCCACATATACCACAAAGGTATGTGCGTGGTATTAATGGATTTTAAGTAGTGAGCGATCCTATGTATATATTTTATATTAGTTATTTTAACTTTTATATACTTGCTAAAGTAAAAATAAAAGATGTGCAATGTATGTACAAGATATTAACAGTTGTTAAAGATTGAATCTAGTTCAATTTTTGTTAGCTGGTTAATCCATTTTTCGGCAATTTTGATTACATTATTTTGATGAATATTAATCGTAAATGTCGTGAAGCGAAATTATGCAATTTATTGTAGATTTTTGGTACAAAATAATTAAAACTCCTCTGTCCTATCGTTTTAATTGCTTTGTAAGGCAATGCTTGGCCAGAATATCTAGTAGCATAGGGATGTTGTATATGTAAGATATGAGCTTTGCTTTTATTAATATGTCTTACTATTGATAGCACAAACAACTGTTGTATATTCATTAATTTAGATTCAAAAAATAACCTATCTGTAGGAAAATATAATGGTTTCTTCAGTATTATTTTAATTATCATTTTCTGAATTATTGCTAATCCTAACATATGACAGTTTGCCGCTCCACCCCAAGCTATTAGCCCATAAGTAATTATTGACTGAACAAGACTATAGTAGAAACTAGACAGTATTCTCAGTGGCATAAACTCACGGAGTTTTTTAAATATATATATATAATGGGTGTTTTTTTTAGAGGTATAGAACTTTAAATTGCAATAAAACAACGATGGATTATTCGATTGACATGAATTTTTTTTTATTCGAAAGATAATCTTGTGGCATTACATTTTAAATATGATTTCTGGCATATGACCGCCACGGCTGGCTCGGATGTAGTCCAATCTGGACGTCCAATTTTCGATGACTTTTTCCAACATTTGTGGCCGTATATCGGCAATAACACGGCGAATGTTGTCTTCCAAATGGTCAAGCGATTGTGGCTTATCCGCATAGACCAATGACTTTACATAGCCCCACAGAAAGTAGTCCAGCGGTGTTAAATCACAAGATCTTGGAGGCCAATTCACAGGTCCAATTCGTGAAATTAGGCGGTCACCAAACGTGTCTTTCAATAAATCGATTGTGGCACGAGCTGTGTGACATGTTGCGCCGTCTTGTTGGTATGATTTAATGTAATGCCACAAGATTATCTTTCGAATAAAAAAAAATTCATGTCAATCGAATAATCCATCGTTGTTTTATTGCAATTTAAAGTTCTATACCTCTAAAAAAAACACCCGTTATATATATATATATATATATATATAGTTTTTCTTAGACGCTTATACAATGTGCAAATATGTTTATCCCACTTAAGATTACAGTCAATCAATATTCCTAGATATTTTACAGAGTCAGATTTTTCAATAGTTACAACACAGTTGCAATTAACGTTAGAACAGTTACTATGAATTTTGATAAAATCAAGTTGGGCTGAGTTTTTTTATTGTTGCTAAAGGCTACCAAATAAGATTTTTTATAATTAAACGAAAGGATATTTGCATTAAGCCAATTTTGTTTTATCAAATTCCAGATCCCTTTCAGCCATATTTTTCCGACCCTGCTTTTTATAATAGTAATTTTCCTCACATAGGGAGGAAATGAAGAGGAAAAAGCTGAGAGTGTGAGTCGGGGCGAGGGCGGCGAAGTATGAGGAGAAAATCAGAAAGGACGAAAGAAGGAAGATATTAAGAGAATGCTGAGAAGAAAGAATGAATGAAGAACAAAAGGGTAAACTGTCGGAATGGGGAGAAACAAGGAAAGAGTAGTATTGGAGATGTGGGATGGACACAAGGGAAGCTGAGCGAAAGAGAACGGAGGAAGATACATAGTAGAAGAATTGAGGAGGAGAGACAAGGAGATACAGGACCAGGAAAGAACAGTAAGAATAGACAATTCAAGAAATGTGAAAAGGTATAGAAAGATAAAGACGGTAGGAATACCTAAATATTTGAAAGGGAGGAGAGGAAAGGCAGAGGGCAGAGTTAAGAGGATTGCCAGATTAAGATGTGGAAATGAAGAACGGAGTAACAGGTATTGGGCAAAACTAGATGATAGGTTATGCAGAATGTGTAGGGAGGAGGAAGAATTCTTGGAACATCTAACAAAAAGGTGTGGAAAGATGATAAAATGGGAGGAAGAGATAAAGGAGCTGTTGAGTGAAGAAGGAAAGATGAGCGAGAGTACTCGAGGAAAGAAGGAAGGAATGTGGAGAGGTAAGGCAAAACTGAGAACAGGAAGGAAGAGAGAGGCAAAGGAGGAGGAAAGAAGAGAGGGAAGAGAAGCGAAAAATAGACGAAAGAGAGGAGGAAGAACTGGAGTCAAGAAGGAAGGAGCCCAGCAAACATTTTTATACGGGCCAGTACTGTTGAAGCACATACTCCCCGGTATTGAAAGTATTGGGCCAGTACCCCGGTGTCCCCGTGGCCGTTAGCTGGCCCATTGATGCATCAATTGCCGGTCGAGCAGCGGTAAAGTGCAAAATAATCGCATTAGTTGCAAGATTTATTTCTGACGGACCAGTGCTTATATTTATACCCACTCTCTAGTATTTCAAATGTAACATATGTATATTTACCATATACTTACCCAGTATTAAAATAAATTAATGGTTAGGTGCAAAATAAATACTCATTTGGCCATTTCACCATGTTGAAAAAATGTATTTAACAAATAAAGTTAACAATATCGCATCGGTTTTAAACCATTAATGAAGAAATTAACGTTGCTGTCAATAGAATGATGCGATATTGTCAACTTTATTCGTTGAATAAATTTATTCAACGATGGTGAAACAAAAGTATAATGTAACATATTAACAAAAATAAGGAGTTCTCATAAAATACTGGTAAACTACTTCTTATAAGAGGAGTGCGAAATACAAATGTGAAGTATATTATTAATACTGGTGTTGCACAAACTTTTAGTGCCAGCAATTTACCAACAGAAAAAGCAGTTTGCCGGCATTCGGCCGATGGTTCGACCGAAGAGAGAGACACCGGAGGAAGAATGAAGAAGTAAGAAATTCATAAATTGTATTATTATTATGATGATTTTTTCTATTCTCATGTAATAACAAAACCCTAAACGCCGCAAGGCCTAGGGGAAATAAAGAATTATATATAATTTTCCTCACATGTTTAGTTAACATGTGAGGAAAATTACTATACCTTTATTGGAATTGTAGTAAAAAACTATAATTGAAAATCGAATTCAATTGAATAAAAAAAACAAAAAATCATGTAAGTATATAATTAAAACAATAACGCTACATCTAATTAAAATAATGATATTTTCATTGAACATTATTTCAGTGAAAAGCATTCAGTCGGGAATTCCCATGATCTCAACTCAGATGATCAAAAAACAGGTTTGAGGTATCGCATATAGCGAGCCATTTCAACATAAAGATAAGCGTTATCAATCCTGTGGTCACGTGGTAACAAACCGAACACATCAGAACGCTTTAAATAGTCTATAAGTAGACCTATTCTTAACCTAATACTAAAACAAATCCTAATATTAACAGTTATTATCGAGTCTTAAGAGATATTGTGATAGTAGACGGCCCTTGCATACAATTTGTGTTTCTCTAACCAGTATGACGTCACGCTTACTGTTCAAGCAACGACAACCTCGATAGACATTCGCGGCAAACATCGCTCGCAGTTCAGTTGACGGCTGTGTGTGTTTGTGCTTGTTACTGCAAGACTGTCAAGTGCCATCTTCAACGTAAATATGGCTACACCGGGCAAAGAAAGTGAGAATGGAGTGTATGAATTTCCGTATATGAGACCGGAAAAAGTGACCGGTTGGGCAGCATTTACAAATTTTCTATGGGATGGATCTAATAAAAAATTTCTCGGCAGGACCGGAAAAAGTTGGGGTAAGTTATCTTTTTTCATACTTTATTTATTAAAACAAATAATATTTAAACAATTTTTAAGTGAACACGTGTTAGTTTTTAAATAACCTCTAGCCGTAAGACAAGCCAAACCAGTCATATATTTGTCTGAAGTTTATTTTGTTTTGCAAACCTCTGAAGCAGCTACGTTGTACAATATTAAACGGCATTTGAAATATTTAAAATTGGCTTCTGTTTACGGTTTCTGATAACATAATCAGTTATCTCATTCACTCTTTAGACAGTACAAAATATTTCTTGGCTACATATCAATTCTAATTTAAATAAAATTTGATTTGCGCCAATTTGTAATTTAAGAATGGTTTTAAAAGTTTTTTAATATATGTAGTAATTTATTAGCACCCCAAAGATTGCTTTTGTAAACATTTTTTCAAACAACCTACTGTACAATATATTTTTTTGATTGACTAACTCAAAAATTAGATTTGTGTTATGTTCGTAAATGATAATTGTTTTAAAAAGTCGCTAAAAATACTAAAAAGTACTAACATGGCCCTATCTAGCCCTTCCGCAACTCTGGCAAAAATTATTTTTGCCGCTCTTTACATTTAATTATAAATCATTTTAAAATAAAATTTTTGACAGTGAGTGAAATTTTTCGTAGGACAACAAAAGCCGTTTGTTCAGTGGCGGCGCTAGCTCTTAAAATCTGGGAAGGGGCAGGAAATTTTTGAGTAAAAATTGGGGGGGCTAGGAATTATTTGAAGTAATTTTTTTATTCGTTTATTCATCAAAATACAACTGATGACCTAAAAAAAAGGTCCTCACTTTTAAAATAATTTTTTCTCTAAGCAATTCTGGGGGGGGGGTAATTATTGGGGGACCTGGACCCCCCCGCTAGAGCCGCCACTGCTTTTGTTTTATACAAAATATTAGTATTCATAAAAATAAACCAGTAACAAAATAAAATATATGAGTAGGAGGTAGGTACCCATTTTTAGGGTTTTGTAGGTATGACCAAAAAACCCTTATACCGTCATTTTGTCGTCTATCTGTCTGTCTGTTCGGTAAAAATTTTAGCCAAACGGCTAAACCTAGAGAGTTGAAATTTGGCATGTTTATACAACTCTTTGACCCACACATAGGTAAAATACTAAAACATCTAAAAAACATATCCCCCTAAGAATATAAACAAATATATGCTCATCGAAAAAAGAAAAAAAAATATGATGTTTTCGGAAAATAATGCATTTTTTGTGTTTTTAACTACAATATGTAAAATATTTAATCTGCTATTTAAGACGGTAAACGAGTGAACATCTATTCGCGACTGCAATTAACAGTGAGACACCTGGTGGTGACTGGCTAAATTAAACAGAAGCGTATATTTGGATAATATTTGTAGCGTGTTGTGCTGCAGTTTATGTGAATTAAGAAGTATTTTAAAATATAGTGACTTAAATACAGTGCTTTTTGCCGAAATATTGTTTGAACAGATAAATATTAAGAAAAAACTTCTGACATATACGCTTCTGGTCCGCCATCAGCTGTTGTACGCAGCGCCGCCAACGTTAGTTTCAGTCGCGAATAGTCCAGTGGTAATGTTATCGCTTAGTATTGCAACTTACGAAGCGATAACGTTCGAACTACTGTTCGAATCCCGTCAGTTTTTATTTTTTGTTTTTTTTTTGCATTTTTATTTTGTTTAAATAATTTTGTCAAAATTCTAGTTATATTTTAGCAAATGTTGCATTTAATTTTTAAAAGCATAAATTTAATAACCAGTGGGAAGTGTTGAAATTATAATTTAATTCTATGTTTCAATGTATACGAAATCAGAGGGGCGGATTTTATAACTTGAACAACCAATGGAAGCCGTAGGCGCAATTTTCAAAATATTAATGAACCTTGCTATATAAAAAAAATACTGCAAATATTTAAAAACCCAAATAATGGTATTATGCATTCGAATTAAAATTAATAAAAAAATATTTTAATATAAAATTTGTTTTGGCATCCCAAATAATCATCATTCACTTATTAAATACCTGCGAAACCCTGAAATGTGTGAAAATTCACACTTCACATAAATTTAAAACTATTTATTAAATAGGTGACAAATTGTAAAATATGATGACAAATTTTGGAGAATATAAGAATATAAAATCCAAAATCTTAAATACAGGTACGCCCATTTTTCTAGTATAAGTAATTATATGGATGATTTAAAAACAGTTCTATTTTTTTATTGGGTTTTTTCGATTTTGCCGTCCACTAAAATTGCTGCTTTGGGTACTTGCCTCCCCCCCACCCCCCGGATCTGGACCAAATTATTAGTGGGTGTCGCGGAGCACTTTAGTGTCGTAAAATATCAAAATAGCTATTTTTATTTCAAATTTAAAAGTATTGTTCTTGGATGAAATTTTTGACAGGTTGGAGTAGGCATGACGCCCGTGCTTATTATTGTGATTGAGATTCTGATTGAGTGTTGTTGGGAAGGCATAATACGCACGCGCATCATGCTCCAAAGTGTCACGCAGCTAATAAAAAAATTTTGGACAAAGATTTTCTCTTTGCTTTTAAACAGAGGCGGACTTACACCCCTCAGGGCCCTTGGCGCTAAACCCATGGGTAGGGTGACCATTCGTCCCGCATTTTGCGGGACAGTCCCGCACTTTGACTCTGCGTCCCGCATTGTTACTTGCCCGCAAAATGTCCCGCATTTTGATATTTGTCCCGCAAAATGTCCCGCATTTTTAATTCTAACTAACTTTACATCAATTTAACTGTCAGTGCTCTACTTTTTCTATAGTTTGATAATGATAATTTTTGAATTTTGATATTGAAATGTGTATATTTACATTATACCATGAGTTCTGAAAGAAATTACATAAGGGTTGGCTATGGAAAATAAAAGTAATGTCATCAGCAAGCTTTAGAATTAATTAACTGTCATGACTTTTGTTGTTGTCATAAGTTTATATTGTTATATAAAGCCTGCAGTAGACATTATTTTATTTTTCCATAGCCAACCCTTATGTTATTTCTTTTTGAGCTCGTGGTATATGTAGTTATCAGTGTAATTTATTTTTTTGTGATATTTTTTATTCAATTGTTAATTTTTTTGTCGCGGTAATTAAATTATACTAGCCACAATTGTTAAATCGTTTAATACATTTTTGTTATCTTTTGTACTCCTTTCCTCTCATGTACGCAGAGCCGTGTTTTGGCGCCCTTAGCAAATAAAAACAAGGTTCTCACCTCCCAAAATCCAAGTGACGAGCAAAAAAAAAAAAAAAAAGTCCTCACCCTGGACCGTCCCGCATAGCCTTCTCAAGAAAATGGTCAGCCTACCCATGGGGCCCCCTTCACCGTACATCCAATATATTAATTTTTGCTAAATAAGAAAATATCTCCTGGGCCCCTGGCAGGCGCCAGGTCGGCCACCCGTTAAGTCCGCCATTGTTTTTAAACCAAAAGCAAGATGGTTAAAATTGATTCAAATAATTAAAACATAGATTCGAATACGTTGGCAATTATTTAATTTTAGTTTTGGTGCTCATACAGATTTTTTATGAGGGTAAAACGAATGGATTCTGTTCATCTTACCCTTGAAGTGAGTGCGCCCTATTTTAGAATCTATACATATTTTTTTATCGAAATAGGAAAAAATTAAATATTGAGAACTGACACGCTCGGATACGCAGTCTGGTGGTCAAATATTGTACTACGCGACTGTAGTACTGTTTGAAATTATTACATATTTTCTAGTGTTGATTTTTTGTTAGAATGTCGATAGATACATTTTCATAAAATAAAAATGTACTGTGCTTAAATTAACCTGTTCGCTGTTAGCATATTGACAGCTGAATACTAGACAACACAGCCATAATGTCTTGAAAAACAGCGCCGCCAAAGGTAATGTTCTCAATAGTAATAATTTCCTATTTCAATATTCAATATTTGATTTGAAAAATGTCCGGTTAAGTTAACAAGGGGTTAAGTGTTTTAACTTGAGTTGTGTTATTATCATTTTTTAACCGGAATTAGGGATAACTCGAGTTAAAATATTTAATTTATTCTTTACCTGCTAACCATTAACAGAAAATCGTCTTGAAATTTCTTTAATTTAATTTAATTTTTAATATTCTATCATGACCATCGCTTGTACCTTAAAATATTAAAAATATATTGGCTCAACTTTAGTTAACAACCTGTTCTTCCATATTATAAGGTCATTAGGTTAAGCTGTAAAGGATTAGTAACAGAAGACAGTGGCGTAGGCAGGTAGAGGTTGGGGTGGTTAATATAAAAGAGGTATTGTGATCATACCGATTTTGACATTTCGAGATTTCCATGGATTTCCACGAATTGAGGTCCCTACATAACGTTTTGACTATTTTTAGCATGATGTCTGTCTGTCTGTCGGTCCATCCGTCTGTCTGTCTGTCTGTCACATTTTCTACCGTACAGACAGACACATGAGTGACGTTATGATTAAACTCCATTCACAATAAATGTGAGATGACGTCACACTTGGTTAATTTAAGTACCAACGTTATGATATGTTTTAATCAAAATCAATCCATAACTCAGTTAGTACATTTATTTATTTCATGTTGGTAGTTTTTTACAGTGTTGTCGGTTTTAAATTGGATTGTTCAATCGTTATTTTGACGTCAGGTTGACGTTTAGGTACTTAAAATTAACAGTGAGGTTATATTTTATTCTTTTTAAATTTATTTGTAATTTAAATGTAAAAATGCTCAAATCTCTTAGTAGCCGTGTTCAAAGGATGGTTTTGTCTCGTATTAATTATTTTGAAAGAGAGCGAGACAATGGTGGACCTTTAATGGATGTCAAATGCGTCAGAGATGTGAGTAAATATAAAATTTAGTTTATATCTATGGTCTTTTCACTTGAATATATTTCTACAAATAATTGTTAATTAACTTTTTAGAGAGTTGCAGCTGCTTTAGATGTCAGTATTTCTAAAGTAAATAAAATGGCAGCACAACAAGCGAGAGGTGAAAAGGTCAGTAGCCCGAAAAAGAAACGAACACGTACTAAATCTGTTGTAGAATTAGACAATTTTACAACAGTTGGGATACGTAATGTAATTAATGAGATGTACCGTAATAGTAAGGACACAACATCTCTACGTGAGGCATCTTAATAAATTAATTTGATTTTAGGTGAGCACTATTAATATAAAATTACATGAAAGGGGTACCTTAGTAAACTACCATTTCTAACAGAGTGATTAAGACTAAAATTTAAGGGTTTTTTAAAACTCATAAAAGAGTAGTAAATATCAAATTTTAGCTTGATCGTAGCAATAGTTTTCGAGATATTGGCCGCGTTAATTTTTAAAAACTGCAATGGTACCTTTGTAAACTACCATTTCTAACAGAGCGTTTGAGTCCAAACTTTAAGGGTTTTTTAAAACTCATAAAAGAGTAATAGATATCAAATATGATGGGTGATATTTCTATAACGTACTTTTAAATGTATATTGTGTTGATATATTTTAAAAGGTTTTATAATTTGTAATGTAAGTGAACAAAAACAATATTTAATTTTGTAACTTGGTCGATAAACAAATATTATATATGATTAATAAAATATGTTCTATTTACATTTGTTACGTTCTTTTATTTTGTATTATTTTTATCTACAGGTCTGTTAAGTAGAAAGGTTTATTATCATCGAAAAGTAATTTTAGCATACTCATGAAATTTACACTTGCAGCTAGCGGCAATAAACTGTTTGACTGGAAATAATATTTGAATATTCATTATTCGAAACAAAATTGTATCTAACATCTGAAATTATAAAATTTCTATTCGAATAATAAAAAAATTTACTCTTTATCATTACTTTCCAATATCATTTAGTGAGTTCAGAAAACAAGCTCAGAGCGTTCGAGAAAAGGTCTAAACGCGTTTATTCGAGCGGTCTGGAGTTAAACAGTGTGACTAGGAACACTCCGCGTTTGCTTCCCGAACTCGCTGTGGCAATGTGACATCAGGCGAAAAATTAAAGTAAATTGTATAAAAAGTATTAAAAGAACACGATACATTTCTAAAAACAAATATATCTGATGATTCTTATACACTGAAATTTATTTATTTTTTTTTAAATACTACATTACACACTTAATATAATATAAACCATAAATTTCGCGACAAATCGGTTAGAAAGAACTGCTGTGCATTATAATTTACATTAATTCCTTTCCTCCATAGGAAATATAGGTTTTCAATATATTTTTAGAAGTTGTTCGATATAACCTAACTTTTTTTGACATTTTACGAATTGGCAACAAGGTGAGTTTTTCAACTGTGATGTCATTTCAAAGTTACGGTAAATGTACTTTATTAAAGGTTTTTTTGGTGGACATATCTACAAAACCTTAAAAATGTGTGTTTCTATTTAAAATAAGTTAAAGTATTTAGCATTCGTGGAAAAATTAAAATATATAGACAGCCTGTATAGTAAATAATGCACGTATGCACAATGCTAAATTGATTTTTTAGCTTGTTTCACGATTTTTCGCCACTGATCTCGATTCCTTTCTTTGGTTTCCCATTACTTTACTTTTAGTGTCTTTGTCTTTAAGTTTTTGTGTTCTTTTCTTGGCTGTAAGTCCGACTTTTAAGAGGCCGTTAAGAGAATTAATTTCAGCACTCTCCTGTTTTCCGGAATATATATGACCCAATACATGACCCAACCATTATTGAGCACTATTTTGGTTTGATAGTAAGCGGAATTTTTGAATGAAGTATTTTTTCTTCAAATCTAATCTAATCACTGTCCTCTTTTTGATGTTTTAAAACGTATTTTTATCGAACGATAAACGACACGTGGAGTTAATAAGTGGACAAAAATAAATAAACCAGTTTAACACAACAAAAAAACATTCGCAGAATTTTAAAGATACTTGTTTGGCAGATTTGAAGATTATATATGAGAATAATTTTAGGAGTAGAAGTGATTTCAGTGCCGGCTTTAGTATTATTTTTACCAACTTTTTACTAACTTTTTATTAATAAAAGATATAACGTTAAATTTGAAAGTAGTTTGATACTACATGATCTATTATAGTGTGTATTTAGGAAAACAATTGACTATCAAATACAAGAGATATTCGATTATCTGTGAAACATTTCTATGGAATATCTTATATACTACGTGATCAATACAAGGGTTACCTTTTATGTTTTTACAAACGACCACTAGATGGCAGTATTGAAATGTGTTATTACTATATTCGTAAAATTTGACATTGTGAAATCAGTGGCAGCTTATAAAATGGTCGAGTGTTTAAACAATTACAAGTGAATTACAAGAAAAAATGGATATTACTCGTGAAGGTTTTCGTTGGATGATTTTTTACGATTTTAGTAAAGGCCTAACTCAACAACAATGCATAGATTCGCTTCGTTCACCTTTTGGTAATGAAGCACCATCAGAAAAGGCTGTTTACAATTGGTTTACAGAATTTCGTCGTGGTCGTGCCTCCTTCAGTGATGAATCTCGCGAAGGTCGACCACAATCGGTGTGCGCAAAATGATTGACGAAGATCGGCACGTGACTTACTGTGAGATAGAGGCATCCTTGGGCATATCGCAGACTGTAATACATTTGATTTTGCATGAACATTTAGCTGTGAAAAAGATTTGTTCCCGTATAATTTGACCGAAGCTCAAAAAAAGGCTCGTGTTAATTGGAGTAAGGGAATGCTAAAAATATTCAACCTAGGTACTGCAAAATTCGTATAAAACATCGTTACAGGTGACGAAACTTGGATTTATTCATATGAACCGGAAACTAAGCAAAAATCCACTGTTTGGGTCTTCCAAGATGAACCGAAACCCACAAAAGTTGTTCGTTCACGAAGCAATTTCAAGAAAATGATCGCTTGTTTCTTCGGTTGTACTGGACACATCGCAATAATTCCTTTAGAGGATCAGAGAACAGTTAATGCTGAATGGTATACAACAATTTGTTTGCCAGAAGTCATCGACAAAATCAGGAAAACAACCAAAAACGTTGCATCATTCTTCATCATGACAATGCAATCTCCCACACAGCACGTCAAACAATTGATTATTTGAAGGAGAAAAACATCGATTTAATGTCTCATTGCCCGTATTCACCTGATTTATCCCCTAACGACTCTTTTGTTCTCCAAAGTCAAACAAAAAATGCGTGGACAGCGATTTTTATCACCTCAAGAAGCCGTTGAATTCTTCGAAAACCATGTTTTAGAGATACCAACTTCAGAGTGGAAAAAATGTTTCGAGAATTGGTTCGAACGCATGCAAAAGTGTATAAATATGAAAGGCGAATATTTTGAAAAGCAATAAAAAAGTTTGTTTTCAAAAAAATCTCTTTCTTAGTTTTTGTAAAAACTTAAAAGGTGACCCTCGTATAAACTGTAATGATCATGTAGTATCAAGGCACAAAATTTAATGTTATATCCTATCTTCAATAATAAAAAAGTTGTGCATTGGGTATAGTAACTTCAGCCGTACAGGACAGTATTTAGAAGAAAGACTGCAGAACAATTTTTATTATTTCTTCACATTAATTTGATGCAATTTAATGTAGGGAATGTTAAATATAACATATTTGGATCAGATAACATCAAAAATTGATGTAATGTGTAAATTTTCATGATAACCGTCAAAATAAACATTATTTTGTAAACAATTTTTCCTTGTTATTTCTGCGTTTTGCAACATATTTTCTTGTTTGTTAATTTCTTCGACCGATCAAAATTTCCCGCAGACCATGTGGTATTTTTTATACAGGATGTTACACGAAATGACTAATTCCATTGCAAATATGTTTTTCCTTGCGCAAAAGAGCCCAATTTTTTTTAGAGCAGCGATGCCCTACTTGTGTTCTGCAGAATCTTAGGGTTTCGTGAAAATGCCAGGGGTTCCGCAACGAAATTATGTTGGGAATCGCTGTTCTAGAATAATGAACTTTTCTGTGTTAGTTTAGGGAATAGTTCAGCAGTAAATTTAATTAAGGTAAAACATTCGCATTTATTAAAAGTAATTAGTAGAAAATACCATATTCAATGTTTCTGTTGATGTTAATACTCATTGCTGTTCCACATTTATTATTATCAGAATTATAGCGAGCCCGATACGTTACTTTAGAACGTACCATTTATTTTCCACTAGGTAGCGAGCCTGTGATATAATATGAAGTCTGATCTCAAACTGAATTGAGATTCCTGACTAAAGGAGTTCGGGTACTCGGCGTGAGTGACGTCCAGGGTTTATCAGTACGATATGTGCATTAAATGATATGTGTTAGTGTACTTAGCACCGACTGATCAAGCATCTTGTTACTAGTTTGGACTTGGCTGTTCACTTAAGTTCTTAAAGGAGAAGGTTTACACACGTTAAGTAAGACGGTTTAAAATTAATGAATTTGATTTATTAAAAGTAATATTTGCAATAGATTAAAATATAGGTATTAAGATAGTTAAAAAATTAAAAAAATAGAATCGAATAGACCACCAGAATGTGGACACAGTGCCTCTTTGAATTCAGCAAATTAGATCTTTACGCTAAACGGATCGAATACTGTCTGATCCCGTCTTCAGAGAGTCGTGTGTTTTTATAAAAAGTTTCTAGGCATTTCTAGGAAAAAGGTTTAATTCAAGGTTAATTCAAGGTTTAGGGTTTAGTTTAGGGTTTAAGCATTGTTCAAGAAGATGCTAGGGTTCAAAGTTATTAAGCAATAACTCTGACAAATATCTCCTTGAACAATAAATCATTTAAAAATATATTAAAGTGTACGTGTTGAAATGAAAGGTTTCAAATTTTATTTTATTATCTGAATTCTTAAAAAATGTTTATTTTAAAATACCCCTTGTAAAATCATGAGAAAAACGATGGGGGTTGCCATTTAAAGAAATTCTTGCGATGGGTGGTTTGTGAAACTTTGGTCATTGTTCTGGCGGTCTAAACGGTTCGTTGCAGAATAGCTCAAACGGTAATGTTCGTACTTAGTAATCTGATGACTGCTGTTCAACTTCCCAAAAGTTTAAATAATTAATAATTTATTTATGTTTCTGTATTTTTTATTTAGTTTTAATTTTAGTAATCATTAGTGTAACTATGGGCCCGCCACTCCCGCAACTGTAGGGTTTTTCCTTGCTTGTGCCATTTTTGATTGCTTGGTCCAACGTGGCCCAAAGAAAATTCTTCGTACGGGTCTAAAATATGAAATTAGGTCACCGAGTTTAATTTAGTTTATTTCATTTAAATTGTTAAGATAAATAATTAATTAAAACTAAAAACTGCTTTCGAGAGCTATCCTTATTTGTGTTAATATAACCTCATTTAGCTTTATCCTTATTATTAGAAATTACTAACAAAAATTTGACGTGTAACTAACCTAACGTAACATTTAAAGTTTTTGAAGTATTTAGTTATATTTAATGTTATTTCTTCTAAATCTTTCTCTGATTGAAACATTAATAAAATTTTCTGGAATAAACTGATAACGTAAATATAAATTTTTTAACCTATCAAATGAACCAGAAATATTATTAGTAAATTATCAGTGAAATATGAAACATTTAAAAATAAGAATAACATAAGAGCTGAAGTCCATTTCTGAAATTTTAGTTACCGTTATTTCTTTTAATTAATTAACAATTTTATTTCTGTCTATAAACATACATATGTATTTAAACAATCTATAAGCATTTTTATTTGCATATTCTGCTGTCCAAGTACTCTTGCTCGTTCCTTCATTCCCATATTCATTCTGGTCTGTTAAATGTCAATAATATAAATTCGTGCAATAGAGGCAGGGGGGCTCACAGGCTTGAGTCCCCCCGAAACTCTAAAAAACACCTTTTTAAGGGGAACTTTGTGAAAAAAAAATGTTTGCAAAATAAATTATTTTGATGCGATTTTTGCCAAAATTGTGCAAAAAAAATGACCCACACCCTGTAGCCCAGATGGCTTAAAATAAAAATCTGAAAAAATTCTAAGTAATGTACATTGGTGTGAACCGGAATAGTACAACAGGAATTTTTGATCAGATTATGTTTTCGGAAAATAATGCATTTTTTGTGTTTTTTTGTTGATGATTTACAAAAGTTATAGTGGTGTAACATACTAGACAAGAGGATGTATCATGGTCTAATGATTAGCTTGCTCGCTTGCCACGTAACAAACCATGGTTCGCTCCCGGGCAGAGGACAATATTTTATTTTTTGTTTTTTTCTTCCATTTTTATTTTGTTTAAATTATTTTGTCAAAATTCTAGTTATATTTTGGCAAATGTTGCATTTAATTTTTAATAGCGTAAATTTAAAAGCCAGTTGGAATGTTGGAATTATATTTTCATTCTATGCGTCATGTATACGAAACCAGAGGGGCGGAGCATATGACAACCAATGGAAGCCATAGGCGCAATTTTCAAAATCGTAATGAACCTTGCTATATAAAAAAATACTGCACATATTTAGAAACCTAAATAATATTATTAGGTATTCGAATTAAAATTAACAAAAAAATATTTTAGCATAAAATTTGTTTTTAAAGTTCTTAGATTAAAAGAAGATAAATTATTTTAAAAACATCGTTCATTTTGCCGTGATTACTACAAAGCAAAATTTGTACTACACACTTAGCATGTCGCCTTCACTTATTATATACCTGCGAAACCCTGAAATGTGTGAAAATTCACACTTCACATCAAGTTTTTTTCTTCTATTTTTAATCATGTCAACTGTCATCAACTGTTTTTAGCGTAATTTCGCTCTGTGGACACGTTTGAAGCAAATTCGTATGATATAAAAAAGATCACCTAGAGACCGCTAGATCAGAAGTTCTTAACTTTAAGAAGTCGGAGAGCAATTCAAATAGAAAAAAAAAAAAAAAATGCAAACACCAAAATCAATAATATACAATGCGCCGTAAATTTGCGGAACATTTATAAGAAGTTCAAGAAACTGATGTTACGCGGAACACGGATTAAGAATTACTGCCTAAGATAGTTAGAAAACGTTAGAAAACTGGATGATAACAAAAACGTCTAAAAATATTGTAAAGTCAGCAGACAAAAGAAATAGAAGAAAGCTAAAATCAAGTGGTTCTATTCTACAGAAAAAGATATTGTGCATTTCGGAGTAAAGAAATTATTTATAATGTTCGCGAGCTATTTCATGTCGAGCTAAATATTCTGCAGAGTGATTATTTAATGGCGAGACGACGTCACCGAATTTTACGTGCCTCCTAGCAGAATACTATGACTATAATAAACTTGAAGAAAATTTGATTATGAAGAAAAAAAGATTATGCGCATGCGCGCATAATCGCCTGCTACGATGTGTCTAATACCCTTTTCACACTAGATCTTTAAGAAGAGTGAACTTAAAGTTCACCGATGTTTAAGATCGGTATGCTTTCACACTTGATGTTTAAATCTCTGGTGCTGTCATCAGCTACAGTAATTTTGTCCTTAAGTTACCGTCATGAAATTACCAGTTTTGAACTATCTGCGCAGACGCACATTTTGAATTATTATAAACAATTAAGGATATTTCATTTCATTCTACAATAAAGGCACTACAATAAAGAATATATTACACCTGTATTAACATGTAAGTCGATACATTTTATCTCAATTATTGTAGCTCTGTATTTTATTAAACACATTATTAAAATAAATAATTTTATTATAACAACAAGTATAAACTTCTTATAACGTCGATATAATACAGTATTCTTGTTTATGATAATATAAAATGTTGACAGCACAAATTCAAGGAGTATTTTTTTATAATAGAAATTAAGTTGGCAATGCGTACGAAGTTTAAGACGCAGATCTCTGTCTTAAACATCGGTCGTGTTTAGACGAGGCCGTACGGTTTCACATTAGCGTTTAAAGATACATTCACTTTAACATCCGATCTTAAAGATCTAGTATGAAAAGGGTATGAAACGGCAAATTATTAAAACTTCCAGTGACGTCGTCTCGCCATTAAATAATCACTCCGTAGTATCGAATCCTTAACGATTTACGGAGATTTACACTACTCTGACGGACGGACATGTGATATAAAAAACTATAATCATATCATCATGTTACCAAAAATTTTGTCTAAATTAATTCTCAGATTTCTCCATGAATTATTGAACTAAGTGTAAACTAAAAATTAATATTCCAACCACGTTTCCATTGTATTATAATTGTCATGCAAAGAACATATGTTTTAAGCGAATTGCAAAACTAACACAAAATTGTCGAATACGTTTCTAAGAGTCAATCCTAACCTAACACCTGTTTATTGACCTAATAATGTTTGCAAGAATGTTTACATATTCAAGGTAACATTAAACATATTTTAATTTCATTTAAGGTCTTAGAAAAACTAACAACAGTAACAATAATGCTGATAATTTCCAAACATTTTTATAAACGAGGGACACTTTTTATATTATATTGTAACAGATTAAGTATTAAACATTACGTTCCACTATATTAGACTTGGTAGATTGGTTATTGTGTTTGTAGCAGCTTGAATATTGAGCTGGTGGCGCCTTTGATGTAAAAATCGAAGGACCATGGCTCTATTTGTTTTCGAGAGCACAAAGTCAATGGACTGTATTTCGCACTGGCTGATAATTGATTTTGGGGTAGCAAAGTTACTAAGAAACGATATCTCCATCGAAGAATTCGTTATGCAATTTGACCTTGTACCTTTTTCATTCATTGTTATTAGGGTTTTGTTGGTATAACCAAAAAACCCTTGTAACTCATATGTCTGTCTATATTTACGGTAAAAATTGTGACCAAACTGCTGTACCTAGAAAGTTGAAATTTTCTTTGAAAGTGAAGACCGGCCTTGGTGAATTACTCTGATTTTTTCAGATTTTTGACTCTTTAGGAAATAAGGTGGGAGAAAGAAGTTTATTGGCATATTTTAGGCAAAATCTATGCGAAAATATGTATTTGCTCATTTTTAGATTTCTTCTCGAGTTTTGTTCTTTAATTCAGAGCTTTCATTTGATACTTCAAAATTTTATTTTTGCAAAATAAATTATTTGATGCGATTTTTGCCAAAATTGTGCAAAACATTATTTGTCCCACACCTTGTAGCCTAGATGGTTTAAACTAAAAATCTGAAAAAATTGTAATGTGCATTGGTGTGAACCGGAATAGTGCAACAGGAATTTTTGATCAGATTATGTTTTCGGAAAATAACGTATTTTTTGTGTTTTTAGGGTTTTGTAGATATGACCAAAAAACCCTTATACCGTCATTTTGTCGTCTGTCTGTCTGTCTGTCTGTTTGTCTGTCTGTTCGGTAAAAATTGTAGCCAAACGGCTAAACCTAGAGAGTTGAAATTTGGCATGCTTATACAACTCTTTGACCCGCACATAGGAAAAATACTAAAACATCTAAAAAGCATATCCCTCTAAAAATATAAACAAATATGTGCTCATCGAAAAAAAAATATATTTTTTAAAAATTCTGAGTAGAGAATCAAAGAAAGCTTAGTACGTGGATTAACGACCAACGTAATGTACATTGGTGTGAACCGGAATAGTGCAATAGGAATTTTTGATCAGATTATGTTTTCGGAAAATAACGCATTTTTTGTGTTTTTTAGTTGACGATGTACGAGTTGAAAGTTATAGTTATGTAACACACTATACTAGAAGGCGTATCCTGGTTTAATGGTTAGTTTGCTCGCTTGCTACGCAGAAAACTAGGGTTCGCTCCCGGGCAGAGGAGACAATTTTATTTTTTGTGTGTTTTTTTCCATTTTTATTTTCTTTAAATTATTTTGTCAAAATTCTAGTTATATTTTGTTAAATGTTGCACTTAATTTTTAAGAATGTAAATTTAATAACCAGTTGGAATTGTTGGAATTATATTTTCATTTTATGTGTCATATATACGAAACCAGAGGGGCGGAGCATATGACTTAAAACAACCAATGGAAGCCATAGGCGCAATTTTCAAAATCTTAATGAGCCTTGCAACTCATAATTTTAGAAACCTAAATAGTGGTTTAGGTATTCGAATTAAATTAACAAAAAAATATTTTAACATAAAATTTGTTTTTAAAGCTTTTAGATTAACAGACGATAAATTATTTTAAAAATATAGTTCATTTTGCCGTGATTACTACAAAGCAAAATTTGTTCTACACACTCAGCATGTCGCCTTCACTTATTATATATCTGCGAAAACCTGCAGTGTGTGAAAATTCACACTTAACATTTTTTTTTTTATTATTTTGTTATCTTATCTATTTTGTTATATTGTATTACTTATGAATAATATTGTTATTTTGTGTGTATATGTATGTATATTTAATATCTGTTTTTGTAGTTTTGGCCTAGTCGCCGGCAAATACATGTATAATAATAAAAAATTAAATAAAAAGGTGTTTTATGAGTGCTGGGGGGGGGGTCTAGCCCGTAAATCCCCTCCCTGGGTGCGCCCTTCGTGTGAGTGAATCTAAAACTCATCCCAACTGCTAGTATCCGAGAAAAGAGCTGGAGAAGTATGCTGACTTGTCTCGCTTATTATTATTTATTAAAACGTCCAATCTATCAAAATGAAGTACTCAAATATTTACACAACTTTAATAAAAACAGGATTTTTTATCATTTTCATCAGTGTCAAACGATGAAATAAAAACCTATGCAATGTTTATTTAGGTTATTAAAATTTAACCGCAACCAAACTTGCCGCATTTATTTACAGTTGGTTTTGATATTAATTTGAAAATTGCATACTCCAAGTAATATTTATTTACTTGGCTCTAGATATTGCGCATTTCTTAATATAGAAATTAAACATGTTAAATAAATATAAATTAGGTAAATCTCCATGGCAACCCGAAAACTCCTCTATTTGACTTATCTCTTTGTTCTATTCATTTTGAGGTGATTTACCTTGGATTTTACTTGTCATGATTATGATTTATGTCCTTCATAAATTATTATTGTTATATAAATATAAGGATTAAAACAAAATGGTATTTACATAAGGCTTCTAGTATTTGTTTTATGTATTTTTAAATTATTTTTGTTAATTTTTCCTATAAAATTAAATACCACAAAATGACAATGCATATTTTGTTATTAAAATTGTATTTAAAAAAATCAGCTGAGGCCACAACAGGACCGACCGGCATCACAAATTACTTGTATAAAATACATTCTAACAGCAGAGTAGAAATAACTTGGCCTAATATTTTCTAACAAAGATATTATTTATCATAACCATGGAAACGTTACATATACCATAAGTACGAAAAAATAGATATTTAGAAAAAATTTCGAAAAATGTTTCAAAATTTTTTTTATCAAAAAATGTCTCAAATAATAGTTGTTAGTTATTACTTTTATAGCAACTTTTGTTGCATACATTTTTTCGAAATCCCATTTCTAGTGAATCGAATTTTACCAAAAGTTGATCAACTCGTGCCATTGATGTCAAAAGCTTAAATATGAAGTTTCATGAAAATCCTTTTAGCCCATTTGCTCTGCTCGTGTACACAGACAGACGGACGAACAGACAGACAGATCGACAGGCATCATGCTAAAAATAGTCAAAACGTTATGTAGGGAGCTCAATTCGTGGAGATCCATCGAAATCTCGAAATGTCAAAATCGGTATGATCACAATACCTCCTTTATACAGTGAATTTATTCTTTTATGCAACATGTACTATGTCATTACCATGGATACAGTTTTTGACAGCAATATAAATCGTGTTCATTTTCATTTGCAACATAGAAAAAACTATCTTTACTAGCAAAATCAAAATATTTTATTGAAAATACAAATTAAAAAAAAAAAAAATAATAATAATTAAATAACTAATAAAAACTTATAATAAATGTTCAAAAGTTTCGCCGTTTACTTGCATACAAAATGTTAAGCGATCATAAAAATGATTCAAAACATACAGCAATTGCTCTTGAGGTATATTGTTGGATGCTTGAACAATTTTGTCTTGCAGTTCAGCAACATTCCTAAGTTCTCCATTATTTACTTTGGCCTTTAAATATCCCCAATAAAAAAAAAATCCGGAGATCTCGCTGACCAATTCATCGACCCTCCTCTTCCAATCCAGATATTTGGGAAAGTTCTATGTAAATATTCTTTAACTATTCTAGAATAATGGACTTGTGCGTCATCATGTTGAAACCATACTTCCATTAATATTCAGGTTTCGCAACGCAGGTAATGTTTGGTTTTGCAAAAGGGCTAGATATTTTGGGCATTAAGGTTACCGTCAATAAAAAAAGGCCCTATAATATTGGTTCCTATTATCCCTGCTTAAACATTTAATTTTTGCGGATTTTAAGTTCGGGAGGAATGAAACAAATGTAAATTTTCTCGACTCCAGTACCTAAAATTTTGTCTGTGCACTTCACCATTTAGAGTAAACGTTGCTTCTTCTGTAAATAAAATTCTTTGAAGCATTGTTGGGTCGGAATTAATTTTTTCAAACATTTCAAAACAAAAATCCATACGTACTGCTGCGTCCCTTTCTAACAATTCTTGATGATTTTGAAATTTGTATGATCGAAACTTTTCTTTTTTTAAGAAGTTAAAAACAGATCCAATACTGACACCAACGGTTTGTGCAATTGATCTTAAAGTATTTTGATTGTTTTCTTCCACTTGTAAGAATATTTCCAACTGCTTCTCTTCTGTAAGCACGTGGGATGTTGTTCTTTTTTAGGGTTTTGTAGGTATGACCAAAAAACCCTTATACCGTCATTTTGTCGTCTGTCTGTCTGTCTGTCTGTCTGTCTGTCTGTTCGGTAAAAATTGTAGCCAAACGGCTAAACCTAGAGAGTTGAAATTTGGCATGCTTATACAACTCTTTGACCCGCACATAGGAAAAATACTAAAACATCTAAAAAACATATCCCCCTAAAAATATAAACAAATATGTGCTCATCGAAAAAAAAAATATTTTTTTTAAATTCTGAGTAGGGTATCAAATGAAAGCCCTTAGTACGTGGATTAACGATCAAAATTTTATTTTTGCAAAATAAATTATTTTGGTGCGATTTTTGCCAAAATTGTGCAAAAAAATTTTTGTCCCACACCCTGTAGCCCAGATGGTTTAAACTAAAAATATGAAAAAATTCTAAGTAATGTACATTGGTGTGAACCGGAATAGTTCAACAGGAATTTTTGATCAGATTATGTTTTTGGAAAAAAAAGCATTATTTGTGTTTTTTTGCTAATAATGTTGACAACTTATAGTTATATAATACGCTAAACAGTAACGTGTTTCTTGGTGCTGTGGCTAAGATACTTGCGTTCTGCCCAAGAATTCATATTCGGACCCATGTTCGAGTCCTACGTGAGGAGACAATATTATTTTTTATTTTTTTTTTGCATTTTTATATTGTTTAAATTATTTTTTCAAAATTTTAATTATATTTTGGCAATTGTTGCATTTTTTTTAATAGCGTAAATTTAATAACCAGTGGAAATTGTTGAAATTATAATTTAATTATATATTTGAATGTACACGAAATCAAAGGGGAGGAGCTATGACTAAAAACAACCAATGGAAGCCATAGGCGCAATTTTCAAAATCTTAATGAACCTTGATATATAAAAAAAAAAAATACTGCACATCTTAAAAACTTAAATAATGGTAATAGGCATTCGATTTAAAATTCATAAAAAAATATTTTGAGATAAAATTTGTTTTGGCATCCCAAATAATCATCATTCACTTACTAAATACCTGCAAAACCCTGAAATGTGTGAAAATTCACACTTCACATCAATTTTTTTATTATGTTTTGACTTAAGACATCCTTCGCGATGAAATTTATTAACTAGTCTTGAAATTGTAGAGGGATTTGGTATTGGCCGATCTGGATAAGTTGCACTAAGTACAGCCAAAACTTCTCTTAAACTCATTTGGGAATTATACCAAGTTACCATCATTATTTTTTCTTCGTCTGTATATACATGTTGATTAATTTTTAAATCATTAATGAGCGAAAGTATACACACTAATTGTCTATGTTGCAAATGAAAATGAACACGATTTATATTGCTGTCAAAAACTGTATCCATGGAAAATGACATAGTACATGTTGCATTAAAAAATATATTCACTGTATATGTTGGCGGTCGGTAAAAATTGATGTGAAATGTGATTTTTCACTTTTCCAGGATATCGTAGGTATCTAGTAAGTGACCGGTGCTGGTCCGCAGAAAATTCCTGCCGGTCCGCGATATATTATATTTCGACCGAATCATGTAGATGCACACTCTGTTCACGCCTATATAGCACATTTTTTTAGTCGACGGAGAAGCTAACTTTTATCCGAACCATGATTTATTTAATATTTACTAGCCCCAATACAACGCCTCTCTCGGCTATTTTTCATACTTCTTTAGATCGTGTTTCCAGATTTTGCCGTACATTTGAGTGCTAGCAAAACTTGCTTACATGGCGGACATATTCAGTCTGCCCAATGAAGTTAATTTTCTCTGCAGGGGTCATAATCAAATATTTCAAATTTAAGAAATAAAATGGATACGTTCAAAAAGAAGCTAGGTCTTTGTAATACTCGCTTACAAGAGGAAGATATAGAAAAATTTCCACTTTTGGAAGAATTTTTGATTGCTGCTGATGTCAACCAGAAAGTCATATTCAACATAATAAGTCAACATTTAAGAGCATTTTAATAATTATTTTAATAATTATTTCCCTGAAAATGAGGAGTCTCGTAAAGGAAACCTCTGGATTAATAATCCATTCTTGGAAGATATAAAGTCATGTGCATCCTCGTGAAAAAGAAAAGCTGATCGAGTTGTCTTTTGATGTCAATCTGGTGTCCAGACATAAAATGCAATCGTTGTCTCAATTTTGGAAAACGCAAGAAAAAGAACATCCATCTTTGAGTTATAAAGCTATCAAATTATTGGTTATTTTTTCGACTTCCTATTGTACGAAAAGACTTTTTCAGCCATGCCAATAATAAAAACCAATTAAAGAAATCGAAAGCATGTCAATGCAGCGCTTCGTCTTCCAGAAACAACTCAGCAGCCATGTATATCAAATTATCTTAGCTTTCAGCCGGTCCGCGATATATTTATTCTCTTTTCACCGGTCCGCAGGTGCCAAAAGGTGGAAGAATATTGGTCTAGTCGAGTCAGTTGTACCAAACAACAGAGAGTTGAACAAGAACCGAATCGAACCGGAATTTTTAACAGATCTGGAGCCGTAACCGGAACGTAAAATCGGTCAATTTAAAAATCGAAACCGAAACGAAATGTTAATTATGGTTAATTTCGGTTAGAACGAAAAAATAAAATAAAATAAATAACGGTTAGGTTAGGTTAGGGTTAAAAAATAAAATAAAATAAATAACGGTTAATTTCGCACTCTTTATCTGGCGCCCCCAGATGTGCATAATTACGCAAAAATCAGGTTGAGGTTACTAGCCAGATGAACCCAATTTTTTAGGGGCGCTCAAAGACTTTCTTTTCTTCATTGCTGTCAAAAATATTTTTTGAGCAAAAAATAAGTCTTTAACCAAAATTTTCAGCACCCATTGCATCTAGCGCCCGAGGCAACTGACTGTCTTGACACCCCGTTAATCCAACCCTGTGTCTTATTAATTATTTTTGTAATTTCCTCGTAATTTATTAGAATTTTATTTTATTTACTTGCAATGTTTTTATTTTAATTTATTTGAAAAAAAATCAGCTCCCTAGGTTTGATCATGGGTTCGCAAAGCATACAGTCTGTTCCAAACGGTTAAGCGGAACTAAATGGGAATTTAGTTCTTTTAGGTAGTCACGAGAAGGGACCTTGCTTGGGTTATTTCATTTTTCACGTTGGGATGTCAAAATTTTAAATTCCAACAATGAAACCATGGAAACGAATGACATATGTCAAAATTAAATATTTTTTTAGATATTTTAATGACAAAAAAATAAATAAAAGGGAAATTTGTATTAAGAATGACACAAAAAATCAAAATATAAAGAAAATGACATTTTAAAATGATATTAACCTTAACCAAAAAATGTTTATTGTAAGTATGATTTACAAAGCTTAAACAAAACGGCCGAAAGGCACGATTTAAACGATGAAATTAACTAGATTGCAAAATCTAATTCCGCTTAACCGTTTGGAACAGACTGTAGCAATGGATTTTTAAAATTTTTGTTTTGAAATGATGTACCTCTAACGTAGCTAAAACTAGAGCTCTGTGTTACTTGCATTCGAACCGCATTCGCTTATCCCACATCCGCATCTGATCAGCATCCGTAACTTTTGAAAATAGCAATACCCGCATCCGCATATATTAAACCGCATCCGCTGATTTATTTTCATTGCTTATTCAACTTAATTTAAAAAATATATAAACATAGACATATAGAATATAGGCTATTCCAAACGTTTAGGCGGAACTAGATTTTGAAATCTAGTAATTTTTATCTATTACTTCGGACTTTTGGTCATTTTGTTTAAGCTTTGTAAATCATACTCACATTGCAAATTCTAGATTAAATTGATTGTCATTATAAAATGTCCTTTTCATTGCATTTTAATAAAAATATCCTTTCTATTTTTATTTTGTCGTCAATATATGTAAAAATGTATTACTCAACTTGCTGTAGACCAGCTATATTCAAACTGTGTTCAGTGGTACCCTGGGGTTCCACACAAAGTTCTCAAGGGTTCCACGGAGTCTCACGGTTTTGGGCCAGAGTCTCAGAGCTCCGGGTTTTGTTATAATATCTCCGGTTTTGTAGTTTAGAGGTGTAGACCTTTTTTAGGGTTTTGTAGGTATGACCAAAAAACCCTTATACCGTCATTTTGTCGTCTGTCTGTTCGGTAAAAATTGTAGCCAAACGGCTAAACCTAGAGAGTTGAAATTTGGCATGCTTATACAACTGGTTGACCCGCACATAGGAAAAATACTAAAACATCTAAAAAACATATCCCCCTAAAAATATAAACAAATATGTGCTCATCGAAAATAAAAATATTTTTTTTATAATTCTGAGTAGGGTATCAAATGAAAGCCCTTAGTGCGTGGATTAACGATCAAAATTTTATTTTTGCAAAATACATTATTTTAATGCGATTTTTGCAAAAATTATGCAAAAAGATTTTGTCCCACACTCTGTAGCCCAGATGGTTTAAACTAAAAATCTGAAAACATTCTAAGTAATGTACATTGGTGTGAACCGGAATAGTTCAACAGGATGTTTTCGGAAAATAACGCATTTTTGTGTTTTTAACTAAAATATGTTAAATATTTAATTCGCTATGTAACACACGAGATCAGTAGCTCTAGTAGCGCAGTTGGTTTTGTCTTGCACTTTATAATTTGCAGTTCGAATGTTCAGAGTTCGAATCCTGTTCATTTTATTTATTCTTTTTTTTTTGCATTTTTTTTGTTTTGTTTAAATTATTTTGTCAAAATTCTAGTTAAATTTTGGTAAATGTTGCATTTAATTTTTAAAAGCGTAAATTTAATAACCAGTGGGAAGTGTTGAAATTATAATTTAATTCTATGTTTGACGAAATCAGAGGGCGGGGCTTATGATTTAAGCAACCAATGGAAGCCATAGGCGCAATTTTCAAAATCTTAATGAACCTTGCTATATAAAAAAAATACTGCACATATTTAGAAACTTAAATAATGGTATTAGACATTCGAATTAAAATTCATAAGAAAATATTTCGACATAAAATTTGTTTTGGCATCCCAAATAATCATCATTCAGTTACTAAATACCTGCAAAACCCAGAAATGTGTGAAAATTCACACTGCACATAAATTTTTTGCGCATTACTTGGATTTTTGGAGGTGAGGACTTTTTTTTCTCATCACTTGGATTTTGGAAGTGAGGACCTTTTCTTTGCTCATCACTTGAATTTTGGAGGTGAGGACCTTTTTTTTGCTCATCACTTGGAGGTGAGCAAAATTTAATAAAATATACTGTATTTCCAATTTTTTTTTTCAATCATCGGGTTTAGCTCAATTGAAACCTGTTCAACCTGCATAGGTATCAACCTTATGTTATTTTTTTTTTTTTGGGGTTCCACGGAATATTGTTAGACTATAAAGGGTTCCACGATTCGAAAAAGTTTGAAGACCTCTGCTGTAGACACATGAAAAGCAATATTACTGATAAAGTAAATTATCAAGAAAACTGTGTGGATTTATTAATCGTTAAAAATTATTATTTATTTGCAATTAATACAATTTGGATCAAAAAGTGATGATTTCTTATTTAATTTGTGAGTATAAAACACAAAATATTCCGTCTAGACCGGTGTCTAGACCTCAGCTTTCACATTTGGACATCAGTAATTTTAAATTCAATGTCTTTAGTATTCCACTTCATATAATTATCATGGGCGGCGAATAAAGCAGGCACACTAGACATAGAGGTGTGATAAAAAATCTGTTTTTAAAGATTAAAAGATTTTTTTTTCGGTGAACGTCCGATTCCTTTAGTTTTAGCTATAACTTTCGAAAAAATAATCAGATGAAAAATTCCTTTTGAACTATTCCGGTTCACATCAATGTGTATTACCAAGATTTTTTTTTTCAAAATTTGGGAAAAACTCCCTCGGGTTACAGGATGTAGTTGTGAGATTTTTTTTTTTTTCTAAGTACAATGTTGAAAAATATGTACATTTTATTTATGTTAGAAAAGAGTACATTTGCATGGGTGCAAGAAGTTTAAGCAACTAAAACAATATTCAAGTTCAAGTATTAGACCGGGAGCTCATGACAGTTTTTGGTCTCCGATTTCATACAGCATGCCTTTTGGAGGACAGAATATTTACCCTGTGACAACAAAAAAGGGATGGTACTAAACTCCTGAACGCTTTCCGGTCATAGTGAAAATTGCATTTCCACTTAAACACAAAATTTTTGTGCTTTTCTCTGATTTAATATTGCTTGCCCTTTTGTCAAAAGAAAGTTACAACAAATTTAAAGTCTTTTAAATATATGCATGCGATTCGGAGGGTCCCAAAGGGCTCAAACGGTCATGTGATCTTGTAATAAAAAAATATGATTTTCCGCGTTTTCATACAGCATGCCTATAATTAAAAGACTTTAAATTTGTTATAACTTTCTTTTGACAAAAGGGCAAACAATATTAAATCAGAGAAAAACACAAAAATTTTGTGCAAGTGGAAATGCAATTTTCCCTATGACCGGAAAGCGTGCAGGGGTTTAGTACCATCCCTTTTTTGTTGTCACAGGGTAAATATTCTCTCCTCCAAAAGGCATGCTGTATGAAATCGGAGACCAAAAATGTCATGAGCTCCCGGTCTATATTAAAATACATAAAAAACAATCGAACTTATTTTACAAACAACTAATACTCATATAATTTTACATACGTTTGTATGTATGTACACATATTTAAATTTTAACAAAAAAAATCTGTAGTTTTGATTTGATTTTGTGAATTTTGGTTTTCTAAAAATTTTTTTTTCAATTTTTTCCAATGCAAAATCTGTTTTAGCCTCTTTTAAATTTTGATTAAACGTGAAAAAAGCTGAATTATTTAAACTGCTAAAAATGTATCCTTTATAGCAGTGTTTCTCAACAGGTGGTCCGCAGAAAAATTTTAGTGGTCCGCGAAAGTTTTTGTATGTGTTTTTCGCGGTTTTTTAGTTACTTTTTATGCACATTTTTTATGTAAATAATTTATATTTTGTTTATCTTCTATAAACTTTCTGTGATTTTCCGCAAATATAATAAATTAACAAAGCATTAAATATATTTGTTTTCTTGCAAAAAATGAACAAACAATTATTAGTAGTGGTCCGCGTTAGAAAATTATATATTTTACTAGTCCGTGGTACATTTTTGATTGAGAAACACTGCTTTATAGTAGGTTTTTGGAACTCGGTTATTTCTTCCATTTCCACTTCGTCGTTGTTTATTTCTGACTCCAAATTCGGATCTGACCCAGCTGAAATTTCATCTTCCGTCATATCCTCCTCCGTTTCGAGTTCTTCATCAATATTTGAAAAATTTACATTAACGGTTATTGTTTCGTCATATCGACGTCGACACAAAATATTCCACAAAATATTCGATGACGTACTTTCAACTCGTAGTTAACCACTGAATGAATATGTTTATCTGTCACGTTTCGCCTTTTCTTTTCATAACTCGGTAATTCCCATAGCTAATTCGGTACTTCCTTGGGTTTTTCGCGTTAAACAGTGGTGATCCATCATTATAAAAGATAATTTGACCCAAATTTGAAGCCATTTTTCGTCGTTATATTCGATGTCGTTATATCCGATGTCGTTATATCCGATGCCGTTATATCCGAAGACGTTATATCCGAAGTCGTTATATCCGATGTCGTTATATCCGATGTCGTTATATCCGAAGTCGTTATATCCGATGTCGGTATATCCGATGTCGTTATATCCGAAGTCGTTATATCCGATGTCGTTATATCCGATGTCGATATATCCGATGTCGTTATAAGCGATGTCGTTATATCCGATGTCGTTATATCCGATGTCGTTATATCCGATGTCGTTATAAGCGATAAGTCTCACGAATAAAAAGATATGTTTTAGGCCGGAACTTTGAAATTTCGTCGCAAAAACCGATATGTCGTTATAAACGATAACCACTGTATATATATTTTTCGAAACGACAAAAAAATTCCATGTTTCAAATGATCAAAAATACCTGTTGAACTATTTTGGTTCTCATCAACATATATTGTTGAGATTTTTTCAATTTTTTTTGCAGTTTAACAGTTCTGGGAAATAGGGGTGTGGACACAATTTTTATTAAAAACATTTGCGAAAATCGCGATAAATTATTTATTTTCTCTGAAATAAAATTTTGCTCGTTTATCTACCTAATATTACAAAATATGTATTTAGTTTTTCGTTAAATAGAAATTTATTTATATCAGTATTTTTCGTATACGTTGGAACAACGAACTGTATAAGCATGCCAAATTTCAACTCTCCAGGTCTACCAGTTTCGTCACAATTTCTCTTATTCCGTTTTATTAGTAATATTTTTGTTATCAGTAATATTATATTTTATTTATCAATTGGCAGTTGCACCTTGTTGTATATCATAGAGGAGATAGCCCTGAAATTTAATTACTGGTACAGAATTCTTGGCCTATCTCGGCGCCAACACACATAGTGTCAAGTAGCTACTGTTTTTATTACGTTACCGAATATTTTGATACGATTATACCTGTTTAATATTTCTTTAGAACAACACTAAGGCTTTTAAAATGGACTGTTTACGGTTGTCTGTACGGTTTTTAAAAATTGCCCACGCTCAATCATCTTCGACTGAAATTTTAACTGGTTGTAAATCAATGTTAGTGATGAACTGCAATTTTTACGATGTTAATAAATATCCAGCAAGACACGGCCTCTTGTTTGGAGGTCTGGCCAACAACGCATTGGAACTGTCGTTGCACTGACTGTAACTCAACAACCAAATCAGCTGTTGATTTGAAAATGGGTATCCAAGTTTATTTCTTTCCTGAGTATCAGAATTAAGCATGAACATCAAAAAATATTCCCCTTTGCAGGATAAGGTATGAAAGTGGACAAAAATACACTCATTTTTTGTACACTTTCATCTCTTATCCTGTAAAGGTCTATGGATGTAATATTTTTTGTATGTTTAAAGTGATTTTTCTGATTCAGAGGAAAAAGATAAACTCGCATATTCATTTTTATATCAACATCTGCTTTGGTTAACGCGTTACCGACAGTGAAACTTTGAATATTTTCTTGCTATTTAAACCCGTTGCCAGACAGACCTTAAAACAAAAACTGGCTATATGTTACACATACTAGAAGTACAAAACTATTAAATGCAAAGGCGGACTAAAATATCGCTTGGAATAGAGTGATGTCTAATTTAATATAGTGACTCTAACTGAGTGCTTCTCCCACGAGAACTGGCCAGTGATGTCATAGTATATGCGCCAAGTAATGACGTCAAACTAATAGAAATTCAACTTGCAGCCGGTTCTATAGTCCGTACCAAATTAGTTTTGAAGATCGCAATAAAATAATAAAAGTTAGGGAACTCATAAAATTACAATAGAAGTGATATAACTAGGCGTGTCAACCCATAGCTGTAGGGATTAGTTTTTCACATTACGCATCTTACTTAAAGGATCAACAAAAACAAGTATACTTATTTATAGTTAGTACTTAAACGTATGTATGCGCCACTGACCGTTGACTGTTTACAACGTGGTTGTAAACATGAACCCTAGTTCTTTTGTAGTTTAACAATGTGATTATAGTTATACGGGATAATTGTTTTATGCTGATCTTCAAAAATAGTATGGTATGTTCTATACTTCCGTTGCTTAGCAACGAAGCAAATGTACGAATTCTGGTTGGGTTAGGTTTCTGTTTATGTGATGTCACTGGCCTGATCTCCTGGGAACAGCACTCTAAAATGGTTCATTTCTCGAAATAAAATGTTATTTGTACCATTTTGGCTTTTACCCACTCTTATAACACTTCCTTTTCTACACTGGTGTTATTTTTGGTGAAGGCAATTGTTTTTGTTTAGTTTAATATATTCTGATTTAAATGTTTTATGTTTTGTGTAAAATATTTTGTTTGTTACACAAAAAGTAAAGTCTATCCAAAATGTTTAAGCAGCAAATGGACTTATTATTTTCTTAAGTTCTCAAGAGCTCACTTTTTAACGAGTAAATGTAGATTGGATGAAAATTTTGTTGCATAAAATGATCAAAAGTTTCATTCAATGGTTAAAAGTAACTAGATTTTAAAATCTAGTTCTGCTTAAATTAAATATACGAACCATCGTACATATATAATTAGCAAGTGTGTGTATGTGATCTGGGTAACATTGTGACGTCATTTTTTCCTAATTTTCATATGATTGGCTAACTGGGGACACCCTGTCTCTTGAGTGACATGTATTTTGCACAATTATTCTCTAAGAATCTATTAATATAATTACATATAGAAATGTGTAGGATTTCGTAGGCATAAACAAGAAACTCTAGATAATCCTATATGCTTTGACGAATATGAACAATATTATGCAGATTTATTCTCTAAGAAACTGCGAACAAATATAGAAATGTCTAGGGTTTCGTAGGCTTAAATAAGAAACTCTAGACACTCCTATATCCTATGATCGATATGGAAAATATTTTGTAGATTTATTTTCTAAAAATCTGTAGATAAAATAACATATAGAAATGTCTAGGGTTTCGTTAGCATAAACAAGAAACTCCTATATCCTTTGACCGATACAAACAATATTTTGTAGATTTATTCTCTAAGAAACTGCGGATAAAATTATATATAGAAATGTTTAGGGTTTCGTAGGCATAAACGAGAAACTCTAGACACGCCTATACCCTTTAACCGATATGAACAATATTTTGCAGATTTATTCTCTAAGAATCTACGAATATAATTACATACAGAAATGTCTAGGGTTTCGTAGGCATAAATTAATGTCTCAAATTATTTTTAGTTTTAACAATATAAAAGTAATGTACTGAGTAAAAATGAATCATTTTCCCATCTTAAAAAGTTATGAATGAATAATCTAACTATATATTTAGCAAGTGTCTGTATGTAGTGTCGGTAACATTATGACGCCAATTTTTCATAAGGTTCTCGTGATTGGCTAACTGGCGACACCCTGTCTCTTGATTGGCTGACAGGTGTCACCCTCTCCCGTGATTGGCTAACTAGTAATATCCTGTCCCGTGGTTCGCTGACCGGCGACGAAATTAAGATACGTTAAAAAATAAAACCAAGTACACATACAAACAATTGTAATTTTTATATTATAAATCCGTCATTGTTTACGGGTAATAACCTAGTATTATAATAGTTTTACTGTCTGTAACTCGACAACCAAAGCAGCTGTTGATCTGAAATTGGATATCCAAGTTTATCCTAAATGTTTAAGCGAAACTAAACGGGACTTTTATTTTTTAACTTGTCACGAGCTTAGATTTTAACGATTGGATGCGGCTTTTGTTACATGAAATGAGCAAAAGCCTTATTCAAAGTAAATAGATTTCAAAACCTAGTTCCGCTTAAACCAAAGAAACAGACTATATCTTACTGGTAATCCATCAAAATTTAATTACAAGTCACTATAAAATTATAAATCGTATTCATATTATCAATCTTTTTTTGAGGTCACAAGAACGCTCTGTTCTTGTGTTGTGCCTATAACAAATTGCAGAATTATTATACTGAATTCGTTTATTATGAACTATAATTATTATAATTATAATAAAGAGACCTAGAAAATGAGAACATATTTAATTATATTTTTTGCAATAATTAAATTCGAATAACTTTTTATTTTATAGTTTTTTTAATTTTTATTTAATCGTAATGATTATATTAATTTTAGTAAACATAATCTTTTATAGAATAAAAGAATTTTTTTTATAAAATGATTTCCTTATTTTACATTTGTTGTTTTTCTGTTATTGATTTCCGAAAGTGAACCCGTCACTTTTAGGGCCGAGAGTTCCAGTTTCTAATAAACTCCCTAACCCTAATAGTTATTAGACACATAATATATTTATGAAGCTAATAAATTTATTGGTGATTTCCAAGTTACAAAATCCTTCTAATAGTTTACTAGCAACTTAATTTTTTGTTTTTGTATTGGTATTTCTTACGAAGATAGTAACACGGTGCAAGAGGGATAGTGCTATACATAAATTTGTAGAGCTAAAGTGAGATGAAAGTTTGACACTGAATATTTTGACATTAAATATTTTGACAATAAATAGTTTGACTTTACATTCAATGACATTACGTATATTTTTTGTGTTACTGTTAAAATGACAATTAAACGGCGTTCAACAAATTTTATCACATTTTTTATTATTATTATATTATTTATTTTACATCGGCCTTTATTTCTGCAACGAGGCTAATCGCCGATGCTAGGGGGCGAGCTCCTACACCTGGATGAGGGGTGAATGATTGTGAAAATGAGAGTAATGTAAACATATTATTCTCGCCCGAATAATATCACCAACGAAGCAGGCTCGAACCACCGGCCGCCGAGTCACGCCTGTTTCTAACAGAGTAAAACCGCACGACTTAATGCGCTCGGCCACTCCGTTGGCAAATTTTATCACAGAAAAAGAGGACAATATATATAGAAGAGAAATGATAAAAATAGCATTTTATAATACAAAAGTGAATGAAAATAAGAAGACAGCCATATTTTGCTTTATTTTACATTCCTTAAACAATATGATTTAAACTTATAAGCAAATTTCAGCCACACATCTTTAGTATTCTGCCAATAATTGCGTCTGTCTTCTTATTTTCTATCATTTTTATATAAATAGTAATGCTTAAAGTATTGTTTGTAATGTGTTGTAATCGTAATTGAAATAAATACATATATAAAAATAAAAGACAATGTTTATTTAAAAATATATATTTATATATTGTTCTTTATATATCAAAAAATATTCTAAAAACGGTTGACCATAATTTATAAATTCATCCAAACAGATCGTCGATTTCGTCAAATGTATATAAAACACCTAAAATGTATATAAAACACTAAAATCACCATTATAGAAATGTTTAAAAACTACACATTCGTATATTCTTTTAAAATTATACTCTTTTTCAATTGAAATTGAAATATTAACACATTTTGCGGACTTGTTTTTGGTTATATGTCACTTTATTAAGCACTTCATGTTGCCTATAAGTTATTAGACAAATAAGCCTATTTATTAGCAACCTAATAACTATTTAGAGGTGGAACTCTCGAAAAAAAAATTATGTTGCTAATAAACTTATAGGACAGTTTATTAGCAACTGGAACTCTCGGCCCTTAGTCTCACTCGAACAAGTCCTCTAACTTGTTTTTGGGTCAGCCCAAATCACTTTGCAGATATCTTATGTGCCAATTGCCAATATTTACTTGCAAGATCTTATGTTAGCTTTTACTCATTTTTGAATTATTTCCATGTGCCGAGGGATATTCCGTCTTCCTTCCAAGATCTTTATTACTATTATTCCCTATATATTTTAGACAAATGTCGTATCTACTGCAGAGTTTCCCAAACTGTGCTCCTCGGAGCACCAAGTGCTCCGCGAGCGTCTACTAGTGCTCCGCGATCTACTAGTGTTGCTATATATATATATAGCAACGATAGTTCTCCGCGACGAATTCTTCTCGTGACAAGTGTTCCACGGCTCAAAAAGTTTGGCAAACTCTGATCAACTGTAATATTTCTAGTAGCGTTAAGCCAGAGAATCGAGTGCCAAAGAAAGACGCGTGTAAGTAGATATGAAATTGAAATAGGAAAAGTTAAGAGAAACACTAACATTTTGATTTGAATTTATTTTTATCTTTCAAAGATACTTAAACAAGTTTGAATTGTAATTTCATGACGTATATTATAAATAATGCATTAGTAGTGAAAGAATTAATTACCAGTTTTATAGTAAATGTTTCTGATTTTACTTATAAATAAATAGGACACAGTAAACATATTTAAATTAAGAAAACGTAAAAATTTCAAAAACAAGAATTAAAAATAAAACTCAAAATTGGCAAATATACTTCTAGCTCGACCTCAACCTTATTAATAAAATTTTTATGTATGCGATAATTTTGAATTTTAAGATAATAGCTCATAATATTTTTACGATCGGTTTATGTGTTTTACTTATATTGCTGAATTCATGAACAACGTTGCATAAGAATAAGTCATAAAAACCGCATTAAAAAAATATGCAATTTTTGCCTTATGCATGCCAATTTTTATTGCCCATCTCTGTTATCCAGTAGGACTGGTTTAAAAATTTGAATAAATTTAGAGTGATACACATTTACGTTTCGACAGATATAGTATTTTTGAATTATGTTATTAGCAAAATTATTAGGTCGTCAAGGATGAAATTTGTAAAAAAAAAGCAAAGTTGGTTCATAACTTACAAATAAAATTGATGTGAAGTGTGAATTTTCACACATTTCTGGGTTTTGCAAGTATTTAGCAACTGAATGATGATTATTTGGGATGCCAAAACAAATTTTATGTCAAAATATTTTTTTATGAATTTTAATTCGAATGCCTAATACCATTATTTAAGTTTCTAAATATGTGCAGTATTTTTTTTTATATAGCAAGGTTCATTAAGATTTTGAAAATTGCGCCTATGGCTTCCATTGGTTGCTTAAATCATAAGCCCCGCCCTCCGATTTCGTCAAACATAGAATTAAATTATAATTTCAACACTTCCCACTGGTTATTAAATTTACGCTTTTAAAAATTAAATGCAAAGTTTACCAAAATATAACTAGAATTTTGACAAAATAATTTAAACAAAATAAAAATGCAAAAATAACAGAAAAAATAAAATTAACAGGATTCGAACTCTAGTTTGCAAATTAAGTTACATTATTAAGCGCACGACAAAATCAAATACGCTACTAGAGCTACTGATCTGGTGTGTTACATAGCGAATTAAATATTTAACATATTTTAGTTAAAAACACAAAAAATGCGTTATTTTCCAAAAACATAATCTGATCAAAAATTCCTGTTGTACTATACTGGTTCACACCAATGTACATTACTTAGAATTTTTTCAGATTTTTATTTAAACCATCTGGGCTACAGGTGTGGGACAAAAATTTTTTTGCACAATTTTGGCAAAAATCGCTTCAAAATAATTTATTTTGCAAAAATAAAAATTTGATCGTTAATCCACGTACCAAGGGCTTTCATTTGATACCCTACTCAGAATTAGGTATATAGCACAACTATAATATAAAAATCACAGTACTCTCTTTGTTCTGTTTATTAGAAACAGATGTTCAGCACAATGAAACCCTTTTGTTCAATCTTTATGGATATGCTGTGCATTAAGTTATTGGAACTATTATAAACGAGGCTTTGTTTAATATTTTTATTTAATTGAAAATAGGCTATTCTTTTGTTTATACTCATGTTCTCGTATTATGATTGCCATTCTTTTGTTAGTTGCCATTTTATGATTTTAATTTGGTCATCTACGGTATTAAAGGTGTTTAAGTTAACCACATCAGTAGTAGTATTTTTAGTTAGTTGTCAGCTGTTTTGTTATATTGTTACTGTAGTTTCTGTATAAGTTGTATCATAATTTATACATTACTTTGAACGTTACACAAGCAGAGAATTTAGTAAAAAATGAAGAAGGAAGTCCAAGTACAAATGTATGTGTATGTCGTGATTTATGAATAAGAGATAATTTCAATGACGAAACTCAGATATTTAAAATAAATATCATTACGATAATAATGACGTATGACGTATATGTTTATACGCATTTTTATAATGGAATTTAATATATATCAAACACAAATATTATTCACAAAACCAACAACCTGCCTTTGATTACACACAAAAAAATAATTACTGAAGCTACTTTGCGTTCAAATCTTCTGAAAACTTCTCATATAGAATGATAAAAGTTTGTTATTTGGTATATTTTAGGTAAAAATCAAGCTAATATAATACAATATAAAAAAAAAAATCCGTTAATTCACGCATCAAGAGATTCCATCTCATACCACACCCAAAATTATTGTATATACCAATATAATGTTTAACTCTCAGTATTTTTCCTATATAAAGGTTAAAGAGCTTATGAATGCCAAATTGCAACCTTTAAGGTCCATCCCATTCGCCACATTTTCTAATGATTGACGGTATAAGGCCGGGGGCAATTAATTTTTACGAACGTATAAGCCTTCTTAGATTGCTGTACATCAAACGCATTCGACGTTATTGACACTCCTCTTATACCAGGACTTCTTCGTTGTATGTAGGAAAACATCAAAAAAATATCTTCCTTTAGTATATTTTTGAATTCCAGGAAATAGTGCTAATTAATGCGGACACCGTTATTTTGGACGTTTGCCATTGCTGATAGTACTAGGCTAGAATAGTACAATATAATGAGTATTAGTATCAAAAAGATATTCATGAGTATAAAAAATATTTTCGGACGTTTCGGAAACTGCCCAACAATCTGTTTCCGTCTTCAGCGATCACGAGAAGTGATAAACATTTCAATTTACTTCGAGTTTTTATACCGGATATTGTAAGAGTGGGACCAGGTTATAGGTGTGTTACTATTGGTTGGGTGGTTGGGATCAGCTATAGGTAGGGACGGAACTACCTGCGGAGGATTAACGACCGGATTAAGGTTGTTTGTCACATTATTGTCTGGTAATGAGTTGTTTGTTACCGGATTTGTGACTTGAGGATTAGAAGGATTGGTACTATTCTACTTTAGCAAACCCACCTTACTGCGCATGCGTGCAGTGTTGGCAATAGTAAAATATAATATATCAATTTTAATAATTTAAATTTAATATCAATTTATTAAATGAGTTTATTTATAAGAAATAAGTAATATTCCCTTAATTTCTACTGTGATTAGAGTTTTAATATATAAATGTAGTTTAAATTTAATTTAATATTATTTATTTTCACTTTTTTCTGTTGTAGTTATTTATTATGCATTGTATCGATATTTAAAAAATTTTCAATTCAAGTGGACAATGAACTGGCCCCCTGCACCACCATGTTATAAACGTATGAACAATGATACACAATTTTAATTAGGCTAATATGCGGGGAAAATTAAGTACTGTGCACCTAAAAACAAGGTAATTAGGTTAGGTTTAGTTAGTAAAAATCTAGGACAACAGAAGCCGAAAAACACAAAGTAACCATAAAGGAGTTTGTGTGAAAAAAAAAATATATATATAAAGAATGTATACACTTTACAAAATATAACAACAACAAGATAAAGGTATAACTACTGAATTACATCCTACACCGCACAAACGTTTTTTACACAAACTTTTTTAAGCTTACTTTGAGCTTTTCGGCTTCTGCTGTCTTAGACTTTTACTAACTAAACCTAACCTAATCACCCAGTTTTTAGGTGCACTAAATTATGTTCCCCCTTTTGTAATCTTTAATCGGCTGTGAATGTAATATTATTATTTATTCTTATTATAAAATACCGGAATATTAATTTAATTAGATTTATTTGACTGAAAGTTAAGCATTATTATACAAATAATTTTAATTCTATTTTGATTTTAGTTTAAATTTACTTGTTTTAATTTTACTATAGTTGGCAACATTGTCTAGTGGGTTTGCTAAAGTAGAATAGTGCCGAAGGATTATGTTGAATAATGGAAAGCCAGAGTTGAGGATATTCTATGCTATTTGGTTTGATATTAGTTGCATAAATTCATGTGTTATTAGGTATATGCACATGATTTAGAATTATTGTTTGAGCCGAAAAGTTATTAGTTACTATATGTTAACTATTTTGCGTTTAAAATAATACATGATAAGCAATAAATGTGAGGAATTCCACACAAATTGTCCGAAGTTGCAATTCAGAGTTGGTACAACATTTGAGTTTCACTGTTGGCCAAGCAGAAAAAAAATAGTTTTTTGTGGCACGTTGTTACGGGCGATGAATAATTGTCGTATTAGGATAATCCTAAGAGGGTAAAACATTGGGTGGACCCCGACCAATGACATCGACCTTGCGACACAATATCCACAGTCTTAAAATTCTGCTTTGTATCTGGTGGGATCAGGAAAAAGTGGTCTACTATAAACTGTTACAACTAAGTCACATGGTGACAGAAGATCGTCGAACCAACTGAGGCAACTGAACAGATAACTGATCAATAAGCGTCCTCAAAATCATCCTTTTCCATGGCAACGCCAGATTGTTGCCAAAGAGTCCAAGGAGTTAGACATCCTCACCCTTACATTAGGCTCACCCTGCTTACTCACTAAACATGCCCTTTTTGATAATCACCTATTCAGATCGATGCAACACGCGTTGTCTGTTGAGAGCTTCTCGAATGCCGAAGATGTACGAAAATGGGTGGATGATTCGTCAAAAGACACGTTCTTTTAACGCAGGATCCGTTTGGTGCCTAATAGATGACAAGAGTTCATAGATTTATGACCGGTTGCTAAAGTAAGAATTATCCTTAACTCGAGTTAAAATCATTTGTTTTTGTATACTACAACATACAAAAACAAATGATTTTAACTCGAGTTAGAGAAAACTCTTACGTTAGCAACCCGCCATTAGAGGGCCAATATTTTGATTAAATATAATGTACCATTTATTTTATTTAAATACAGAAAAATTGCAAAATATCTCAAAGTTTTGCAACAACCTTATCAAAATTGTTGATGATACTAAACGTCGAATATAGGTTCGAGCTGCATAAGAATTATTGGCATTAATTGCTGTAATTTTTATAAGAAAACAGGTTCCAAAGGATAAAATGTAATAAACTTGCTCTATAAAATTTATTATCGGGTAAAAATAAGTAATATCTCATTTATGCAATAAACATTATGTTTATTGTATTTAGAATGCAGTTATCATAAGACGTTCTTATAAGATAATCTCACATTTCATAATAATAGGTAAATACTGTAAAGATAATATATTGTTGTTGGAAATATGGTATTATGGAATTAATTGTAGATCAATATTCTTGGAAAAAATTTCGTAATATCCTCTTAATAATCGAGATAACATATCTTTTTTCTTTGTAGCATTAATTTAATCGAGAACAGGAAACTTCAGCAAGTTTTGTATTTTTTCATAATGACGGAATCCTTCACCTCTAAATTTTGGTGTGGTTCCCGGCTTTAAGTACCATGCTTGAATTTTTTCATTGTTGCTTTACCTTTTATTTAATGGTGGTTTAAGCACTTATGGCCCCAAACGCAAAATAATTTTGAGGCCTCCTACTGAACCGATTTGAAAAATTCTTTCATTGTAGTATTCTGTAGCTTAGACCTTCCTGAGTGTTATAGGCTATATTAGTGTTTCTCAACCAGTATTTAATTATTAAGTAGGTCAATTTGTTCTTTTTGTATTCATTTTTTAGGGTTTTGTAGGTATGACCAAAAAACCCTTATACCGTCATTTTGTCGTCTGTCTGTCTGTCTGTCTGTCTGTTTGTTCGGTAAAAATTGTAGCCAAACGGCTAAACCTAGAGAGTTGAAATTTGGTATGCTTATACAACTCTTTGACCCGCACATAGGAAAAATACTAAAACATCTAAAAAACATATCCCCCTAAAAATATAAACAAATATGTGCTCACCGAAAAAAAAAGTATTTTTTTATAATTCTGGGTAGGGTATCAAATGAAAGCCCTTGGTACGTGGATTAACGATCAAATTTTTATTTTTGCAAAATAAATTATTTTGAAGCGATTTTTGCCAAAATTGTGCAAACAATTTTTTGTCCCACACCCTGTAGCCCAGATGATTTAAACTAAAAATCTGAAAAAATTCTAAGTAATGTACATTGGTGTGAACCGGAATAGTTCAACAGGAATATTTGATCAGATTAGGTTTTTGGAAAAAACGCATTTTTTGTGATTTTTGGCTAATAATGTACACAAGTTATAGCTTTGTAACACGCCACATTGTAACGTGAATGCTGGTCTAGTGGTATTTGACGCTGATTTTTCACCCAAGTAACCCGATCCGATAGGGATCGAACCCTGTGAGAAGAGACTATATTATTTTTTGTTTTTTTTTTAAATTTTTATATTGTTTAAATTATTTTTTCAAAATTCTAGTTATATTTTGGCAAATGTTGCATTTAATTTTTAAAAGCGTAAATTTAATAGCTAGTGGAAATTGTTTAAATTATAATTTAATTCTGTTTCAATGTACACGAAATCAGAGGGGCGGAACTTATAACAACCAATGGAAGCCATAGGCGCAATTTTTAAAATTCTTAATGAACCTTGCTATATAAAAAAAAAATACTGCACATATTTAGAAACCTAAATAATGCTAATACCATTATCGCGTTCGAATTTAAATTAACAAAAAAAATATTTTAATATAAAATTTGTTTTCGCATCCATAATAATCATCATTCACTTACTAAATACCTGCAAAACCCTGAAATGTGTGAAAATTCACACTTCACATCAATTTTTGTACAAGCATTTTATTATTTACTAGTGATTCCTTAAACAAAATCTTCCGGCTGGGGACACCTGAAGGAAATGTTAGAAAAATATGACTGTTTTTATAATAAAACAGAAATATATGTTTCAATTAATTATTCGGTAAGTGGAATTTTTCAATATAGGTATCAATCAAAATTATATTGATTTACAAATATTTCAAATCGGTTCATTAATTTACTTTTGCAGGAAGGTCTAGTACCTTCCAGAACTGAAAGATATCCACAACTGAAAGAATTTTTCAAATCTGTTCAACAATTTGCTTTTGCGGCGACATTACGGAGTCGCATTTCTCTGGTTGAGAAACACTGATATAGCCTATAACAGGGGTTCTTAAATTTATGTAGTCCAAGGAACTCCTCTTGAACAACTTTTTTTTTTGCGGACTCCATCCCAACCCTAGGCGTTTTACGTCGTTCTTGAGACTTAATTTTTGGCTCAATAATCTCATAGGCCACTACGTTATAATAAATATTCGTAAAAATGTATCTTTGGTTATTTTAATAAATGGTCTTGCGCATTTATAGAGATGAACATTTTTATTAGCATATAGTATAAAAAATATAAAATGAATAAAAATAGTAGAAAAAAGAATTAAAAAAGTTACAAATAATACGTTAAACTCATAAAAACATTTCTTGGTCAAATATTTGTCAAAATAGATCTTATTATAATATGTTTTCTGTAAATAATTTGCAGTTGAATAAAAATAATTAAATTTTTACTAATTATTGTTTAGTTAAGTCAATAACTAGTTAGATAACAACAAATACAAAAAGTCTTGACCATGGGCGATGTAAAGTTTGTGTCAAAATGTCAAAATTGTTTTGCCCTTGACGGTTCGCGGACCCCAGTTTAAGAACCGCTGTCCTATAAACACTGTAGGTTTAAGATACAGAATACAACACTAAAATATTTTTCAAACTAGTTTAATTACTGAGATTACCCGAAGACAAATTGGCGGCTATAGAGTTCTTTTTTTTTTTAATTGTTTTTTTCGGCTTCATATTTGGTTTCTGTACGTTTCAGATGATTATAGGACCATATCCGCAAAGATATCATTTTTTGTCCGGCTGAGATTAAGGCAAAAATGACTGGACATATTTTCACGTAATTTGGTATGATGATAGAGTAAAACTAGGATTCGATCATAGGCTTTAAGGCATCTCAAATTTGTTATTATAGGGGGGTGTTTCTGGGTTAAAATTGTTTATTAAAAAACTTAATACATATTATGAGCAAGCCTGTAGCTGCAAGAGTTAAACCGCTTGTATCTGCTATTTGTCCGCTGAGCAAGGGCACGGACGTGAGTTCAATTTCTGCTTAGGTCAAATAATTTGTGTAAAAATATTTATGCAAATTACAGGTTCTGCTTAGCCGTTCGTAACCGGCTATAAACTGTTGGTGCCTTTCTATGTAAGCTATACTCTATATCAAAAAGACTGATTGTAATAAAATTTATTATTTGTAAAAAGTTATTATTTTATCACACAGAAGCGGCAAAACAAAAGCGACAAAATATGAATAGTTCGAAACGAAATATTGTTAAAAACAACCGAGTGTGCCGCACATATTATATGGGAATACGAACTAGGGTTAAACACAATAGACCATAAAAAATTGACCCTAAAATTTTGAGGAAAAATATGGTCACAGGGGTGTGTTTAATAAAATGATAAATAGTAATATAGAAATACACAAAACCAATTTAAACGTGTTTAAAATGTGCACGCCACTGGTAACTGCCTGACAAAATGATTTATTACTATCAGCCTTTTTGAGATAGAGTATAAAAAAATGACGTAATACTGACCATATTACTTCTGAATGTGCAGAGATTGAAAACATGGTCATGAAACCTGGAAACAGGAGGCCTAGGCTCACCTCAGGCTGTCGAGCCAATGATGATAATACATATTATTGACTTAAAAATGTATATAATGAAAATTGTTTACAATAAGAAAACATATATTTTTTGTTCAATGCATTTTTTCAGTTAGACGAATATTTGAAGAGTTACGGGGGGGGGCTACTCCCTTAATATTGACTTAACAGCAAAATCATGTATGAGAAAAATAGTTAATAATAAGAATGCATATATTTTACAGTCGGTTGCAAACGGTTATACTCTATCTCTGAAAGCCTGATAGTAATAAATCATTTTTTTCAGGCAGTTACCTGTGGCGTGCACATTTTAAACACGTTTAAATTGGTTTTGTGTATATCTATATTACTATTTATCATTTTATTAAACGCACGCCTGTGACCATATTTATCATATCATTAAACACACCCCTGTGACCATATTTTTCCTCAAAATTTTATGGTCAAAAATTTATGAGCTATTGTGTTTAACCCTAGTTCGTATTCCCATATACTATGTGCGGCACACTCGGTTGTTTTTAACAATATTTCGTTTCGAACTATTCATATTTTGTCGCCTTTGTTTTACCGCTTCTGTGTGATAATACAATAACTTTATACAAATAATAAATTATATTACTATCAGTCTTTCGGAGATAGAGTATAGGCGGAACTAAATGGGAATTTCGTTTGTCACGAGAAGGGACCTTGCTTGGGTTATTTCATTTTTCACGTTGGAATGTCAAAATTTAAAAATCCAAGAGTTAAACCATCGAAACGAATGACATATGTCAAAATTAAATTATTATTTTTTACATATTTTAATGACAAAAAAACAAATAAATGGGAAATTTGTATTAAGAATGACACAAAAAATCAAAATATAAAGAAAATTACATTTTAAAATGATATTAACCTAAAAAAAAAATGTTTATTGTAAGTATGATTTACAAAGCTTTAACAAAACGGCCGAAAAGCACGATTTAAACGATGAAAGTAACTAGATTGAAAATCTAGTTCCGCCTAAACAGTTTGGAACAGACTTTATCTTTATGTATTTTTTCATTTAGATGCATATTTGATACACGGTTCTGTCTGTCGTCATAAATATGATTTTTTCGAGTTCTTCGATTAAAAATGAATTTTTTTTCGAGGGGCATAATTTGACAGGTAATTTTTATTTCAATTTTTATTCGTAGATCACTATAGCGTTTGGTGTAATTTAGGCTAGATTTAAAATCTGTTACAAAACGAGAATTACTCTCTATTACATATTTTCTGAAAGGTATATATTAAAAAAATTTATTCACCATAAATATTCGAAAAGAATATGTTCATCACGTGATTACATAGCAACACCGGTACTAATTTGACAATAGACTGCATTAACAATATGCATTAATAATTTCTTGTTACGACACGTTGGAAATTGAATATTGAATTGAATATATAATTATTTTCCATATAGTGGTTATTGTTTTTTAGATACAGACAGCTCTTGCATAAGAATGTTTTTTAGGAAGGTCGTTTAGTTGTTAAAGTGTGTAATCTTTGAATTAATCTATAGGCCCTTAGGGCAAGATGCTAGTCAACGTTTTTTAGGTCTAACACTCTTTTCTTTTCTTAATTAAACCACTCAAATGATTTTAAAAGCAACAAAAAATGAATAGCTTTTTTTTCCAGTTTTGTTTATACTTAGTGTTGGAACTCTGGTTACGTTTAGAAATCTAAATACAATTTAAAAAAAATTGATGTGAAGTGTGATTTTTCACACATTCAGGGTTTTGTAGGTATTTAATAATTGTAAGAAGCCAACATAATACTGGAGGTCTAGGAATATTGGTCTATAATCACATCAAAATCAACAGTTTTTTGGTAATCACTTTTATTCGTTGTTTGAGAACTCAGAGCTTCCATTTAATTTAAAAAATAATAATAATAATTTGCCAAAAATCCCATTGTTTTTGTCTACATTTAATCCGTATTCAAGTCTTCATTAGATTAATACGAAATATATTGATGAATGGCTTAATTTTTTTCAATTTCGGACACGTTCTCACTATTAACAGTGTATTATTTGTTTATAAGTATTTCATTACTATAAATGATATATTCATCTTTGATACCTTAAAAACAAAAATCTAAAGTCATTCATTCAATAGATTGAATAACAGCCTGTAATAGTATAATAAAATAACTGAACACTCCAACACTATCCTCTACAGTAGAGTGTATTGCGGTGTGGTGTGTGTAACTCGGTTCGCAACTGCTAAAAATATTTTATTTTATTTTTTTTAGATTTTTAATTTCAAAAAAAGACACCCACTATCTTAAACTATAAATACAAAAATTCCATAACATTACTAACCATAATTTAGCTATGAATTTTAAAAATAATTTATTTTGTCAAAAACACAAAAACGAAATTTTATCAAAAGTTCCTCTCGTATGTTTATCAGATCAATGTACATTGCGGACACCGCTATTTTGGACGTTTGCCATTACTGATAGTACCGTGCGATCAAAATTTCTTGTCAGTTAAATAACAGTAAACAATGAGTTTAAAAATATCAAAACTGTATTCTAATCAGCTGAAACTCCCAATTTAACAAAGAACCAATCAGATTACTTCGTTCTCCCGAACTCACCCGAGAATCAACGAAAATATGTGGTTCTAACTTAATACCTGTTGTCAACTATTGAAAATAGTGTTCATTTAATAATCAATTCGTATAAGGTAATAAAAATAGAATGTACGCCTATGTATACATGTCCTTGGAAATAAGTTTGATAACTAAATGTTTCTGTGAACTATTGCATAACGGACAAGATTTCTTGATCGCTCTGTACTAGGTTAAAATAGTACGATATAATAAGTATTAGTATCAAAAAGATATAATACTTCATTAGTATACCTATATAAAATATTTCGGACGTTTCGGAAACTGCTCAACAATCTGTTTCCGTCTTCAGCGATCACGAGTTAGTTAGTTAAAATTTTAGGCGCACAGCAACAAAGGCTATTTGCGCCTAACGCTGCACTACATATTAAAAACAATAAATTAAACAATCAATAAATAGATAAAATCAACAAAATTGCGCATACTCAATAAAAGAAATCTTGCACAGACAAACACAAATAAATAGATAAAAAGTCTGTTCGAAATTTTGAACAGACTCAGGGTGATAGTAAAGGGCTATAAAGGGACCAATTACTATCGAATATCACAGTTTAAAAATAGAAAACATTAAAATAAGATGCAAGACTTAATACATAAAACAGTAAGTTTGATTCTCTCAGGAAGAGTATCAGCCTGGCCATGAGTACTCAGTCGTCACCTAAAGCAACTGACAGGTCATAGCACAGGCCTAACCTCTCCCTGACATCCTCGAACTGTACACATTCAGTTAAAAAGTGTAACACAGACAAATCTGTGTTACATGTCTCACAGATAGGGGACTCTTCACCTCGAAGGAGGTGTTCATGGATCCACCAACAGTGGCCTATACTAAGGCGTGTGATGGCGGTTTCCTCCCTGCGGTTAATCCTGCAGGAAGAACCCCATGGTTTAACATCTCCCTTAATCTGTCGCAACTTAACGTTCTGTGTACGGCTCCACTCATGTTACCACATGTCTAAAACCAGGTGTTTCAGATGACTCTTTGCGTCATCTGGAAAAATGAAACTCACATCAATCATAGGTCTGTGGGAGGCGGCTTTTGCAGCTGCATCTGCCGCTTCGTTGCCTGTAATACTAACATGTCCCGGTATCCAAAACAGCTCTACCCTCATATTCTGAGCATTCAGATTGTGGAGTAGCAACCGGATCTTTAGTACAAGAGGATGCACTGGACCTGGATCTTGGATACTGTTCAGAGCGCTCAGCGAGTTCAGCGATCACGAGAAGTGATGACATCACTTCTCCTCGCTGAAAAAGATAATTTTTAACATATATTTTATTTTATTTAACCCATTTAAACCTGAAACTTTTTTTGAAAAAAAAATAGTTTTTTGTAAAAATTTAGTTAATTGTGTATAAATATGCAAGAAACATGCTGTACTTTTTAAAGGACGGTAGGACTATATAGTACTATAAGAATAATAACAACCTATTTATTTAAATGCTTTATTAATTCCAACATTATTTCAAAATTATTTTATAAACTAAACTATAAAATCATTTGCTTGTATGATAGTCAAAAAAACAATTTTTAGGATGTAAACCTAGGTACATTTTTTACAAACAAAATTAGCTTTTTTGCTGCCAACAGTGCAACGTCTTTGAACAAAATAAATGGATGGTCAGGGACCTCAAGGAGTTCAGAGGAACTCTGGATGGTCAGGGACCTCAAGGAGTTCAGAGGAACTCTGGATGGTCAGGGACCTCAAGGAGTTGTTGGACCTAAAATGGTCGTGGTTGTCTTGTTGACTCTGAATGGCCAGGGACCTCAAGAAGTTCAGAGGAACTCTGGATGGTCAGGGACCTCAAGAAGATGTGTTTGTTTTGTTCGACGCTGAATGTTCACGGACCTCAAGGTGTTCAGTGAAACTCTGGATGGTCAGGAACCTCAAGGAGACGGACAAAACTAACATTATGTTTTCGTTTACTTTGTTTTATTTTGCAGTTTTAAATTCTGAAGATGCCGCGAGGACGTGGCAGGAGCAGGACGGCCGTCTTACGATAATAAGTTGTTTTATTTTTCAGTTATTTTGAGTAAATAAAGTTAAATAACACTAATGTATCAAAAACTTCATAAATAAAATATGGTAAGACATATCCTACCGTCCTTTTAAAAGGACGGTGGCTTTATTCATTGAATATCGTTTGCCGGTTTCAACAAAATTTAAGTTTTTGAGGTTATGAGTATATAAAAATATACAGTCTAACATAAAATGTATTTTATAATTTTAAAATTTAAGAATAATAATAAAATAACTTTCCTAGAATTAGCCATTGTCAATGCTCATAAAACGTAAGCGATTGAAAAGCCAATAAAATTTACAAAAATGACAACAATCGTTTGAAACTTCCTATAAATGATGTTTCATAAACACAGTGATCATAACATATTACGCCATCTCAAATTATTTGTTTTTACTAATTAATTTAGCGCAATTTTTGAAAATCCTTTTAAAAGGACGGTAGGTTTAAATGGGTTAATAAAGAAATTGCATAGAGCACACTATTTAAATTAATATAATGTATTACTCAGAATTTTTTAGATTTTTACTCGAACACTCGTTGATAAATTTAACTATTCTGCGTTCTTAGTGACATGATATTGTAAATAAATGGCGGATGTAAATTGCAAAAACCAAAATTTCAGAACAACCGGTTCTATTAAATTCAATCCAAATTGCTTTCTTATATTATTATATTTATTTAAATAACATGTTATGCTGTGCCAATAGTAACTCGGTAATAAACTGAAACCTGAAATTTATAGGTACCGTACTTTATTATTATTGTTAGTAACTGGTAATTTGAGAATATTTTTAGAAAAGGAAATTCAGACAAAACATAGATTGATAACTTCCACTCTACACCTACTATCACTTAATTTTCATCTCGTAATCTGGAAGATTATGTAATTAACATATTTCTAAAATTGTGTTGAGTCTAACGTATTCATTTCTAACTGCAATTGTGTACAGTATCGCATTACATAATATTTTGAATGTTTGTTATCTGCAGCCAAAAATTATATAAAAAAAATAAATAAATTTGAAGAAAATTTAGTAGGATTATGTAAGTACAGAGCGTTCATAAATAATTGATAGGTGTTTGAATTTCCTGGTCATTACATTCATTTTATAGGTTGGTACTTAACAGTGCCGCGCATGGAAATTTTTAAATATTCCTCTTTGATACCTTAAAAACAAAAAACTAAAACAATAGGTTGAATCATGACGTATAATAGTTGGCGGAGCGTACTGAAGACTACACACATGAACTCGATTCTCAGCTGTTATTTAAATCCAAACATTATTTTTAGCCATGAATTAAAAAAATATAATTAATTTTGTCAAAAACACAAAAACTGTACTATTTTCTAAAAACACAACCTGAACATAAATACGTCTCGTACGTTTTCGGTTCAGATCAATGTACATTATTTAGAATTTTTTCAGATTTTTAGTCTAACCCATTTGGGCTAAATGGTACCGGGCAGTAATTTTTTAGTACATTTTTGGAAAAAAACGTGTTAAAATATAGAAAATTTTAAAAACTTTTTTTCGTCATTTTTTATTAATCTAAACTTTTAGTAATCTAACACAAATATTTCTTATTAATCTAATGTAGACTTGAATACGAAGCAAATGCAGAATAAAACGCTGGGATATTTGGCAGATTATTTAAATGTTGTGTAAAACAAATTAAATGGAAGCTCTTAGTTCTCAAATAACGAATAAAAGTGATTATCAAAAAAACTGTTGATTTTGATGTGATAAATATACCTAGACATCCAGTATTATGTTGGCTTCTTACACTTATTAAATACTACAATACAAAACCCTGAAATGTGTGAAAATTCACACTTCACATCAATTTTTAGGGTTTTGTAGGTATGACCAAAAAACCCTTATACCGTCATTTTGTCGTCTGTCTGTCTGTCTGTCTGTCTGTCTGTCTGTCTGTCTGTCTGTCTGTCTGTCTGTCTGTCTGTTCGGTACAAATTGTAGCCAAACGGCTAAACCTAGAGAGTTGAAATTTGGCATGCTTATACAACTCTTTGACCCGCACATAGGAAAAATACTAAAACATCTAAAAAACATAACCATCTAAAAATATAAACAAATATGTGCTCATCGAAAAAAATTTTTTTTTTTTTAAATTCTGAGTAGGGTATCAAATGAAATCCCTTAGTACGTGGATTAACGATCAAAATTTTATTTTTGCAAAATAAATTATTTTGATGCGATTTTTGCCAAAATTGTGCAAAAAATTTTTTGTCCCACACCTTGTAGCCCAGATGGTTTAAACTAAAAATCTGAAAAAATTCTAAGTAATGTACATTGGTGTGAACCGGAATAGTACAACAGGAATTTTTGATCAGATTATGTTTTCGGAAAATAACGCATTTTTTGTGTTTTTAACTAAAATATGTTAACTATTTAATACGTTGTGTAACATACCACATCAGTAGATATCGTGGCGTGGTTGGATTTGTCGTACGCTTAATAATATAAGTTAACTTGCAAACTAGGGTTCGAATCCTGTTGCTTTTATTTTTTGTTTTTTTTTTTGCATTTTTATTTTGTTTAAATTATTTTGTTAAAATTCTAGTTATATTTGGTAAATGTTGCATTTAATTTTTAAAAGCGTAAATTTAATAACCAGTGGAAAGTGTTGAAATTATAATATAATTCTATGTTTGACGAAATTAAAGGGCGGGACTTATGATGTAAGCAACCAATGGAAGCCATAGGTGCAATTTTCAAAATCTTAATGAACTTTGCTGTATAAAAATAAATACTGCATATATTTAGAAACTTAAATAAAGGTATAGGCATTCGAATTAAAATTCATAAAAAAATATTTTGACATAAAATTTGTTTTGGCATCCCAAATAATCATCGTTCAGTTACTAAATACCTGCAAAACCCAGAAATGTGTGAAAATTCACACTTCACATCAATTTTTTCATTAGCAATACCGTAGTGCTATTTTCACGGACATGACAATTTAATATTTCTAGGCTTATATTTAATTATTTAAATTGCTATATTTATTTAGAATAAAACTACATCCTAATTCCAAAACCAATTTTTGCAGATGGAATCAGTCACACTAATTAAAGATCTTAACGCAACACATTTCATTCTAAATATAATATATAATTCGTAACAATAGATGACGCTAGTAACTCCAACACTATTTGTTTATAAATATATTAAATTATTCTTGCCAAAAAGATCTTGGCTGTAAATTCTAATTTTGAAGAGTTTTTACGTCCGACAGCTATATACAAAACGATTAAACTGGATACAACTAGATGTTACTATAAAAAATCTAGATATGTGTTCGTATACCTTTTGCTCTCATTTTTATTTTAAGAAAAACTCATTTGATTTGCTAAAAATTATTATTTGGGTCGGATTTATCATTTATTATGTAAAAGGATAACGTACTTCAAAGAATTTTTTAAATAATGACTTGGAATGAGTTGTAATAACGAATATTACATTTTTTTTATTTATTTTTTTTTATTTAAATAATTTAAGACACATCCACTACAATGGTGATTAGTGTCCCTGTACATTATAGTTACATTAAATAATACATATTAATTTATCTAATAGGTATATACATATATTTTGTTATTTTATTCGTTTTATATTTGTGGGGCGAGATCAGTTTCTTCTGTGAACTGTATTATCCGTTCCATTTTTCCATGTTGTTGGAGAGGGCTTCCTTCAATGTTGGTGGTATTTTCTTTTTCTGTCGTTCTCTTGAGTATTTTGGGCATGCGATCAGGAGATGTTCAACGGTTAGTTGGGTGTTACATATGTTGCATTTGGGGGGATTGAATTTATCCAGTATGTATTTATGGGTTGCTAGAGTATGGCCAATGCGCAATCTGGTAATCGTTATCTGTTGTTTTCTTTTATTGAATGTGTGCCATTTTTTTGTGTCCTCTTTTATTCCTCGTAATTTGTTGTATTTATTTCTTTCCATGCTTTGTCCCATTCTTCTAGCACCGTTCTACCTATTTCATTCTTAATGTCACTGTGAGGTACTTTAATGTTTGTTAAATGTAAATTTGTAGCTGTTTTTGCTGCTTTATCAGCCTTTTCATTTCCTTGTATCTCACAGTGGGATGGTACCCACAGGATGGTCAAGTCTTTTCCTGTGCTGAGGATTTCGTGGATGTTATCTTGAATTTTCTGAATCAGGTTGTTTTTGGTATATATTTGTTTAATGGATTCAACGGCACTTAATGAGTCTAAAGTCACTGGATTATACAAAGTAGCGCAAGCCTTTGAAGAAGCCAACAGACCCCAGTGTTTGATTGGCAACATTGCTTTCCCTATTATGCAAACTAAAGCAGCAATTTTTACGTTCTTAAGTTTGCGTCTGCGCTGTCACATCTCTCTTTCTCGCTCTAATTTAATAACTTCCTTTATCAGCGGTTTGAATATTTAAGGTTAAGTTTCATTTAAATTTATATATTATATCCATTTTATTTAATAAAAATTAAAAAAATAATTGAAATTGTACCACAATTTTATTATAGTGCATCTTTGATTAAAAAAATCGTGATTACTATGTTTAAAATAAAAATTTTGGTAGTACTAGTTTCTTATTTTTTTACTGTTGGAATCACTGAAAATCATTTGTGTTGGCGACATTTTTAGCCCCAGTATGGCCGCCGTTGCGCTACTTTGTATAATCTAGTGACTTTAAATGAGTCTGTTATGATTAAAATACATTTGATACAATGAATTATAATGTTTCATAGCAATCTAATGTTGTTAATATATGTTCAGAATCAAGTTGATTTATGAAGTCCCTTTAACTAAGGTGACCATATTTTTTAGTTCAAAATTCGGGACTGGAGCTCATAGACGAGGAGCCCCCGCTGATTATTCCAATATAATTGTTTAATATATTTTTTCAGTGCAAATTACATACAATAAATATTTATAATTTATAATAAATAAAAAATTCCAATCACAGATAATTAACTTATATTATTAAAACGAAACATTATTAAAATCACAGTATTTTTTTAAATTAATTCAAAATTTATTCATTAAAATTACTCAGTAGAAAACTTTTTATATTTTTCCGAACTATGGATCTTTTTGAGTTGGTCTTTTTTGATTTGAAGCATTTTGTAAAAATCCTCACAGTTTTTTTCATAATTTACTTTAATCAGTAATATTGCTTTTTAGGTGTCTTTTTAAGTTAAGTCTTGTCACTTGTCCAAAAGCTGTTCATCAAGGAAAATACCCTTTCGGTAGACTTTTTTAGTTCATTAGTAAAAATAATTTTAGTTGAAATAAGAAGTGTAAGCCAACAGAATCAAACTCAATATTTTTGATAATCACTTTTATTCGTTAATTTGTGTACTAAGAGCTTTCCTTGAATATATTTGAACTAAATTAGACTAATTTATAAAAATTCGCAATGAAAGTTAAATTAAAAATGCCAGTGTATTTTACTGCGATTTACTTTGTATCTAAGCCTTCATTAAATTAATAAGAAATATATTGATAAATGGTTTAATTTTTTTAGAAACGTATTACTCACTATAAACAATGAGCTATTTGATTTATAAGTATTTCATTACCTTAAATGATTTATTCCTCTTTGAGACTATAAACACAAATTTATAAGTAAGTATTTTTCTACTATAAAATATTTATTTATTTTTGATATCTTAAAAACTACAAACTAAAATACCTACCAGCTGTATACGTTTACCTATGAACGCTACGCAACTTGCATTACATAACGTATGCTACCTTACGTACGAAGTCGATTCTCAGCTGTTAAATATATTTTATTTCAAAAAAAGACGTACATTACCTTAGCCATAAATACAAAAAAGCCATAATATTATTAGTTATTATTTAGTTATGAATTAAAAAAATCAATTTTATCAAAACCACTAAAAAGGCGATATCTTCCTAAAATATAATCTGATCAAAAATTTCTGTTGTACTATTCCGGTTCATATTAAGGTGCATTACATTTTTTTTTTAATTCTTAAATTCACCCTCTTGGGCAGAGACGTAACAACGCCCTGGCTTAGGGACAAGTGCTAGGGGCGCGAGGACTGAGGGGCACCATCGTGTATTGATATGTATAAACAACTTCTCAAATACTATTAGCAGTGCTGTATTCGTAAAATCAATAGAAGGTATACGGTACTTGTATCGTCAAAATCAGAGGGTATCAAAATTACAAACTTTAAAATGAAAAAAGATAAAAAGGGCGCTATTTTAGGTTAAATTAATTTACTTTGTCAATTTAAAGTGTCTACTTTAAATATTTCCTAAGGGCACCAAAAACATTGCTACGGCTCTGCTCTTGGGTTACAGGGTGCGGGACAAGAGTATATTTTTAACACTTTTTTGGTAAAAGTCTTGTTAAAATAAATAAATTTTACTAAAAATACATTTCGTTCCTTAATTTACGTCTTAAGGCTGCGTATAACCCCCAGAGGTTACTAGTTTCTTATAAACTAATTAACTATTTAATATAACTAACAATCTAAAATCAAATTAGTATCAATCTATACATCAAATTTTGCACCGAATTTTTATCTATCTAATAGGATATTCTTAATTGTAGAAACATTTATAGTAAAAATTTTATCGCTTAATAACTTAAAAATAGACATCAGAGCTAATGTTCTGTAATTTCTTAAATCTATTTGTGGGTTATAAACAACTTTTATATTTATATAGTTTTGTGTAGAAATGTTCAAATAATACGTCAACATTTTTTTCGACTTGATTACTTATAGTTTAGAGCCTTCGTCGAAAAATATTATACTTGATGATAATGGAATGCCACTTGGTACACGTATTCTTCACGAATATTGAATCATTTTTACTCGTAACACTTATTTTCAAAACCGCGGCAGATTCAAGATGGCGGCAAAAATAGACTATCAAGTACAATAACAATAAGTAATTTTCACAATAGAGCAAAATAGCTAGTAACATATTTGTAGAATGAAGCTTTACCTACAATTTTCCGCATAGTACGCAAATATGCGTCAATTGGTTTTCAAGATGGCGTCTATAATGCAATTTGCTTGTTTATAATTATATAACAGTTTTTTCTACAATTAAAAACATGTTATTAGATAGATAAAAATTCGCTGCAAATTTTGATGTATAGATTGTTATTAATTTTATTTCCGATTATTAGTTTTGTATAAGAAACTATTGAGAACTATAAAGTTGTGCGCCGCCTTAAGAGTTTTCTTCTGATACCATAATATAAATTAAAAAAAATAAAATAAATTATCGACACAAAAACATATTTCGGAACATATTTCCAAACGATATTTTTTGGAAAACTAATCTGATCAAAAATTCTTGTTGAACTATGCCTATTCCCACCAATATACTCTGGTGAGTGTTTTTTTAAATATTTTTAGACTAATCTTTATGGCCAATATGGGTGGGAGACAAATGATTTGACATATTTTTGGAGGAAAAAAAAAAATGATTTTTTAAAAATAATTTTTTTTTGATTTATTAAATTTCCAAATAGCTCCTCCTATACGTTTGGAATAGCCTATATATTTGATTCGACCCAATAATAGCATGAGTTTAAAAATAAATTACATAAGGGTTGGCTATGGAAAAATAATATAATGTCTACTGCAAGCTTTAGAATTAATTAACTGTCATCACTGTTATTGTTCTTATTTAATTATTATTAAATATTATAAGTTATTTATTGTTATATACAGCTTGGAGTAGACATTATTTTATTTTTCCATAGCCAACCCTTATGTAATTTCTTTTTGAACTTATGGTATTTATTGTATTAGCCACTTAAGTTAGGTCAGTTAAAGTTTTATATTTTTATGTTTAGTCTTGCATAATTTCTAAACATTGTTATACCAGACAAAAAATTGTTGGCACCTCTCTTAAATTCTTAAAATATATTTTATTATTTTTACTTTTTAGACGGTCAAAATTTTGTTTATATTGTCTCGCAAACAATTGGGCAAAAGTCACATGCTGAATACTTCGTAGAAACAAGTTTTTTTATTTGAAAAGTCTGGATATATTGTAAATATTTATTGTGTACTTGATATTATTATCATTTTATATTTAATTAATTTAAATTATTACGCTTTTTGAATAGCCATTAATTATTAGATGACATTTTAATAATTATTATGAATATAACTTTTTTCTTTTTACTTGGAAATACCTTGTTGGATTCCAATAAGTCGTAAAATATTTAGAGTCTTTCAAGGAATACCAAAAATAATTAAATATAATCGGTATGCGAGACATGTATAAGTGTTGACTCCATACTGAATGGTAATTATCAAGTTGAGTAAGTAATACTGTATATAACATAGATTCTTTTTTGTTACACAACCTACTAAAAAATACTTTGCAATTCGATACCTTGTAAAAAATCAACACATGTTGAGAGTACACTCTCAAACGTGATATGTTTTTTTAAATATATGCAGTGGCGGGTATAATGGTATGAAGAAAGGGTATACAAGCATTAATTACCATTTATGAACATACTGTTTTAAATCTAACTTGTCTAGTTGTTCACGCAGAGCCGCAGTAAGGAAAACTTGCGCTAGGGGCAGAGCCGCAGCAATGTTTTTGGCGCTCTTGGCAAATAAAAAAAAGTCCTCACCTTTCAAAGTCCAACCGATGAGCAAAAAAAAGGTCCTCACCTCTCAAAATCCAAGTAACATAATTTGCGCTCTCTACAAAAGGCGTCAGTGCCTCTTTCCTTAGTGCGCCAGGGGCCCTCGCCCCCTCCACCCCCTTACTGCGGCTCTGTGTTCACGTCTTACAAAGGTTGGAAATATGAATGACGAGAACTAGAAATTTATGGAACCGGGTACCCGCACCAATTACCCGGATATTACCCTCTACCCGATAATTACCCGTTACCCGTTAATTACCCGCTACCCGTTAATATATAAAAATGAAAGTAAGTATAGCAAAATTGATGTGAAGTATGAATTTTCACACATTTCAGGGTTGTAGGTATTTAATAACTGTAAGCAGCCAACAGAATGCTGGATATCTAAAAATAATTTTTGAAAAACATTTTTTGAACATTTTTATTCGTTATTTTAGTACTAAGAGCTTCCATTTAATTTTTTTAACTAAATTTAAATAATAAGCCATAATTTAGCCATTAATTAAAAAAATAATTAATTTCTCTCGTACGTTTCCAGCACAGATCAATGTACATTACCTATAATTTTTTCAGATTTTTTGCCTAAATTGTCTTAAAAGAAACAATTTAAAAAAAAACAACTTTTTGTTCTTTAATCTACGTCTTCCTTTTAATTCCTTTCTAAGAGCTTCCTTTTGAAACCGCACAATAAATTTTAAAAAATTATAATTGTTTTTCAACGACACAAACCCCAACAACATCAATCCCTCTGGGAGATAGGATGGGGGACAAAAGTTTTTTGGCATATATTTAGTAAAAATTTCATAAAAAATATTTATTTTTTCATTAAATACATATTTGTTTATGTTTATTTCGTGATGTGGTTTTTGAAATTTTAGTATTTTTTTTCCTATATGTGTGTTACTGCATTATTCTACGCCACTGAAAATAAATTCAATTAAAGTTATTCTTGAAAATATTGTTAATTAACTAAAAGATAAATGTATATAGTTATTGAAAAAATTATCAACATTATATCATTTGTTAGCATAACAGAGTGAGTGCATGATAAAATTATATAGTGCACATTAGTATAGACTTTGACGACAATCTGTTAAACATTTGTGCCAACAAAAAATAGATATATATTAATATTTTTTGTTCATTTCCATTGAAATATAGAAAAAAGTTTCAGTATAATTTTGTTTTCTAGTTGTTTCGGAGACCATTTTTTGTCACTCATTCCAAATTAGAGTAAATATTTGTTTAGTAGCAGACGATACAAATTATGACTTAAAATTATAGGTTAGGTTCAAATTATAAACGTTTATGTTTAAAAGGTTTAATAGTTACCCCAACATTTGTTGTGGTTTCGATAAGATGAAAATATCAATTTATAAATTATGTCAGTGTCGTAGCTAGAAATTTTGGGCCCGTAAGCCAATATCCATACAGGGCCCCTCCTCTACATTAATTAACATTTAAATAAAAGGCCGTTGTTAATTTCATATTGCATAAATATATTTTCATAATAATAAAACATACTAGACGACGTTCGTATGAGGTCATAACTGGAGAGATGGTCAATAAAATTCATTATATGGGGTTGGACGAGTGCCGAGTTAAGACATGCTAGGTTGCCAAGATGGTAAACATTTCAGATGAACGCGTGTTTCATATTCTTAAGGTGACCATGTGTACTGGTTTTATCGGTCATTAGTCCTAGTTTGTCGTGAAATATAACCAGTACATTTAGGGACACAAAATCAAAAATTATTAAGTTTTCAAAAAATCGAGTACCGATACGCGCGTAAATTTAAACACCATATACGGCTCAGCGTTGTGGCGGTTTTTTTCCAAATTATTTTCTCATATACAGTATAAATAGAACAACTACATTTTATTGCATTTTTTCAATGAAAGGCAAAAAAATCAGCTGTGGCCACCACAGGACCGACCGCCATCACAAAGTACTTGTATAAAATACATTCTAGCAGCAGAGTAGGAATAACTTGGCCTAATATTTTCTAACAGATATTATTTATCATGACCATCGAAACGTTACATATAAGTATGAAAAAATAGATACTTTGAAAAAATTTCGAAACATTTTTCAATTTTTTTTCGTTTTATCAATAAATGTCTCAAATAAAGGTTGTTAGTTATTGCTTTTATAGCAACTTTTGTTAAATAAATTTTTTCGAAAGTTTTTCTGTTGTTAAATATTCGCAAAAATCTTAAAATCGACACTAGTAAACTCCCATTTCTAGTCAACCGATTTTTACCAAAAGTTGATCAACTCATTGATGTCAAAATCTTAAATATGAAGTTTCATAAAAATCCTTTCGGTCTGTCTGTCCGTCCGTCCGGTTAACTAGATAACAAATCGGTTAACTAGAAATGGGAGTTTGCTCGTGTCGATTTTAAGATTTTAAGATCACAAAATTCTTATATGTCACTCATGTGTTTGTCTGTCTTATTGTATGGTATTTTACATACTCTATCTGCCATTATGGCTAGTTGACTGAAACTAAAGAATTGAAATTTGGCATGCATATACAGTTATTTGACCCGCATCAAAATATACCATATGATATATATCCAATGAAAGGTAGATATTAAAGAACGAAAATAATATTTTTTTATACTTTTATTGTTGCGATTTTTGTCAATAATAGCCCAAAAAATTCTAGCAAAAATGCTTTAGATTTTTAAACATTTTTCGAATCGTTTGGAATTCCAGCCATGACCAGAAAAACCTGTAGGTCTGCTAGACTCAAATTACGGCGCCGTGTCGCGTAAACAACTATTAAATTTTTGCTACATGATACTCAAAAATAAATTCAGGTTTTAGGAAGTTTGTTCAAAAAACATCCAAGAAACTTCGTCCAAGAAGTCGTCAAACGCAATGCCGGATTAAGGTTTTTATAGCCCTTAGGGCCCTAAAGTAAGTGATGAGCAAGAAAAGAATGTCGAATCAAAATGATGAGCAAAAAAATTGGAGATCAAATAGAAGTAATGTGCAAAAACAGAAATTCGAAATTATCGAAGTTAAATTGAATGTATGGCGTAGTGGTCAGCTCATTTGACTACCAACCATGGGGGCTCGGGTTCAAATCCCGGTTATGGCATGGAAATTTTCTCAAACAAAAATTGTCCTGGCTAATTGCCAAAGTAGCAAAGGCCACTAAAAATTAAAAAAAAAAAAAAAAAAAAAATTGAATGTATTTTTTTTTTTTTTACTTTTATAAAATTTATTGACATACTTATATTTATAGAAGATACAAAAGTATCTTGTGGTGACAAATTTTCAAATAAATATACAATTAAATATTAATACTTCTATTTAAATAAAAATAAAAAGTGAATACAAGTAAATACTATATACAAACATATTCATATATGTATATACCCTAAAAGAGTTAAACAGAGTTAAATAAACTGCTTAAATTAGTAGAAGAAATATTAAATAACCAGAATTTAAAGTTTTTTAAAAATATTAATTTGGATGACTAAGAAAGAAGATTTAAGTGAAGTTGGAAACAAGTTAAATAATTCTGGAATTATTACGTAGTAACATCTCGCTGAAGTACTTATTAGTTCAAGAAATTATTAGCTTTATTCACGGATAAGTTTCTTACTGATCACTGCACCACACGCCTGCATAATATTGCTTTAGTGTTCACGGATAAAATAGTTACTGTTCCTGACTAGATATTTGTTATTCGCTGAAACTTTTAGACAGTTACATGATCTGTTTATTGTACGTCAATCGTGTTTATAGATTAGACCAAAAACTTCTAGTAAGAACATGCGCGTTATTATCTTCCTTGAATTTAATTAATAAACTGACTACTCCCACTTAAATTTACTACGCTCTGACTACAATTTTATCAGCCAATTTTAGTAGTCACAGTGACAAAAATATGTAACACTTCTCAAGTCTTACTTATTCCTGAACTGTACCTTATTAGAAAAATCATCCGCGAAAAAAGCTAATAAATGTCGTGATTTAACATAACATTCCAGTATAGATATTCTAAAACTGACAATAAAAATTGAGTGGGATTATTCACAAATTCAATTCTATGTAGGCGATATTCTTTCAGACAGCTTGGCGTCTAGATCAATGTTAATATGTGGGTGAAAAAATCGGGACACAAAACTACTAGATAAATAGATTAGGATACTATTACTCAAGGCTTCGCGTAAAAATTATCTCGATCCGAATTAATATTTAATTATATGGCGTCATAAGTGAGGACGTCACGAGGTGTTATGTTACTTTATATTTAGTTAGATGAGTTGGTAGATATTTTTATTTCAAAATTTTGCCAATATTTCAAGGTTTTACAATTAGTACAATATAACTAGTGACGTAAGCGATCAATGAACTTGGCGAACTATAGTAAAATTAAAAATTTATATGCAGTGGTGGTAGAAAAAATTCTTTCTCTGTTTTGGATCGACGAAAAAGAATAAATCTCTTCGGTTCTGATCGTAGAACTTATGTAAGAAGACCGTGCAGTAAAATGTAAGATCTTGTTACAAGAAAAACAGTTATGCATAGTACAGTGCTTTTCCCATGAGAACTGGCTAGTGATGTCATAGTATATGCGCCAAGTAATGATATCAAACTGTAGAAATATAACTAAGGCCCAGTTGCACAGTTACCGCTTAAGTATTAGTTTAGCTAAACCTTAAGCTTCAGCTTAAACCAAATACTTAAGTGTCAGATGTTGCACAGTCAAAAATAAAAAAATACTTAGCTAAGCCAACTGATATGGTAAATTAATCAAGTTCAAATTATCAAACCGATGCCTATAGACCGGAGTGCGGCGAGGGCGAATAAATAAATTAATGTATAACATTTCCTCATAATCATCATCATATTCCTCATTCACTTCAACCAAATTAATTTTATCCATTTTAATATGACAGATAACCAAAAATCTGCAGCAATCTGACAGCTTATTTTGGTTAAACAAAACAAATCTACCGTTTAAGTATTTTCCTATTTAAGCTTAAGTTTAAACCAAAAACTGAAACTGTGCAACAACTAAACCATAAACTAAAACTTAAGCCTAAATAAAAACTTAAGCGGTTACTGTGCAACTGGGCCTTAGGCCCAGTTGCACAGTTACCGCTTAAGTATTAGTTTAGCTAAACCTTAAGCTTCAGCTTAAACCAAATACTTAAGTGTCAGATGTTGCACAGTCAAAAATAAAAAAATACTTAGCTAAGCCAACTGATATGGTAAATTAATCAAGTTCAAATTATCAAACCGATGCCTATAGACGGGAGTGCGGCGAGGGCGAATAAATAAATTAATGTATAACATTTCCTCATAATCATCATCATATTCCTCATTCACTTCAACCAAATTAATTTTATCCATTTTAATATGACAGATAACCAAAAATTTGCAGCAATCTGACAGCTTATTTTGGTTAAACAAAACAAATCTACCGCTTAAGTATTTTCCTATTTAAGCTTAAGTTTAAACTAAAAACTGAAACTGTGCAACAACTAAACCATAAACTAAAACTTAAGCCTAAATAAAAACTTAAGCGGTTACTGTGCAACTGGGCCTTAGAGTCGGTTCTACGTCCGTTGCTTAGCAATGAAGCGACAGTACGAATTCTGGTTTCTGCGCATGTAACGTCACTGGTTAGTTCTCGAAGGAAAAGCGTTCTAGCAAGTGTGTAAGCTCCTTACAATAAATTTTTAAAAAAATGTTTTTTTTTTTAAACGACAAAATATTCTTAACTTACTTACACTTACACTTTAAAAATTTTTTTTTTAACTAATCTTATCAAAAATTCCTGTTGAACTAATCTGGTTCCCATAAATGTACATTAGTGAAATTTTTTCAGATATTTGGATCAACCCTTTTGGGAAAATGTGTGGGGGACGAGAGATTTATGACATATTTTTGGCGAAAATCCCATAAAAATTGATTTTTCAAAATTAAAAATTTGCTTGTTTACGCATTAAGAAGTTTCATTTGACACCCGAATCAATATTTTAAAAATATTTATTTTTTCATTAAATACATATTTGTTTATATTCATCTCTTGATGTGATTTTTGAACTTTAAGTATTTTTCCTATTTGTGGGTCAAAGAGTTGCATAATCATGCCAAATTTCAACTTTCTATGTTCAGCCGTTTGGCTACAGTTTCTACTGTACAGACAGACACATGAGTTATGTTGTAGGGGTTTTTTGGTGGTATACCTACAAAATCCTAAAAAAGAAGTTTCGAAAATTTTTTGAAGAGGTCAATGGTCAAAAGAGTTCCGTTATTGTGCCAGCTCTGGGGTTGACTCACCCTCAAGTATTTGATACTTAAAATGAGTACCTGTCTAAACAGGAATAATAGAAGTGGTAGAAACGTCTTACTTACCCCGTGGTTTTCATATCTATTCATATCATTTCATATGCTGGTGGTCTAGAAACGGAGAACTTGGTTCTGGAACGAAAACTGGTCTGGAAACATATTATATATTTATTACAAATTTTAAATTGGACCCAGACTTCAGAATGTTGTTCACCCCTGATCTATAAAACAGATCTGTCTGGTGATTTCCTATTTTCCCATGAAACCATTTTCTTTTATTTGTTCAGCAAATGAATGATATAATATTTCATTTTCATTAATGTAATTACTGATTGGAAAAGCATTTTTCTCTATCAATCATTGTATTTTCAATGATATCCGATATAGTTTTATGCTGACCTCAATCTTCTTATTTATTTGTATAGGAACCTTCATAAGGATAAAGACTTTAGACACTTTATCATAAAGTGTCTAGAGTTTTTCCGGGAAACTATTAAATGAAATTGAATATTGATAAATCTTTTGTAAACATTCTCCATTACAGCGTTATTAATTAACAAATAGATCAAAATTTTGTAATCTAGTAACACGGGGATAAGGCTGTAGTGAATGGCCGTAAATGATGCTGCGAACTTCGTACAATTAATACCGTTTTAATACGTAGAAATGAGGGTACGATACTTTGCATTTTTAAGTCAAGTGTGCTGTCACTTAAAAAAGGTTAGGAACCACTGGTATATGGGTTTCTTATGTCTATGATTTCTTAAAAAGAATGCTGAGGCCACACGGAGCGCTAAGCTATGTACACTGTGTACGCTATGTATGCTACATATGCTTTGTAACTGCAAATTTACGCAACAAAAAAAAAAGTTAAAAACAATAGTATATTTTGGGACATTAGCAGAATTGAAGTAATAATAATATGTTTGCGTCAATTGAAGCGAAAAGTACATTTTTCATGAATTTGAAAAATTTTCTAATTTTACCGCGCTCTAGCGGCATAACCGTTCCTCACACAAAAAAATTGATGTGTAGTGTGAATTTTCACACATTTCAGGGTTTTGCAGGTATTTAGTAAGTGAATGATGATTATTTGGGATGCCAAAACAAATTATATAAAAATATTTTTTTTTGTTAATTTTAATTCGAACGCCTAATACCATTATTTGTGGTTGTTACTTCCAGTGGTTGTTATAAGCTCCGCCCCCTCTGATTTCGTGTACATTGAAACAGAATTAAATTATAATTTAAACAATTTCCACTGGTTATTAAATTTACGCTTTTAAAAATTAAATGCAACATTTGCCAAAATATAATCAGAATTTTGAAAAAATAATTTACACAATATAAAAATTAAAAAAAAAAAAAAATTAAAATAATTAACACTTTCAGTGTAGCGTGTTACAAAGCTATAATTTGTGTACATTTTAGCCAAAAACACAAAAAATGCGTTTTTTTCCAAAAACATAATCTGATCAAAAATTCCTGTTGTACTATTCCGGTTCACACCAATGTACATTACTTAGAATTTTTTCAGATTTTTAGTTTAAACCATCTGGGCTACAGGTGTGGGACAAAAATTTTTTTGCACAATTTTGGCAGAAACGCTTCAAAATAATTTATTTTGCAAAAATAAATTTTTTATTGTTAATCCACGTACCAAGGGCTTTCATTTGATACCCTATTCAGAATTATAAAAAAATATATTTTTTTTCGATGAGCACATATTTGTTTATATTTTTAAGGGGATATGTTTTCTAGATGTTTTAGTATTTTTCCTATGTGCGGGTCAAAGAGTTGTATAAGCATGCCAAATTTCAACTCTCTAGGTTTAGCCGTTTGGCTACTATTTTTACCGAACAGACAGACAGAGAGACAGACAGACAGACAGACGACAAAATGAAGGTATAAGGGTTTTTTGGTCATACCTACAAAACCCTAAAAACTTATATGAAACCAAATTATAGATAGTTCATTCTTCATTAATTTAGTATAGATATACCTTTTTCGCATTATGACAAATTATTTTATTCGCAAAATGTGACATCGAAAACAATACTTCAAGGCCTATAAATCGCACCAATTTCCAAAACTCCCACAAAACTTTCTTTCGAAAACTACGTATTTCCTGGTCTAAAAATACCAACGTGTCTGTACGTCCTCTCTTAACAGGACTTTTTATAGATTATATAAAAAATAAATATTTTTTTTCTTTTCAAGTGTCCTAATTTCTGTAGAAAATAATATTAATTCCCTTTTCCTTAAACACGAAAAAAATTCCTTAAATCTACGGAATTTTTCCTGTTTTTGGAAAAACTGATGTGTCCCCTTACGCTATCTATAAAGGGAACTATTTTATCCACGTAAAGCAAACATGTCGTACATAGTATACAGAGCCGTAGCAACGTATTTGGCGCCCTTGGGTAATAAATGAAAATAGCGCCCTTTCGGGCGCTATTTTGGGGACAGGTGAAAATACAAAGTAATGACAAAAAAAAGGTCCTCATTTCCAAAATACAAGTGATGACAAAAAAAAAAAAAGAAAATCAGCTGTGGTCACCACAGGAACGACCGCCATCACAAAGTACTTGTATAAAATATATTCTAGCAGCAGAGTAGAAATAACTTGGCCTAATATTTTCTAATAGAGATATTATTTATCCCAACCATGGAAACGTTACATATAAGTATGAAAAAATAGATACTTAGAAAAAATTTCGAAACATTTTTCAATAATGTTTCGATTTATCAAAAAATGTCTCAAATAAAAGTTGTTAATTATTGCTTTTATAGCAACTTTTGTTAAATACATTTTTTTGAAATATTTTTCTGTTCAAAAATGTTCGCAAAAATCTTAAAATCGACACGACTAAACTTCCATTTCTAGTCAACCGATTTTTCGATCAACTCGTGCCATTGATGTCAAAAGCTTAAATATGAAGTTTCATAAAAATCCTTTTAGCCGAATTTGCTCTGCACGTGTACCCAGAGAGACGGGCGGACAGACAGACGGACAGACAGACAGACAGACCGACAGACCATGCTAAAAATAGTTGAAACGTTATGTAAGGACCTCAAGTCGTGGAGATCCATCGAAATCTCGAAATGTCAAAATCGGTATGATCACAATACCTCCCTTATTGGCGGTCGGTAAAAAGGTTTTCACTTCCAAAATATAAATGATGACCAAAGAACAAAAAGGTCCTCACTTCCAAAATACAACAAGTGATGACCAAAAAGAGATTCTCATTTCCAAAATATAAGTGATAACAAATAAAAAAGGTCCTCACTTCAAAAATACAAATGATGAAAAAAAAAAATCAGCTGTGGCCACCACAGGACCGACCGCCATCGTAAAGTACTTATATAAAATACATTCTAGCAGCAGAGTAGAAATAACTTGGCCTAATATTTTCTAACAGAGATATTATTTATCATGACCATGGAAACGTTACATATAAGTATGAAAAAATTGAGACTTGGAAAAAATTTCGAAAAATTTTACAGAAATTATTCGAAATTTTTCGTTTTATCAAAAAACGTCTCAAATAAAAGTTATTAGTTATTGCTTTTATAGCAACTTTTGTTCAATAATTTTTTTCGAAATATTTTTATGTTGTGAAATATTCACAAAAATCTTAAAATCGACACGAGTAAACTCCCAATTTCTAGTCAACCGATTTTTACCAAAAGTTGATCAACTCGTGCCATTGATGGCAGAAGCTTAAATATGAATTTTCATAAAAATACTTTCAGGCGAATTTGCTCTGCACGTGTACACAGACGGACAGACAGACGGACAGACAGACGGACAGACAGACAGACAGACAGACCGACAGACATCATGATAAAAATAGTCAAAACGTTATGTAGGGACCTCAATTCGTGGAGATCCATCGAAATCTCGAAACGTCAAAATCGGTATGATCACAATACCTCCCTTATATATGTTGGCGGTCGGTAAAAAGTCTTCATTACAAATGATGGCATATGACCAAAAACAAAGTAAATCACAAAATGCCGCCCCAAAGTATGCCTCGCGCCCCTCATCAGTCCTGACGCCCCTGGCACTTGCCCCGATGCCAGGGCGTTGCTACAGCTCGGATAGTATACGTAGTACTCTGTGTAGTTTCAGCATAAGAATAATAAAAATTGATGTGAAGTGTGAATTTTCACACATTTCAGGGTTTCGCAGGTATTTAGTAACTGTATGATGATTACTTGGGATGCCAAAATTTTTTTGTCAATATATTTTTTTATGAATTTTAATTCGAATGCCTAATACCATTATTTAAGTTTCTAAATATGTGCAGTATTTTTGTTTTTACATAGCAAGCTTCATTAAGATTTTGAAAATTGCGCCAATGGTTTCCATTGGTTGCTTAAATCATTAGCCCCGGCCTCTGATTTCGTATACATTCAAACAGAATTAAATTATAATTTCAACACTTCCCACTGGTTAATTTTATCCCATTTACGCTTTCAAAAATTAAATGCAACATTTACCAAAATATAACTAGAATTTTTGACAAAATAATTTAAATTAAATAAAAATGCAAAAAAAAAAACAAAAAAAAAATAAAAATTGATGGTATTCGAACACTAGTTTCTTCGGTAGTTACAGCTCACTAAGCGACAACACTACCACTGTACTACGAAGGTTCACTCGTTCATTATGTTAAATAGCGGATTAAATATATTACATATTTTAGTTAAAAACACAAAAAATGGGTTATTTTCCGAAAACATAATCAGATCAAAAATTCTTGTTGTACTATTCCGGTTCACACCAATGTACATTACTGAGAATTTTTTTAGATTTTTAGTTTGAACCATCTGGGCTACAGGGTGTGGGACAAAATTTTTTTTGCACAATTTTGGCAAAAATCTCCTCAAAATAATTTATTTTGCAAAAATAAAATTTTGATCGTTAATCCACGTACCAAGGGCTTTCATTTGATACGCTACACTGAATTGTAAAAAAATATTTTTTTTTTCGATGAGCATATATTTGTTTATATTTTTAGGGGGGTATGTTTTTTAGATGTTTTAGTATTTTTCCTATGTGCGGGTCAAAGAGTTGTATAAGCATGCCAAATTTCAACTCTCTAGGTTTAGCCGTTTGGCTACAATTTTTACCGAACAGACAGACAGACAGACAGACAGACGACAAAATGACGGTATAAGGGTTTTTTGGTCATACCTACAAAACCCTAAAAATGCATATTTTCGGATTGAAGATTCACGTTTTCACAGATTTTTTTTCAAAAATATTCACAGATCCACTCACTAGGGGATACGCATAAAATTTGTATTTCCTTAAAACTACATTATTTTGATATGTTAATGTTAGTTATGTCATCTAACAAAACAAAAATTACATTTTAATTAATATTATAGCCAAATTTTTGAATTAAAATATTGTAAATTTGAAATAAGCCGACCACGGAGCGAAGGTTGCCGAGTAAAACGACTGAGTATGACGTCAAACGATAGGGGTTTCACATCACAGATACAGCTACAACATAATCTTTACACGTGTGTGTATTGTATTGTTCGAGAGTTTTGTATTTGTTTTTAAGCAATTTTTCACGCATTTATTATTAAAATGGCAGATAAAGATTTTGTTAGGGCTCAGAGTGATAATTTACCCAACATTGATGCATTTATGCTCATGGAATATATGAAAAATAATGAATGCTACAGTGCTGAAGAAATACGTGGTGTCAAAGTAATTTTTATTTTATATTCTATAACTTTATGAAAACAAACGCTGCAACTCTGTAAAATGTAAATATTTATGTAATTTAGATGTCAGAATTTTACTACATTGTTTACATGAAGTTACAAAACGTTAGAGGTATAATTGAAATACTGCAATATAAGTTATCTATTTTAATATAAAATTTAATTCGGTAAACATGTATAAATTGTTTTTATAGAATTAAACTTTATTTTAACTAAAATCACTCTAACTTTACATAACCTATGAAAGTTATACAAACAAATAAGTTCAGAACAGACTATGTACGCCGGTAAGCTAGTAGTGTCATACGTCAGTTAGAAGGGGTATGACGTCACACGTCGTTTTCGCGCGCTACATACATTTATGATTTTTTTAAGCCTTCAAATTACAAAAAAAAAAAACTGTTTTTTATGTTTATATTTAACAAGAGGAATATAATAAAAAATAAAAAAAAATCATGCCTATCCCCTATTATAATTTCAGATAAATATCAGCCATCTGTTAAAAACATTTGCTTTTGGTAAATGACGATAAAAGTGTTAATTGTTGGTGATAATTTAGTGTAGTGTAGATTGTCTAGATATGTGTTGTGATTAAAATGGTTGAAACTAAGAGTTTGTTGCCAAGTGATAATTATACCATGAACTTTAGTTACGTTTTCTATTCTATTACACATGATAACAAGATTACCAAAATTACCTCTGTATATATTTGAATAAATCATTTACAAACCAACACCTGACAGTCTAATTTGAACATTTTTTTAAAAGGTTTATATTAACACTCGTAGAATAAATGGTCCATATCCAGTGGCGTAGCTTCAAACTTCGACCCCTCGCCCGTAAACTGACCCTCAGCAACCAGAGACGGACTAAGACCTAATTTTTTGCTGGAAAATTATATATTATTGAACAAACCAGTCCAGTTATTAATTAAAAGATTGAAGCGGGCCACGAGTGGTCCTTTGTCTTTCTTCCATCTTCCAAAAGTCGTACGGTGTTCAGCAGTGGCGGCTGAGACAGGTTGGCGCCGGGACAGCGACCTCTTGAAAAAATTTAATTAAAAAAACTGAATTTATACTTTGAAATTGCATTAATTTAGCTAAATATATCTGCATTTTGTTATTTTTATTATTTCTAATTCAAAGAATTTTCGTACAAGTGTTAGATTTAAAAAATATAGATCTAGAAAACAATGCATGTGGACACTACTCGTAGTGGTAAATAATTAAAAAATTGAGGTAGTGTGAATTTTCACACATTTCAGGGTTTCGCAGGTATATAATAAGTGAAGGCGGCATACTGAGTGTGTAGGACAAATTTTACTTTGTAATAATCATAGCAAAATGAACGACATTTTTTAAATAATTTATCGTCTGTTAATCTAAGAGATTTAAAAACAAATTTTATGTTAAAATATTTTTTTGTTAATTTTAATTCGAATACCTAATACCATTATTTAGGTATCTAAATATGTGCAGTATTTTTTTATATAGCAAGGTTCATTATGATTTTGAAAATTGCGCCTATGGCTTCCATTGGTTGTTTTAAATCATATGCGCCGCCCCTTTGGTTTCGTATACTTGACACATAGAATGAAAATATAATTCCAACATTCCAACTGGTTATTAAATTTACGCTTTTAAAAATTAAATGCAACATTTGGCAAAATATAACTAGAATTTTGACAAAATAATTTAAACAATATAAAAATGAAAAAAAAAAAAACAAATAAAATTATCTCCTCTGTCCGGGAGAGAACCTTAGACTGTTACGTAGCGAGCGAGTAAGCTAACCATTAGACCAGGATTCACACCACTGTACATTACTTAGAATTTTTTCAGATTTTTAGTTTAAACCATCTGAGCTACAGGGTGTGGGACACAATTTTGGCAAAAATCGCCTCAAAATAATTTATTTTGCAAAAATAAAATTTTGATCGTTAATCCACGTACTAAGGGCTTTTATTTGATACCCTACTCAGAATATTAAAACATTTTTTTTTTTCGATAAGCACATATTTGTTTATATTTTTAGGGGGATATGTTTTATAGATGTTTTAGTATTTTTCCTATGTGCGGATCAAAGAGTTGTATAAGCATGCCAAATTTAAACTCTCTAGGATTAGCCGTTTGGCTTCAATTTTTCCGAAGACAGACAGACAGAGAGACAAACAGACAGACGATAAAATGACGGTATAAGGGTTTTTTGGTCATGCCTACAAAATCCTAAAAAATATTTAATTATTGACCGGTCCGCGAAAAATGATTTGAATTTTCACTGATCCGTGATGGAAAAAGATTAAGAAACGCTGGTATAGATCGTGTAACAGATTTGCAGAAAAACTATTAAGTTGTTGAGACGTAATTTCAAACAGACCGATAGACGCCTGTGTACTATTTTTGAATTCGTTAGTATAAAATCAAGATTTATTTGAAATAAAACTTCAGTTCTTAATGGATCTGTCTTTAGAAATACATTGAAATTCGCCAAACACATCTAGTCCCTGAATATTTTTTTTATCTGTTGTATATTTAATGATATGTGTAAATAAGAGAATTTACTCTTATTTACATAAAGTAAAAGTTGACCTTGTCACTATCAAATTAAATAATATAATAATCTTCATTAAATACTTTTCTTTCTGTGCTTGGATAAATAAATATAACTTATGGTGTGATTTTGTAACAAAATTAGGTCTATTCGCGGATGAATTTTTTTGTAGATTAGAACACCGCACGCGTTCGCAATATTCCTGTTAATATTCACGAATGAAATAGTTACTGTTTCTAACAAGATGTTTGTTATTCGCGGTAATCTTCAGACAATTACGTAATATGTTCATAGCAAGTCAATCGTATTTGGACATTACAACAAAAAATCTTATTTAGAACGTGCGCGTTGTTATAGTGCGTTCAAAAGTGAGTTTGCAGTATAGCTCTTATGGCAAATGGGAGCGGTGTTGCCAAATGTTGTAAAAGTGTCAAATGTGTCAATTATAATAATATGAAAAACTCGTATGATTTACAAAAATCAACTCTTATAAAACTCAAAATAACACTCAACAAAACCAAATGGCCATTTGTAGAATACTGCGTCTTCACAGATCAGCGCGTTTTAGAGCTGGCAACGTCGACAAGCAAGAAAAAGATAGCGTCATTGTGTAAACCCATTAGAGAGTATGAAAAAGAGCTACTCCATATGTCCTGTACTGCAAACTCACCTTTGAACGGACTATAAAATACCTACCAGCTGTATACGTTTACCTATGAACGCTACGCAACTTGCATTACATAAAATATGCTACCTTACGTACAAAGTCGATTCTCAGCTGTTAAATACTTTTTATTTCAAAAAAAGACGTACATTACCTTAGCCATAAATAGAAAAAAGCCATAATATTATTAGTTATTATTTAGGTATGAATTAAAATTGCCTGTATGCAAACTCACCTTTGAACGCACTAGAGTAATTGAATTTAATTAATACTTTTTTTTTAATTTTAAATTTAACATTATTGAGATTTTTTTATATTTCTAGATTAACCCTTCTGGGAAATAGGGTGGGGGATTTATGGTTTTTTGACAAATTATTGTACCGTACAGACAGGACACACGAGTGACGTTATAAGGGTTTTTTGGTGGTCATACATACAGAACCCAAAAAATGAACTTTCCCTCTTACTTACGTATAACAAAATGAAATATGTTATACCAGATACGAGGACTATCTAAAGTTTTTACAAAAACTAAGAAAGATTTTTTTTTTTTTTAACAAACAAAGATTTATACACGTTTGCACGCGTTCAAAACAATTCTCGAAACATTTTTTCCACTCTGAAGTTGGTATCTCAAATACATGGTTTTCGAAGACTTGAGGTGACGAAAATCCCTGTCCACGCATTTTTTGTTTGACATTGGGGGAAAAAAAACAGTCGTTAGGGGATAAATCAGGTGAATACGGGCAATGAGACATTAATTCGATGTTTTTCTCCATCAAATAATCAATTGTTTGACGTGCTGTGTGGGAGCTTGCACTGTCATGATGAAGAATGATGTGACGTTTTTGGTTGTTTTTCCTGATTTTGTCGATAACTTCTGGCCAACAAATTGTTGTATACCATTCAGCATTAACTGTTCCCGGACCTCTAAAGCAATGGTTGCGACATGTCCAGTACAACCGAAGAACCGATCATTTTCTTGAAAGTGCTTCGTGAACGAACAACTTTTGTGGGTTTCGGTTCATCTTGGAAGGCGCAAGCAGTGGCTTGTTGCTTAGTTTCCGGTTAATATGAATAAATCCAAGTTTCGTCACCTGTAACGATGTCGGTTACGGATTTTCCAGTGCCAAGGTTGAATTTTTTAGCATTCCCTTACACCAATGAATACGAGCTTTTTTTGAAGTTTTGGTAAAATTTTGCGAAATCCATCGGGAACAGATCTTTTTCACAGCTAAATGTTCATGCAAAATCGAATGTATTGCAGTCTGCTATATATCAAACGATGCTTCTATCTCATGGTAAGTCACATGCCGATCTTCCTCAATCATTTTGCGCACAGCATCGATGTTTTTTTGAATCACAACCGATTATGGTAGACCCTCACGAGATTCATCACTAATGGACGGAAATTCTGCAAATCAATTGTAAATAGTCTTTTCTGATGGCGTTTTAATACCAAAAGCGAATCTATGCATTGTTGTTGAGTTAGGCATTTATTAAAATCGTAAAAAATCATCCAACGAAACCCTTCACGAGTAATATCCATTTTTTCCATAAACTTGTTTTTTTAACGCTCACTCTCAACAAACAACACGGTCCGTTTCTAATTTTACAATAACAAATGTAAAATTTTACGATTATAGTAATGGCACGTTTCAATATTGCCACCAAGTGGTCGTTTGTAAAAACATAAAAGGTAATTCTTGTATATGCGAAATCCTCAAATACGTGAAAATTCACACTCCACATCAATTTTTATGTTACCATAGCAATAAAATTCATATAAAATGTTTTTAACAAAACATTCATATATAAATGTAACAAAAAGTAGTATTGTACAAATAAATTCGCGTGAGATTGTTTAATTTTAAATTACAGAAAAAACCTAAATGACAACAACCTTATAATAGTGTGATAAGAAAAAATGTAAACAAAATAAAAACAAAGAGTGTTGAGTTAATTGACATAATGATTTGACAACATGTAAACGGGGTTATGAAGTAATTATTCTAAAGCTGTTTAGATTTCGAAATATGTTGGAAAAATCAGGCAACACTTTTTGTCTGCAACAGAGTAAAAATATAAAATGTTTTCATAGCTTTGTTGATTATTATTGTAGAAATTCTTTGGCACCTTCACTAAAAACAAATAAAAAATATATTTTGTTGTTGATATTTCGGATTAATTACGCAATTTGAAGATGGACAACTGGACACAATTTATGTGCATAAATTGCTATTTGCGAAAACATTTTGTTTAGATCGATTAAAAAAATATATTAGAATAGACTAGAAATTTCTATTGGTATAGATTTTTGTAACTTTTCACTTGGTTGGAAACTACTAATTAGGTTGTCTTTTGGCCACAATAACAAGATCTAAATGTCTTGAATTTCAGTTTTCGTAAATCGTTTGTTTGTCGTCATTCCATCTTTTACAAGGTCCTTACATAAGTTAACGAATGAAGGAATTCTTCCCAGATGTTTCTTATCATTCTACCCTTTTCTTCGTACCTCGTCATGTCTTTTGTTAGATTTGAAGCAAATAGCTAACCTTGATGTGCGTCAAAAATTTTAACTAACAAACTTTTATAGATCTGTTAGATTAATCGGTTAAAAGAAATTCTTGGCCACCTCGAGTATGCTAGTGTGGTATGGAACCCATACCAGTCCACGCACTGTTATTGCCTAGGGAGTGTGCAGGACAAATTTATTAAAATATTTCTCCACATAGTGGGAATCAACTACACTTTGATACCGCGCAACCTTCTTGAAAGAGTTGGCACTTTCATCTGGCAGTTGGCTTCACTCACACAAAAGCTTTTCAGGTGTTTTATAGGTCATTTATTGTAAAATCTTCTATTCCCTGCCTCCCCATCCCCTAGAGTGTAATTTGTCTAGGTCGTCGAATGATCATCTTTATTAGATTATCTTTACCATTCATGTTTAGGGTTTCGTAGGTAAAACCAAAAATTCAAGTGCTGTCACTTGTATGTCTGCCTGTAGAAATTTTGATTAAACGACTGGACCTAGAAAATTTAAATTTGACGTGCATTTACTGCGATTTTGAAAAACCTATCCTTCGATAAATATATCCATTAATTTATTTTTACCGACCGCCAACATATATAAGAGAGGTATTGTGATCATACCGATTTTGACATTTCGAGATTTCGATGGATCTCCACGAATTAAGGTCCCTACATAACGTTTTGACTATTTTTAGCATGATGTCTGTCGGTCTGTCTGTCCGTCCGTCTGTCTGTCTGTCTGTCCGTCTGTCCGTCCGTCCGTCCGTCCCTCTGTCTGTCTGTGTACACGTGCAGAGCAAATTCTTCTAAAAGAATTTTTATGAAACTGCATATTTAAGCTTTTGACATCAATAGCACGAGTTGATCAACTTTTGGTAAAAATCGGTTGACTAGAAATGGGAGTTTACTCTTGTCGATTTTAAGATTTTTGTGAATATTTAGCAACGGAAAAATATTTCGAAAAAATTTATTTTACAAAAGTTGCTATAAATGCAATAACTAATAAATTTTTCAAACGCAGTCTTTCAAGTCTCAATTTTTTCATACTTACATGTAACGTTTCCATCGTCATGATAAATAATATCTCTGTTAGAAAATATTAGGCCAAGTTATTTCTACTCTGCTGCTAGAATGTATTTTATACAAGTACTTTATGATGGCGGTTGGTCCTGTGGTGGCCACAGCTGATTTTTTAAATTATAAGTAGGTCGTCAAATAAAATCGTGGCTTAACGATGAATATTTTATTTAATTATTTTATTATTAAGAAAATAAAATTTTGTTAAAAATTAATATCCTTTATTTCTTAGAGAGACTGATATAAAATTAAACTGATTTCTTGGAATTTATCGATATTTTTGCATTGTTCAAAAAATTAATTATTTTTTTTTTCAATTCAACTTGAAACACCCAATAAAAGGCTTTGAATAATAGATTCACGAACAAAATACTTACATTTTAAAAATCTTGTTATTTTGATGCGATTTTTTGCCAAGTGAGCAAAAAACAATTTGTCCCAACCCTATTTCTCTGAGTTACTTTCCATTAAAAAGTATTAAAATCTGAAAAAAAATCAGTGTAATGCACACTGATGTAGATCGAATAGTAGCAGATCTTCTTGAAGACCCTGAGGTACGCCATTCTCTGCCCTTTTTTTAAAGCTACATTTGCACCACTTTCTCGTACAACTCCATTTACCACTAGGAATTTTTGATACAAATTTTATGCGAAAATTTTTCAAAAAATATTTTTTGTAATTTTATCTCAAGTTATTAAAGTCATTTCTTTACTATAAGAAATGACTATAAGAAGAGACGAAAAAGATTTAAAAAAAAAGTTGATTTTGATGCGACTATGGTTAATGATATTGCCCGACATTGGGCGACATTCTGTCTTTTTTCATTTACTAAATAACTGCATAACTCTGATATGTGCAAAAATTCATACTTTACATCAATTTGCTTATCTTCAGGAAATGTCCTATCCACAGTTATTGTCTCTATCTTTTTGTTTTTTCTTTTTCCCATATTCGACTTAGTATATGATTCTTTTTACCATTTTGTCTTCTGTCATCCTTATCGCGTAAACGCATGCACTGTAATACTGTAATGGTCTGCTTCTAATTCCTTTTATGATACTCCACATATTATGGTATTCGAATATTTTTATTCTTGTGGCTTCTTTCTATCTCAGTGATTAGAATGGGTGTTAATTTACAATCTCCTTCACAAAATATATTGACGAATGGATTTTGTGAAAAGGGCAAATGGCAAACGTTAATTTAATTCTATATATTACAAAATAATATAATTGATTGAGAGGATTAACACTTTAGATGGTTTCAATATCAGCTTTTCATTTCAGCTGGATCATATACTGAGCTATTATTTATTATGCAATTTGATAAAATAAAAAAAAATGTTGAGTACAGTTAAATCAAAAAAATATTTTAAATTTGCAGATAAGGCCAAGATTTTCTTAAATAATCTAATGTGCGTCTGTAACGATGAAATCACAATGCAGCCTTCAGTTTGGTTTGTGGTGCAAGCAATTTTTGTTTCAGTAATATTACAACCATTATTTAAACGTATTAAAATTTCTGCACGAAAACCTGTTTTAGAATTATGAATTGTTGTCCAAATTGACTATTATTATGAAATATTATGGTCGAATGATTTTTGCAATACATAATTTTCGATGCAGTCATTATGTCCACATTCTTATTATTTTTGGTCAGTATATAAATATTCTTTTATAGGATATTTATGTGGTACATAAAATAACCATAAGTCCAAAATATTATCTGGTGCTGTAAAAATAATTGTGTTACAATATAAATAGGGTGGTCATATTCTTTATCCGAAAGGTGCTAAAACCAAAATATGTAATAAATCGATAGATTCAGTTGTGAGGCTCTCGTTGAAACATATTGAATAACAGGAAAAGATAATAAAACACTCCTTAGTTTCAAAGAATAAAACAAGTTTATTTGATACGTATTTCGGCCTGTGAAACCGATTCACGGTAAGTTCATCGAAAATCAATTCATCGAATATCAATTCATCGAAAATCAATTTATCGAAAATCAATTCATCGAAAATCAATTCATCGAAAATCAATTCATCGAAAATCAATTCATCGAAAATCAGTTCATCGAATGATCAATTCATCGAATGTTCAATTCATCGAAAAAAAAAATATTTTGTAAATATTTGAGAGGAATGCCGAGGGGATCGGAAAGCCAAAAAAGCAGTGGTCAATAAAAGTTGACAGACTACACTTATTAAATAACTATCATACTTGGTCTATTAATAATTTTTAAATTTTCCATTCAGAAAATACGCCAGGTAAAAGATACCTGTTGGATTATTTTGAAATCGAACAGGGCTCCTTAAATCAGAAAAACCCGGTTAATGGGATCAAAAATGTACGTAATACACTCATTCTTAAAGAATTATAAAAATGGTATTTCCCCATCTGTTAAGTCTTAAGGGTTTTGTGTTATGTAAACAGTTTTATATTCATATTTACTATACCACACATGATTTGTTCAATGTACGGTGATTCTAAACAGGTGGCATTGTTATGTTAGTGTGAGTTTGTTTTGTCATTAAACTAGATAATGGGTAGCTCGCTTCGCTCGGCTTCTTCTAGCCAAACCCTTACTAACCTAACCTAACCTAAGATAGTGTTTTGACATTAAACTAGAAGATGGGTAGCTCGCTTCGCTCGGCTTCTTCTAACAAAACCCTTACTAACCTAACCTAAAATAGTGCTTTGTCCTTAAACTAGAAGATGGGTAACTCGCTCCGCTCGGTTTTAGACTTACTAACTAAACCTAACCTAATTACCTTGTTTTTAGGCGCATAGTACTTTATTTTCCCCCATATTAGCCCAATTAAAATGCGTATCATTGTGTATGAATTTATAAAAATTATTTGCGTGCAATTGCCCATAACCTGTCTTATTAAACCTTAAAAACAAAACATTTATTTCTTTTATTATATAAGTTTTCTTATTATATTTCTTTATTTATATTCAAACACTATGTCACTTTATTTAAATTTTTTTAAACCATATAAAAAAATTTACGCAATTATTTCTTAGTCTGTCTACTTTTATTGACCACTGCTTTTTTGACTTTCCGAACCCCTCGGCATTCCTCTCAAATATATACAAAATATTTTTTTTTCGATGAATTGATCATTCGATGAATTGATCATTCGATGAATTGATTTTCGATGAATTGATTTTCGATGAATTGATTTTCGTTGAATTGATTTTCGATGAATTGATTTTCGATGAATTGATTTTCGATTAATTGATTTTCGATGAATTGATTTTCGATGAACTCGTCGGTTACCGTGAAACCATCTTCAGAAATACAAAGGGTTTACAGAAATACATTCAGGAAAACCCTACCTAAAAAGTAAAATTATACGAGAGAGAGGATTAAAAGAGAATAAGAAGAGGCGACCATTTAATCTCAACTTGTTCATTCATGAAATTTCTTGACTTAGAAATCTCTTTTTTGATTTCAAATACTTCTAATAAATCCAATTTGAATCTTTTTGGCTGTTATTAAAATAATTAAAATTAGTAAATTTAGTAAAATTAAATTAGTAAAATATGTAAATTTAAGAATGTGTGCTGCAAGAAATTTCCCTTTGGAATCGTATTGAGAAGTGACATTACCTATAGAGGCGCTGTTGTCGCTTACAAAATGGCGATTGGAATAGAATATTTTTGACATTTGCCATTTGATACACAACAATTCACATTGCAGTTAATTTTCTGTTGCGATTTTAAAGACATTTTATTAAAGTTTTCTTCACTTTAATACATACAAACAATGTAATTAAATGAGCCACATCCAACAAAATCCTATTCCGTTAAATTCCAAAATATTCCGCTAGGAGTCACTTCAGTTATTGTCAGTTCTCAATAATGCAAATGATTTTCAGAAGAAGCACTCAAGTCAAAATTGAGGAATAAAATTACTCACTTTTACTTGTCTGTGATTAGCTATGAATCAAACAACAGATTTTTTGTACTTTTTATTTCAGTTGAATTCTGAAATTGGCATTAGTTGAAAAGCCTAGTTTTTTTGATCTCATTTTTAATACTTTTTCCCTTGGGTCTAAAATCAGTTAAATATCGTTTCAATATGGTTCCTAAGAGAAATTTAGCTTCCGAAGAGGAACTAATTGCTTTCAAACGCGCACATAAACAAAAATGAAAAAAAAGACGACGAAAATAAAGGGTAAATATGTGCGAATTAAAAAGGACATTACACCATCTACAGATATCAATTGTGCTTTTTGCACAATTTATATTATGCTTTTTGCACGCCAAAAACAAATGACCGAACAAAAACAACAGCAACGTCAACAAAATGCCTAATATATGCATTCATATTGTGTCTGAATGTTTCACAGAATGCACTTGGCTATCAATGAAGATTTGATAAGCCTTATGACAAAAGTCATAGCTGTGGTTCTTTAAACAAAGTTTGTGACAACTGTCAAGATAAACATTTTTCGGAGAAACCCAAAACAGTTCTTGTAAATGGCCAAGTTTTTCTTTTTCAAGAATGCGTTGTGCTGCCGTTATAAAAATAAAAATTGAAGACGGACCAGAACAAGGACAATTTTGAAATCTGATAAAGTATTTATCAAAAATCTTGCGTAAGTAATTTGTAATATGGGATAGCAAAAGCAGAGGATTTACGTTCGGTTTTGAAATGAATTAATGATTCTAAGATCGTCTGAAACGGTCTTTACATCTAGTTATCTATAAAAACAATTGTAGATTTTTTTGAAGTTGTAGAATATGCAGAAGTTTCAGAATAAATACAAGTAAGAGAATTAGGAAGAATTAAAAAAGAAACAGATATATTGGTATGGATATGTTAAAAGAATGAAGAACACAACCAAGGCGCAAGCAAATATAGGAATAGTCCTATTTGCTTGCGCCATACCGGACGTTTACCGGACAGAAATAAAAAAAATTGATGTGAAGTGTGAATATTCACACATTTCAGGGTTTCGCAGGTATATAATAAGTGAAGGCGGCATGCTGAGTGTGTAGGACAAATTTTACTTTGTAGTAATCACGGCAAAATGAACGATATTTTTAAAATAATTTATCGTCTGCTAATCATATAATAAGACTGGTTATTAAATTTACGCTCTTAAAAATTATATGCAACATTTGTCAAAATATAACTAGAATTTTGACAAAATAATTTCAACATAATAAAAATGCAAAAAAAAAACAGAAAAAATAAAATTCACTCCGTACTCGAACTCGAAACCCTTCGTTTCCAGCGCATTTTAGCTTACGACACCAGTGCTCTAACCATTACGCTATCGCACGCCTTGCATGTGAGTGTCTTACATTGGTATAACTTTTGTACTTTGTGAACCGAAAACCACAAAAAATGCGTTATTTTCCGAAAACATAATCTGATCAAAAATTACTGTTGTACGATTTCAGTTCACACCAATATACATTACATAGATTTTTTTTAGATTTTTAGTTTAAACCATCTGGGCTACAGGGTGTGGGACAATTTTTTTTTGCACAATTTTGGCATAAATCGCCTCAAAGTAATTTATTTTGCAAAAATAAAAATTTGATCGTTAATCCACGTACTAAGGGCTTTCATTTGATAGCCTACTCAGAATTTAAAAAAAAATATTTTTATTTTCGATGATCACATATTTGTTTATATGTTTGGGGGTATGTTTTTTAGATGTTTTAGTATTTTTCCTATGTGCGGGTCAAAGAGTTGTATAAGCATGCCAAATTTCAACTCTCTAGGTTTAGCCGTTTGGCTACAATTTTTACCGAACAGATAGACAGACAGACAGACAGACAGACAGTCGACAAAATGACGGTATAAGGGTTTTTTGGTCATACTAACAAAACCCTAAAAAAAGGTCGTCATTTGGAAAATGGTTAGTAGATATTCAAGAAGTGATGGAGGCAAGGCAAAACGAAGATATGGAAACTATGGAGATATAAAATAGATTTCGGAGAGGATACGATTTTTATTATTTAATTATTTAAAATTTATTTAAGTTAAATAAAATACAAAATGCTGTCCTTGCAGTCGAGATTACTGCTTTTCAGGCATTTATTTAATTTTTAATTAAGTTATATTTTAATTTATATTTAACAAGTTTATAAAATATGACCCATGTTTTAATAGACGGGAAGATTAGAGATTTTCAAGAAAAAAGGAGACTAAAGTTTTGTTATTTTGTCTTTTTGTTTAACATTCTTGGAATATACGAGATCTCGTATTCTAATTATTGTCCTTTTTTGTTAAAGAAACAGGCAAAATTCCTAAAAAATAAGGAAAGAATATTATAAATGATTTGGGAATTTCTTCAAAGTTAATAATTATCCATGTGAGTCAGTTTGTCAAGTTGAATAGGATATTTTGTAAATAATAGATTAACAATTGAATTTGAAAACACATTTAAATAATAATGTAAACAAATTTTGATACTTTATCATGTTTTGACAATATCATTTTAAAATGCCGTAAACAAGTTAAAAACTGTAACCTGCTGCTATTTATTATTACAAACACAACGTTAGTCGATTTTGGTTCAAGAGACTAGATTGAGAGACGTGTGTGTGTGTAGCTTCAGTTTGAGAGCATGAGTTGTGGTCGGGAATATATTAGGCTAGTAAAAGAGATAGATGCTAGGCTTAATAGCTAGTCATTTCACTATACTGTCTTTAGCCAAGTAGTAAACACTTACTAGGGTAGTAAGTGTTTACACACAACACGGCACTGTACTATCCTATTAACTGTACTATCCCAAAAGCTATGTAGTACCGTTGGGTTCAATTTTAGGTCCATTACTATTTTTAATTTACTTTAACGATTTCTCTTCTGCTATTAAGACGATATAACCCTCTTAAGGGGGGGGGGGTATGATATTTTTGATGATTTTTATTGGCTTATTCGATTGTATATATCTTCAAGAGTATCCCATTAAAATTTCAAGCTAATCGGAGCAAAATTGACTGAGATATACTCATTTTAATACTAGTACCTATTATTTGTTTTTTTCGCGCCTATCGTATGTGGCGTTGTATCGCTTTTATGCGCATGTGGCTTTAATATCGATATCAGCTGCTTTATACTCTTAGAGAGGGGACTCGTGACGAATATCTTTGATACATATATTGAAATATACTATTAATATTTATTTAATAAAAAAACATTCTTTATTTTTAAACGCGTTTTCTGAAAAATAGCTTTTTTTGATGCGGTGTACATCATAACTCAAAAACTAATGAATGGATCTTTCTGAAATTTTGCACACTTCTTTATAAATCATTTTACTAGGTAGTGACGTTGAGTTTTTGCTTTTATTTTGAATATTTTTTTTTTATAACCATTTTTCCGATTACCAAACACTATTTTTTACGTTTTTTTTTCGATTTTTTGACTTTAAAGTCGTACCAAAAATTTAAAACTCAATTTAATAAAAAAAACTCGACGTCACTACCTGAAGAAACTTTTAAACTAACCAAAACTTCTTGAATTATATGTTTCAGATGATTGTGTCACTAGATATCGTGTACACCGCAAATCAATTTTTTTTTTGGAGTGTTTACTAAAAAATGACGCCAATGGCTCATTTTTCAATAAAAATTTAACGCAATACTCTTCAAGTGTTGTTCTTTAAGATAGACTTCCACCCATTTAGCTAACCTTTACCAGATTTCCACAAATCGTTCTTAAAAATATGCTTAAAAAATGCAAAATTAACCATAACCCCCCCCCCCCCCCCTTAGCCAGACTATTCTCACTAAAACACTTGTTTCAAATGATCATTTATCTAAAGAAAACGTCCGGTTTTTATCAAATAAATTGTTTTATTTATTGTCAAAATTTACTTATAACAACTAAAGAACATAACTATAATAATCCGAATTGCATTAAATTTTTAGGAGTCTATATTGATCCTCATTTGATATAGGACTACCACGTTCACAATATAAGTGTCAAATTGTGCAAAACTATTTTATATTATTGCTTTGCTGAAACAGTTTTTCGACTAGAACGACTGCAATAAGAGTGATGTGGTGGGCATCATATAGAGCCGACCGTAGATTACTCTTTAAATAATTTAAAATCATGACATTACCATCCATTTTTATTTATTATTATTTACTAAATACCTATAAAAACGTAGATTTATTTTCCTCTCATAAAGATGTTCACACCTACAATACACGTTATAAATTAAGATATATTATTAACTATTACTCTATAAAGTCTATGAATTCGTTATTAGTTTCAACCAAAGAACTAATTTTAGGATAATTAAAAATAAAATAAAAAATTTATCGATTGAAGCCCCAATATATGGTTTAAATGCATTTTTTGAATTTGAATTATAAATTTTGTATATTATCGTATTATTGTAGCCTGTTTATATTATTATATTATTAAAGCATGATAGTGTTTACGCACCACACAAAGTGGAACTTTCCTTATACGGATTGATCGATTTTCAAAATCCGGTTGCCGTAGGCTAATTATTATTTTCCTCCGATGAAAGTTGATTTTTAACGATTTTCATATTTTGGCCCGGGCGCATTAGGAGATGAAACGAAGAATTTTTAACCTCGGGGGTAGAGAACTTTTCAGAAAAAATCACGATTTCTAAGTTTGCGCGATTTTTTTGGGGTTACAGCGAACAAAATCTATGTTGCTGGTGAAAAGGAACACGTATACCAAGTGGTACACAATTATTATAAAGTGCAGTATGTTTTAATGTAGACCCTAGACCAGACGTTCCCAATCTGTGGTACGCGTACCGGTACCGGTACGCGAAATTCGAGCTACCGGTACGCGATAAGTGAATGAAATAATAATGAAAACAATATTTTGTGTAAAATAATCTGTTTTTCTTATAAAATCCATCGCCAAACCGTATTTTATTTACCTAAGAAAATGTTACTGTAGGCCTAGTAGTTTTTTTGAGAGAAACAAGCGACAAAAAAAGTCTTAACTTGAGAATTTAGGAAATTTAGGTCTTGTTAGTCCAAAAATATTTACCTACTGGTACGCCACACACTGTCTACTACATACGTCCGGTACAACAACCTAAAAATATTGGGAACCTCGGCCCTAGACTATTAATAACTTTGAATGGCTAAATTCAGTTATAGTTGAAAATCTTTGCAAAATCAGTTGGTGATTGTTTTTCGAGTATTTTATAATCAGTAATTCCGCTATTGAGATAAAATGACCTTTGGCCATTGTGTGAGCGATAGCGATTTAGCATGATATGCTGAATGGAAGTGGAGACAAGCGCGACGATCCCAGAATTCCGTTCAGTAAGGCGACAACACGGTGTGGGATGAATACAATATACACACAATCAGGTGTCATTTGACTTCCACAATTAGCATTCAATGTGATTATGTGATGGAAAATAGCAGTCCTCAAACCTTCGCGATGGTGTTATTAAATCTCATTCATTCTTATTGAGAGTGTTTTCGTACATCTGTGACTGTTAAAATTGGGAATTTTTTACATTGTTGCAATCCATACTGATATACAACAACGAATTTAATATCTTTCAAGGACTATATTCTATCTTCGTTGGAGACCGGGAACGAAGTACACGCCGTATACACGGATTTCCGAAAGACATTTGGCCGAATTAATCATGACGTCCTTTTAACCAAACTGAGAGCATATGGAATCCAGCCTCCTCTGTCACTGTGGCTTAAGTCTTATCTACAGGGACGAGTCCAGCGCGTTACAATTAACAACTGCACATCCAGAGCCATGAATGTGACTTCAGGTGTTCCACAAGGCTCACACCTAGGACCAGTGCTTTTCACTTTGTTCATCAACGACATTGGTGTAGTAATCCTACATAGTAGATTTCTATTATTTGCTGATGACTTGAAACTTTATTCTGCAATCAAATCATCCCCAGATTCTCACAGCTTTCAAAATGATCTGGATGTCGTAGCAGCATGGTGTAAAAGTAATTGCCTCTATCTAAATATAGAAAATGCTCTTCGATATGCTTTTCAAAAAAACGTAACCCCTCATCGTTCAGCTATGTGGTTAACGGAGTCCCACTCAAACAAGTGGATGAAGTGCGAGATCTGGGAGTCATGTTCACTAGCAACCTTTCTTTTGAAAAACATATTGATTCTGTGTGTAAAAAGGCAGCGAGGATGTTAGGCTTCGTTAGGAGGACTACCATGGAATTCACGAACTACACTGCTGTCAAAGCGCTTTATTTTGCTCTAATCAGAAGCCACCTCGAGTATACCTAGTGTGGTATGGAGCCCATACCAGTCCACGCACTGCTATTGCCTAGAAAATGTGCAGGACAAATTTATTAAAATATTTCTCCGCAAAGTGGGAATCAACTACACTTTGTTACCTCGCGACCAGAGAAGACAATTAGTAGGAATCGACAAACTAAGAAAGAGGCGTGACATCAATGGGTTATGTGTACTCCACAAAATTATAAATGGTGCGATACCATCACCAGGACTCTTAGAAAATATTCCGTACTATTCTACTTTAGCAAACCCACAAGGCGATGTTGCCAACTATAGTAAGATTAAAACAAGTAAATTTAAACTAAAATCACAATAGAATTAAAATTATTTATATAATAATGCTTAACTTTCAGTTAAATAAATCTAATTAAATAAATTTGGCGGTATTTAATAATAAATAATAATATTACTTTCACAGCTGATTATAGAGTAAAAAAAGGGTCCATAATTTGGCATCCTACACCACTTCTTTATTATAAATGCATGAACAATGATGCACAATTTTAATTGGACTAATATGGGGGAAAATAAAGTATTGTGCAACTAAAAACTGGGTAATTAGGTTAGGTTTAGTTAGTAAATGTCTAAGACAGCAGAAGTCGAAAAGCACGAAATAAGTTTAAAGGAATTTGTGAAAATGGTGGTGTAGGATGTAATTCTGTACTTTTATTTTGTAAAGTACGCTTACTTTGAGACATTCGGCTTCTGCTATCCTAGATTTTTATTAACTAATCCTAACCTAATTACCTTTTTTTTAGGTGCACAGTACTTTATTTTCCCTCACATTATCCCAATTAAAATTGTGAATCATTGTGCATGCGTTTATAACATGGTGGTGTAGGGTGCCAGTTCATTGTCCACCCAAATTAAAATTTAAAAAAATATTCATTCAATGTATGATAACTACAACAGAAAAAAATGGAAATAAATAATATTATATTAGATTTAAACTTCATTTATATGTTTAAACTATAATTACAGTAGAAATTAAATGAATATTACTTATTTATTTATATCTTATAAATAAACTCATTTAATAAATTGATATTAAATTTAAATTATTAAAATTGAAATATTACATTTTACTATTGGCAACACTGCACGCATGCGCAATAAGGTGGGTTTGCTAAAGTAGAATAGTACCAAATATTCTACTACTAGTTCCTGCACGCTCTACTAGAAACCAAGATACATACCTCGTGACCCAACACAAGACTAACTACGGGAGGGATGTAACTATTGACAGAATCTGCCCCCTGTACAATTCCATTTGTTGCAGCGATCACAATACTGTTGACATCTTTGATTCAGTTTTTAGCCGTTTTAAAACTTCATTGACGGTCGCTTATGAAAATTTTTAATCCTGTATTATAGTCATATATTATTTTCAAATGTTTTACTTGTGTTTTTGTTTTCTTTTTAATGTATCATGTATTATTTGGGGCTTACCCGTAAATACGTTTTTTTGGTAAATAAATAAATAAATAAATAAATAAATAAATAAATAAATAAATAAACAAATAAATAAATAAATAAATAAATAAATAAATATATAAAGTACATATATATAAATTGTGTGTATGTACATATGTTCCCTCATTTTACATTATACTTTGCATTACACTTTCAAACTGCAGATGTCATTCAAACTTCTAAAACTACTTTCTGAAGTATTAGCGTCAGAGAGAGGCATTTACATCTTCTGTCTTTTGTTACTTCTCACTGCCAACAATTAGATGCGACAAATAAAAGTTTGGTTATAATAACCAATTTATATATCGTTGAATAATGCTAGTTTATGTTTAATTATATGCCAGTATAGTTTTTATTTATAAGACCAGATCTCAGTCAGGATTATTAAAAATGTCGGAAAAAGTAAAGCAGCACAACATTAAAATAATAATGGTACACCTGAGAAAGTATTGACACGTCAAACAAAATTGGATTGGAAATAGTTTAAAATATTGTGTTGGACACAACTGAACAAGGTGGAGGGTTTGTCGTTTAAGTGAATAGGCAAAAGTCTGATTTTATTTACATTTTAAGAATATTATGTTAATAAACGTTTGAAAGTAATTTTAATAAAATTCGCTTTTGGAAAAGTACGGAATGTATGTACGTCATAATTATTATCAGCTGATTCTAAATTCTGAAATTTTATTTTGCGGTTTAGACTGTGGTTTACCTTCGTAGAAATCGTAATAATTGCAATTTTTTGGTTTTATTGTTCACAGCAATATGACTGTTCTTCTATTTTTAATTTAACTACCCTGGAAAGCAATTGAAATTGTTTTTTCTGTGCCCATTTTCCGTTGTCTGAATTTATATAATCTTGTGCAATCATCTCGAAATTGTTGTTCGATCAATTTCAAATTGTTAATAATTACTTATAAATTTTCAAACTTCGCGGTTCTTGAGCATGGTCGATCATTGATACCAAAATTACTGGCTTTAAAACGTTAAAACCATTATTTGCAAATATTGTTATTTTCATCAAGAACTGAACAAATTGATACGTATTCTTTAATGGCATTTGTGTCTTGCTGGGGACTCTTACCGAATGCTGTGTTGAATATACAGCTTTATGTCGCTTATCGTGTTCAAGTTGGTATTTAATATCACAAACTTCGATGTCAACCCTTCAAACAATTATTTTAAAAAATGTACTAGAGTGCTGAAAAAAATACTAACAAATAACGATAATAAATTTTGGTATTAACGAAACAGTACCTAACAATAGGAAAATTAATTCGTGTAGTTTTGAAAATTTGTAAATATGTCATTTTCGAAAGACCGTATCTCAAAATCTACATGAAATAGAGTCCTTTTGCGAAATTTTTTAACAACTAACTTTTACAATAATTACGAATCGTCAAACAAAATCTCCGTACAGCAATTTTTTTATTGAATAAACATATATACCCAAAAAAAATTAAAAAATCGTCGTTAATTTTGCATCAAATTCTATAATGCCGAACAGGAGATCGTAAGGGGTACCGCTTACAATTTTTCAATTTTCGAGCAAAAATTTTTTCTCTCTGATTTACTTCAAAATGTGTATACTTATGTATTTTGAGTCGTAGATCTCAAAAATAGTCTCCATTACAAGCTACGGTTTACCGTTTTTGAATAAATTCAAAAACACTGACAGAAAATTACCATTTTTAAAAATACATATGTGTGAGCGCTTTAAATATATTTTAATAAAATTAAAACGTGCCAAATTTAACCGGTTCGGTATCTGCAAATTAACATCTAAATACTACAGTCCTCAATCATATTTCCTTCGATCGCAACGCCGCCACCGGTAATGTCACTTCTCAATAGTCATTTTTTTTAAACAAACGACGGAAGCTATAATCAAATACATTGTTTCAACAATCGTTTCATTATGACTTCGGTCGTCTGCTGTGAAAATCAGACTACAGAGCAGTTTCAAACGATTTCTGTCTCAGAATGACTTTAATATTACTCTGCGCATGCGGTAACAAACCTTTGGAAATTGCTCTACGAACAAACCTATTGCTTATCTTGACATAGCATGTTGCATGTACACAGAATTAATGCAGAATTGGATAAAGAATTAAACAGAATTAAACACATTAAAATAACAACCAAATCTTTTGTCTAACTTAACTGTTCAATGCGACATGACGAAAAGCGACGCAAACAACCATAATGAACGTGAAAATAATACAAAATCACAACGTTAACGCTGAAAAACAGGGACCAACTTTATTGTAATCATCACTTGCAGCTCTGAGTGCTTTAACCTTGTTTAGAATAGTAACATTTAACAAGTCACAGGTAATATTGATGGGCAGATAACTACTGTTAGTCAAACGCTATGCTTTACGTTTAAAACAAGTTTGGATGGTTTTTATCTGGTTTTTTGTCCAGAGGTAAAATTAAAACCTTTTTCTTTTTACACTTAATTAAACATTATCTTGGAGTGATTCGTTAGTCAAGAGCAGTGGCGCACATAAAAATTTATAAAAATGATGTTAAAGAATGATTTACAATCATTTTTAGAGATTCGTAGGGATATGCAAGAAAACCGTATAGCGTCACTCATGTGTCTGCCTGTAATTCTGTTTGTACGTTAAATAATGTTAGTAAACGGCTGGACGTAGATAATTCAAATTTGGTATATATCTATATACATATGAAGAGTCCAGGGGAAAAACCGCGGTATAATCTGTCTCATTTTGTAATACGAAACTAGATCTGGTTACTTTGGTGACTGTTGTGGTGTAAATAGACTTTTATAGAAACATGTGAACTTGTAAATCTGGCTTTTAAATTTGTGGTTAAGTTTTATTATATCGAGGTTACATTCAACCAAAAACTACATATGTCAGATAGCAAATTGACATGTCAAAATTGCAATTGACATTTCAAAATTATAATTGACATGTCAAATATTTGAAAGGTGCCACTTCAGAATTCCCACCTTAAGATGATATTTTAAATATACAACATAAAAAATGAAGTTTCCCTATTAGTTTCGTATTACAAAATGAGACAGATAATATTCACTTTATTTCATTTTGAGAAAAATGAAATTTAAAGTTTCAAGTCTCCCAGATCAAAGTTTTTAGAACTAAAAGTAATTTTTATGCATCCAACCTCTTTTCTATTATATTGTTTCGGTGTATACAAAAATCCAGGCTTAAAAGTCACTTTTAATGTCCAAAACAGTAAAGAATACCAAAAAGTCCACATTCGTTGGGACAAAACCCACGGTAGTCAAGGACTACCGTGGGTTTTGCCACAATATTTTTGGTAGTTACCATTCACAACTACTCTTCAGGAGATAATAAAAAAAAAAAAAAAAACATAATAGGGGTATCTACGATTATCACGTATTGAGGTAAAAAGTTAAAAAAAAAATCAGCTGTGGCTACCACAGGGCCGACCGCCGTCATAAAGTACTTGTATAAAATACATTCTAGCAGCAGAGTAGAAATAACTTGGCCTAATATTTTCTAACAGAGATATTATTTATCAAGACCATGGAAACGTTACATATAAGTATGTAAAAATTGAGACTTGAAAAATTTTACATAAATATTTGAAATTTTTTGTTTTATCAAAAAACGTATCAAATAAAAGTTATTAATTATTGCTTTTATAGCAACTTTTGTTCAATAAATTTTTTCGAAATATTTTTCTGTTGTGAAATATTCACAAAAATCTTAAAATCGACACGAGTAAACTCCCATTTTTAGTCAACCGATTTTTACCAAAAGTTGATCAACTCGTGTCATTGATGACAAAAGCTTAAATATGAAGTTTCATAAAAATCCTTTCAGCCGAATTTGCTCTGCACGTGTACACAGACAGACGGACAGACAGACAGAGAGACGGATGGACGGACGGACAGACAGACCCACAGACATCATGCTAAAAATAGTCAAAACGTTATGTAGGGACCTCAATTCGTGGAGATCCATCGAAATCTCGAAATGTCAAAATCAGTATGATCACAATACCTCCCTTATATATGTTGACGGTTGGTAAAAATATGCATTGTGAAATTTTTTATTTGTTTTCTTTTATATATTTTTGTTTAAATTTCATTAAATGATTTTTTTTTAAATTTAATGTGTATCAAACGAAAGTACGTGACATAAAATTAACGAATAAAAATTATTATTTTTACTTGCCCGACCTTAATATATAAGGGGCAAGTATTGTAATCGCGAAAATTTTTGATGTCGAGATTTTGACGGATGACCACGTTTCATGGTCCAGGGAATCCAAAAAACCTATTTTCGAAGTGCCGTCCGTATGTGTGTGTCTGTGTTTTTGTGTGTATACACGATAACTCAAAAACGGTTTAACTTAAAGAGTTCGTTCTGGTACTAAAAAATTTTCCTAATAATTGGGAAGAATCCTATTATTTTTTATTAAAATCCGAAACCGGAAACGGAAGTTATTAAACATTAAAATTTTTAAAAAATTGTAACTAGTAAACCAAGCCTTGGACAAAAAATTGTATAGGACATAATTTGATGTATTTTTGAAGATTTACATAAATCTTTTTTTAAATTAAAAAAAAAAATATATGTATTTTTTTTTTATTATTATTTTTTTTTATGGGAGGGCAAGTCTAGCGGACGTCTTCCTTCGCCACTGGTTTTATTATTTATATGATTTTTGACAAATATTTTCAAAAAATGTTATTCCCCACTCTATTACTTCGAATAGTCGAGCTAAAAAAAATCTAGGTAATGCTCATTATGTGAACCGAAATAATCATCATCATGATCAACATCATCCTTCAGCCGATCCTAAGATACGAACCGATACTAAGTTAATCATCATTTTTGTTTATTTTTTGTTTTGTTTATATATCATGAGCCCTACGGTTTTAGCTGCCTCATTCAGTTCCTGCAGCATGTAGAATGCTTCCTGAATGCAGTCTGACACGAGAACAATATAAGGAAATTTAGCCTCAAACTTTTATTTGAACAAAATTTAAAAAAAATCGAACAATTTACAGTGAATCACATTTTGGAACTTAATTTAACTTTATCTGTGTTGCAGACGCCACTGATTTAAATATATGAGTCTTAACTACGTTTCTATTGATTTGCATTGAACCTGTCTGATTACATAAGTTATTTACAATATTCAGTGGTCATATTTTATGACACTAACGAATGCATTTTCTGATAAAAAATGTAATAAAAAATGAAGTTTGTTATTTCATATGCTTATGAATATTAAATTTATATTTAGGTTATTTAATATGGAAAATACAAGGAATAAATAGTACCTGGAATATATTTTTTTATATTTCTTACTAGTATTGAAATTCGAACTTAATATACTCGGAAAGAATATATATAGGGGTTTCCCTATCCCACATAAAAATGTAAATATCAAAATTCGACTTAATCGCAATAAACTAAATCGTTTTACAAAGCAGTGTTTCTCTAATCTTCAATATCGTTAGTGAGTTAGTTACAATTTTTGGAGCACAGCAACTATGGTTATTAGCGCCTAAAACAGCCCTACTAAACGACTAGAGCAGTGGTTCCCAAACTTCTTCGGTTCCCGGCGCCCTTATTTTATCAGAATAACGCAGTTGGAGGAATATGACATAGTTTCGTGGTTTACAGTTTGGGAATCACTAGACTTGAGTATATATTAAAAACAATAATTAAATATAATTTTAAATCTTATACATACTCAATAAAAAATAAACCTTGTACGCACAAACACAGATAAATAAGATAAAAAATCTGTTCGAAAAATTTAACAGACGCAGGGTGATGGTAAGAAACTGTAAAGAGCCAGTTACCATAGAATATTACAGTCTAATAAAAAATCACATTCAAACAGTGTTGTAATAGATACATTTAAAAAAATATCTAGAAACAGATACAGATACCTAAGAAAAATTGTATCTAGATACAGATACAGATACAGAATTATAAAAAATATCTAGGTACAAATACATGCCAAAAAAGTTTGCATTTAGATACAGCTAGATACTTTTGAAAAAACACTGAAAAATGAAAATACCATATTTTTTACAAACAAACAGTGCATGTTAATCAGTATTATACAGGCTGTTTAAAAATGACCGTGACGTCACAAAAAGCCCACTAAACTCAAGGTAAAACACTATGCTACGGAATAAATTTGTCCTAAATAACGTATGTATTATGTTAGCCATATGTGCTAACGTATGAGCAGTGTATCTCTAAGGCTACGGTTACACTGTATCCGTGCGTGCGGTAACATTCAAATTAAACTATTTTATTTTAAATATCTGTTACTGAACAGCAAAAACATATAAAACAACATTATTTATAGTAAAAAAACAAATTATTTTTGTTCTATGCATTTTTAGATCAATATTTGGGGAGTTACGGAGTTATCTTGAAATATCTCCCATATTATTAACAGTAAAAACGTGTATGACAAAAATTGTTTAGAATAAAAAAAGAAATATTATTGTCCGAAGTACTTTTTCATCTGGATGAATAATTTTTACGTGAATCTCGGAAAAAACAAACAGACAGAAATAAATTTTTTGTTGATTTTTTCGTACAGGAACAAACATATTTGTTTCTGTAGAACTCCAAAGAAATGAAGAAAACAAAATAAATAAATCAACAGATAAATAACGAAATAAAAAATCCCCATTGTTATGCATCAGCATATTAATAATTCTACTCTTCTTCTAATTATGTAAAAAATGGTCTTTGGATCAAAACTCATATTTTTGGCCTGCTGGACGCATAAAAAAACAAACATGTTTGTGCGTCGACGCAAGTTACCGCACGCAAGTATGCATGTACTGTAACCATGCTCATTTAACTTCGTGTGTTTGTTTTGTTGTCAGTTTCCGTGCGTTCAAAAAATCGCACGTGTCCGCATCCAATGTAACTGCACACTAAGACTAATGTTAGTCTTATAAATACGCAGTTTTGTTCTTGTTAAGAGGATGTTCCTTTCAATCAAAGTTCAATCAATAGCCCTAATTAAAGTGGAATTCGTGTAATGGCACGATTATTTTTGATCACTAATAAAAAATTACTGATAAAAAATATGTGATTATTATTTTTTTCTCATTCCATAAATTTAATTTATAAACTAAATTTCAAATGAAAATCTCATGCTTACAAATTAAATTTATATGAACGTTTAATAATTTATTCAATTTTACGTTCTTTAGGAAACACATCTACTTATTTTACTGATTTCAATTAGGAAATGAACTTACTATCCACACTAGCTTGGGCGAGGCGGACTAGAGCCAGGCCTCAAATGAAGAAATGCCTCACAAAAATTATCAAAGTGTATTTTCAATCATTGGATACTTTTGAAGGGCCTTAATTTGTCTTGAGAGTTTAACCATTTGGCTAAACTCGGTCACAATATAACAATCCCATAAGTAAACATAGCAACCATTTTCAGACCTTTTGGTTATAGTTAAGTAAGCTTTCAGAAACCGGCCTTAGATGTTTCAGATGACTCTTTGCTTCATCTGGAAATATGAAATTCACATTAATCATGTCTGTGGGATGCGGCTTTTGCAGCTACATTAACCTTCAATATTTGTGAACTAAGGCAGTGACCACCAAATGTACCGTGGTTTAATCTTTAAAATTGTTTTGCGATGATCAAATATTTATGTAATTACTAGTGTTAAGGCATACTTAGGCTCTGAACTTAATTTAATATGTCTTCAGAGACATGATTTTTCAATGTAAAATTTGGCATCTCTTAGATTGTTTTTTATCATTGATTTAAAAATAATAATAATAATAGTAAATACATTCAATCGTCAATGATAATGGTTAAAATAATGATATGGGTTGGAGTAAAGAATAGGTGACTATAACTCTGCGCGTGCGTCAAACACACGTGATTTATTCAATGTACAGTGATTCTCAACAGGTGGCATTATTAGTGTGGGTGTCATCAAACTAGGTTTTGTCATTAAACTAGAAGATAGGTAGCTCGCTTCGCTCGGGTTATTCTAACCAAATTCTTACTAACCCAACCTAACCTAATAGAGTGTTTTGTCATCAAACTAGAAGATATGTTAGCTCTCTCCGCTCGGTTCTAGACTTTTACTAACTAAACCTAACCTAATTACCTTGTTTTTAGGTGCATAGTACTTTATTTTCCCTCATATTAGCCCAATTAAAAATGTATATCATTATGCATGCGTTTTTAGACCAGAAATTATTGTATTAAAGCCACTGATGATGCTTGAATTATTTAGGGAAGTTGTTATGTGCTGCCCTCTGTAAAGATATTTGTAACTTTGTAGTCACCTATTCTATATTCCAGCCATGATATGAAATTAATTAATCTTTCTCACTAAAAAATTATCTCTCAATAAGGTCAATCAATTAATAAGACTTTTTACTTTGATTTGTAGACGTATTTCAAGATAATTAGTTATTTGGACAATTGTACCACAAGCATATTCACAATTTTAATACAGCGATATACACGTAATATTTAAATAAATATGTTAAAATATATTGTACGCTTGTTATGAACGTTTTTAGCATATTTCTTAGAAACACTTTTTTTTACCGTTAATTTTTGGAAACTTTTTGTAAAAAATTTGATGCATAAATAAAATATTTCGAAACCTTTCAGCTAGATCTAGTTGCGTTTAAAGTCACTAAATTATACAAAGTAGCGTAAACCTTTGAAGAAGCCGACAGACCCCAGGGTTTGATTGGCAACATTGGTTCCCTTATTAAGCAAACTAAAGCAGCAATTTTTACGTTTTTAAGTTTGCGTCTGCGCTGTCACATCTCTCTTTCTCGCTCTAATTTAATAACCTCCTTTGTCAGCGGTTTGAATATTTAAGGTTAAGTTTCATTTAAATTTATATATTATATCCATTTTATTTAATAAAAATTAAAAAAATAATTGAAATTGTACCACAATTGTGTTATATGCATCTTTGATTAAAAAATCGTGATTACAATGTTTAAAATAAAAATTTTGGTAGTACTAGTTTCTTATTTTTTTACTGTTGGAATCACTGAAAATCATTTGTGTTGGCGACATTTTTAGCCCCAGTATGGCCGCTGTTGCGCTACTTTGTATAATCTAGTGACTTTAGTTGCGTTATTTATGTCTACAAGCCGTACCACCCCTTCACACTACACAATGTAGTCAATTCACATTTGTTAATTAGATTGGTTTATACTATTTTGTTTATGTTGTTGATATTAAAACCCATGTGAATGATAACAAAAAAACAATGTAACAACTATCTACGCTAAGTAAATGACTTAAAAAAGGTGGTATTTTGTGATAAACTACAAATATATTTAATTCTGTAACATGTTTGACATGTGTTAACTATTTGTTAACTCGTTTGTGATAATTAAGTTTGACTGTGTAATCGTTGAGTACGTAAATTATGACGTCACTAGTTGAAATACATTCAATCTAATTATCCAGTTTATTTACTCGCTTAATGGAGTTGATACTGGAGATTTCAATGCTTGCAATGTGATAATAATAACTATTGCATGTCATTAAATAATTTAAAGAAAATAAAATAATATATTTGAAATTATTTTCCAGTGTTCTGATATTAATGCAGGCTCCATTATTTTGGACGTTTGGATTAAAGAGTTGGAATTCTTCATAAAATATAAAAACATGTGATCGCTGAAGACGGAAACAGATTGTTGAGCAGTTTCCCAAACGTTAGAATTTTATATTTTATGAAGTGTTATATCTCTTTGATACTAATACCCAATAAATATATTGTACTAATCTAGCCGAGTGTTTCTCAATCTTTTTACACTCGTGGAACATTTCAAAAAAAAAAAATATATCGCAGCACACCTATGTAATCATAGAGGGAGAAATTTCGAACGTTTTTTTTTTAAGATTTCGCGGGTCACTTGGAAAATTTTGGTGCAGACCTTTGAGAAACACTAGAACAGTTCTTCTAGACGGTAAAAGTACTTAAAATTAAATGCATTATGAAAAGACCCTGTGAACAAACAAAAGCACCCTTAAAAACTTTATCAAGTATTGGAATTTTATTTTTATAAAAAAACAAACGAAATAATTTGGCATAGAGTATTTTTATGTTCTTTCAATTTGTTGAATGTAATTGTGCATGCTCTTTTTAGGGTTTTGTAGGTATGATCAAAAAACCCTTATACCGTCATTTTGTCGTCTGTCTGTCTGTTCAGTAAAAATTGTAGCCAAACGGCTAAACCTAGAGAGTTGAAATTTGGCATGCTTATACAACTCTTGAGCTTATAGAACCCGCACATAGGAAAAATACTAAAACATCTAAAAAACATCCCCCTAAAAATATAAACAAATATGTGCCCATCGAAAAAAAAAAAAAAAAATATTTCTGTTGGGTATCAAATGAAAGCCGAAAGATTCACGATCAAAATTTTATTTTTGCAAAATAAATTATTTTGAGGCTATTTTTGCCAAAATTGTGCAAAAAATTTTTGTCCCACACCCTGTAACCCAGATGGTTTAAACTAAAAATTCTAAGTAATGTACATTGGTGTGAACCGGAATAGTACAACAGGAATTTTTGATCAGATTATGTTTTCGGAAAATAACGCATTTTTTGTGTTTTTTGGTTGACTGTCTGTCGGTCTGTTCGGTAAAAATTGTAGCTAAACGGCTAAACCTGGAGAGTTGAAATTTGGCATGATTATACAACTCTTTCACCTGCACATCTAAACACATAAAACATCTAAAAAACATATCCCCCCAAAAATATAAACAAATATATGCTCATCGAAAAAAAAAAATATTTTTTTACAATTCTGTGTAGGGTATCAAATGAAAGCCCTTGGTACGTGGATTAAAGAACAAAATTTTAGTTTTGCAAAATAAATTATTTTGATGCGCTTGTTACCAAAATTGTGCAAAAAAAATTTTGCCCACACCCTGTAGCCCAGATGGTTTAAATTAAAAATCTTTAAAAATTCTAAGCAATGTACATTGGTGTGAACCGAAATAGTACAACAGGAATTTTTGATCAAATTATGTTTTCGGAAAAAAAGCATTTTTTGTGTTTTTAATTAAAATACGTAAAATATTTAATCCGCTATTTAACACAGTAAACGAGTGAACATCCGTAGTCCAGTGGTAATGTTTTCGCTTCGTAAGTTGCAAACTACTTTTCGATTCCCGTCAATTTTATTTTTTGTTTTTTTTTTTGCATTTTTATTTTGTTTAAATTATTTTGTCAAAATTCTAGTTATATTTTGACAAATGTTGCATTTAATTTTTAAAAGCGTAAGTTTAATAACCAGTGGGAAGTGTTGAAATTATAATTTAATTCTATGTTTGAATGTATACCAAATCAGAGGGGCGGAGTTTATGACTTAAACAACCAATGGAAACCATAGGCGCAATTTTCAAAATATTAATGAACCTTGCTATATAAAAAAAATACTGCAAATATATAGAAACCCAAATAATGGTATTAGGCATTCGAATTAAAATTAACAAAAAAAATATTTTAACATAAAATTTGTTTTGGCATCCCAAATAATCATCATTCACACTTCACATATTTTTTTTTTTTCTTGGCGGCGCGAATTAGATCTTACATCTTTCATTTATTTAATTCTACGCCAGACACAGCTCTTCGATAGACCAGTGTTTCCCAACATTTTTGACTTGCGGAACCCTTTTCAGAATCAATTTCTATGGCGGAGCTCCTTAGGACTACCCTATGTCAAATTAATGGTGTTTAGAAATAATATTACGGGGAAAGGGGTAGTTTTTTTCTTCACTATAAATTCATTTTTCTCTTTCACAGCTCACTTATTGATAGATAAACAGATTTTTAAAAAATTAAGCAAATAATCAATTATTCAAACAAAAATGCATCTCGCCGATCACATTCCAGCTAGTCATAAACCGGCTAGTCAGAAAATCTCGGACATACATTCAACTTGGCAAATTTTCGTTCAAAATGTAATTTCCAGTTTTCTTATTTTGATTCTGTTTTTTATTTCTAATTCTTTTGTTTTTATTTAATTTTTATTGATTTTATTTCCTGGAACGGCTGCGGAGTCCTTGAGAAGTGCACGCGGAGCACAGGTTGAGAACCGATGAGATAGCCCAACCTCTTTTAAATTTAATTTAGTAGCTTGAGTTTGGCTCATATCTTCAGTAAGACTGTGTCGCAAAAATACAATTTAAGACGAGAATCGATGTCTGCGTTTAACATTTATCGTTGAGTATTCTTTATTAAACCAGCAGTGCAAAAAATATGAAGTGTTATAATCAGGCCCAGATAGAGGGGGGGGGGGGGCTAGGAGGGCCATATGGCTCAGCCCCGGCGCCCCGAAACATATTTATATTTTGCACATAAATTACATAAATAAGCGGAGGGCTATGGAGCCCTCGAACTGTTATTTAGCCTGGGCTCCATTGAAGCTCGCTCAGGGCCTAGTTATAATATAATTTATGTCAGTGTTTCTCAACAGGTGGTCCGCAGAAAAATTTTAGTGGTCCGCGAAAGTTTTTGTATGTGCTTTTTTGCAGTTATTTTGTTATTTTTTATGCACATTTTTTATGTAAATAATTTATAATTTGTTTATTTTCTTTAACCTTTCTGTGATTTTCTAAAAATAAAATAAATGTATTTAGTAGCACATTAAATATATTTGTTTTCTTGCAAAAAATGAACCAATAATTATTAGAAAACGGGGTGGTCCCCGTTAGAAAATTATGTAGTTTACTGGTCCGCGGTGAGTTTTTGGTTGAGAAACACTGATTTATATGATGCAAAGAAAACCTAATATAAATACGTAATTAAATTCTCCCTTAAAAACTATGCCAAAAATATAAATATTCGTCTAAATATGTAAAGCAATACCTAATATTAAGAAAATGCAAAATGTTAATTTATTCACTAGAAAATGAGCGAGGCTGGGTAACAGTATATTTATAAGCTTGTAAATCTGGCTCCGGATTAAACCAATCAGAATCAAAGTCAAACAATTCCTATCTTCTTACACACTAATTCTTATTTGAAATAGAGTATATTACTGTATATTCAGCAATAGCAAACGTCCAAAATAAAGGAATTAAAATATTAGTTCTTCTGCCCATAGTCAGCTGGGTTGATTTTGACCTGACTAAAGCAATTCCTCAATCTTAAGGGACATATCACGCCTACAAATTTGTTTACAACTCCTAGTGCGAATGTCTCTTTCAGATTCTTATGAAATGAAACCTTCTCAGAAGTTGACTGTCAGTTTAAAATATTGCTTTTTTAATTTAAGCGTAAACATAAATCTACTATTATTTTAAAACCTGACATTTATGTACACAAATGAATTTGGAAAACAGTTCAAAGAAACTACGTGGACATAGCGAAAATGAGCATATTGATGGCGTAATTTTGCAAGAACCATTTGATTTTAAAATGGTAGACCAAACAATATCTTTATAGTATTTAGCATATTGTCATAAAAATGTCGTAAATCTGAACAGTGGCGTAGCGTGGGTTTCAGCCGCCCGGGGCGGATGCCAATTTCGCCGCCCCCTTATTTAGGTATTTAAATCTAAAAGGCTCAAAAATTTACAGAATTTGCCGCCCCAAAAAAGAGCCGCCACCGCCGCCTCCGCTATGCTACACCACTGAGATTACATGCAATTTTTCGAGTTTCGAGAATGTTCAATAATTTAACAATTAGACCTCATGACAGTTTTTGGTCTCCGATTTCATACAGCATGCCTTTTGGAGGAGAGAATATTTACCCTGTGACAACAAAAAAGGGATGGTACTAAACCCCTGCACGCTTTCCGGTCATAGGGGAAATTGCATTTGTGCTTTTCTCTGATTTAATATTGCTTGCCCTTTTGTCAAAAGAAAGTTATAACAAATTTAAAGTCTTTTAAATATATGCATGCGATTCGGAGGGTCCCAAAGGGCTCAAACGGTCATGTGATCTTGTAATAAAAAAATATGATTTTCCGCGTTTTCATACAGCATGCCTATAATTAAAAGACTTTAAATTTATTATAACTTTCTTTTGACAAAAGGGCAAGCAATATTAAATCAGAGAAAAACACAAAAATTTTGTGCAAGTGGAAATACAATTTTCCCTATGACCGGAAAGCGTGCAGGGGTTTAGTACCATCCCTTTTTTGTTGTCACAGGGTAAATATTCTCTCCTCCAAAAGGCATGCTGTATGAAATCGGAGACCAAAAATGTCATGAGCTCCCGGTCTAAATCACAACACGCACTTAAAGAAAATAATGAATTGTAGCAAGTTAATTTAGTCCATGTGAATTGGACGACTGATGTTGCAGGTGTTATTAGACAATATTGAACTCTATTCTTTATATGAAAGAATCGATTCTCGCTGAATATTCGTTGTGAACAATCCGAGTACAAAATAAAACGCGGGGAATTACCGCAAGGTAACCATGTCAGACATATATGTCTGACATGGCGCATGTAGAACTTCTTAGTGTCAGACACATATGGCCGACGTGGCGATTAACGTGTTAAAGAAAGGTTATTCCCCGGTTCCGTCACATTTAAATAATAAAAAGTTCTGTGCTCATTTTAATCGGTCCGAATTTTAGGTCCGATAAAAATATTAAAAGAAATGGTTCAAATTTTTAGTTCAGATTACAAGATATTATTTATTGAGGATTTTTGCCGCCCCAAAAAAGTGCCGCCCGGGGCGGACCGCACCCCCCGCCCCCACGTCGCTACGCCACTGAATCTGAAAATACATTTATAAATAAAATGCTCTACACACGTCTGTATCCAAATGACCTTGAAGAGATTTATATTAACCCTTTAACCTTGTATTTAGGAAAATTACTTGCATACCAAACAGGACTGTAGAGTAGGTCCTCTGTCGCCTCATGTATCATTTTCATTCTGGTGTTGGAAGCGTGGAACAAGAAATTCAACCAATAAGATCGCTATTTTGAAAAAAAACCGTACCATGGTGTCGTAGGCGCGGTGTTACAAGCGCAGTGTCGCAAGTTCAGAAATTTCAACTCTAGCGCTGGCCGCAGCGTCGAAACCATAGAAACAGATATATTTTTTCGGAATGGTGAGATCTTTAGCGAGACACTTATATTAATTTCCTTAAAAAAAAATTAAAAAAACGTAAATTGATGTAGCAAAATAGCGACTTTTACAATGTTGTCGGCAATCATGAAGTTTATTATTATAGATTCGGTTTCAAATATCTGGTCTGCAAAAATGTCATGCAGTGGGTATACTAATAATACACTCCCAAGCAGGGGCCAACAGAATCTTCATTCTAAACTGTGATGTCAAGTAAAAAAGATTGTGTATTAAATTCTTTTCTTGTAATTGAAGTAACTGTCTGTGTTTTTTGTGTCTCATTTTTTGCAACAAGTTAAAATAATCTCCTTGTTGCCTTCTGTTTCTATGTATATATGGGACGTACCCACCATCGCTTTTCTTATATATCGCAATAAGTCTAAATATGCTTAAAAAAGAGCTAGACGTCTCCTTCGATTTGATGACATATTTAATGAAACTGAATAACCGTTTACTCCAAATACTTGTATAAACTTTTAGGTTAGATTTGGGTTAGATACAAATGTTGCCAAAACCGAAAACGCGCACTTATCACGCCTCCAACCCCACCATGAAATTCGAACTTGTAAATATAACACCACGCCTCTCACCCCTGTCGCGCCTTTGACACTACCATGAAAATGATGCATTAGTCTGACTCCGAATCCTACTCCGGAATTTTTATTACCGCCGACTTTGACTCCCGTCCCCAAGTGATTTTTTTAAGATTTGCCCCCTCCCGGTTTAAGTGATTTTTAGAATTTTTGCCCCCTATCCCAGCTTATTTTCTGAAATGTTACATTCCCCGTCCTCAAGGGATATTTTATACTTCTGCCCTCCCTTAGAGTGGTTTTTAGATTTTTGTTTCCCTGCCCCCAGATTATTTTCTAAAATTTTACCTCCCCGTCAAAGGATTTTTTTGAATGTCTGTCCCTCCTCGTTGCATGTGATTTTTAGAATATTTGCCCCACCCCCTGTTTATTTTCTGATTTATTAACTCTCCCGTCGACAAATGATTTTTAAAATTTTGCATACCCACCACTTCAGTTTATTTCTTGAATTTTACCTCCCTCGTTCTTAAGTGATTTTTAGAATTTCCGCACAACGTGATTTTAGTCAATTAAATAATTTTAGTAGTAGTAGAATATGCACTCGAATGTGCTATTTAATAAAGATTGATGTAATTTTAATTATATTATAACCAGGGCCGGAGAAACGCGGTAAGCAAGACATTAGGGCGCTTGATACCAGAGGGCGCGCCAAGGTTAAAGGACCTTTTTTGTAGGTCTTCACTTGGAATTTCGAAATGAAGATCTTTTTTTTTAGATCTTCACTTGAAATTTATAAGTGAAGACCTTTTTGTTTCTTTTTAGGTCTTCACTTAAAATTTTGCCCTCTCTGCCTCGCTCTGGCCCTAATTATAACTTCGAATCTAGAGTTTTAGAGGTTATAATGTCAGTACAAGTTATAACTCAACGCTGCAATTCATCTGGCGTCAAGTCACTCCAACTTTCAGCGTTAATGTACACGGAAACTTTCGTTCAGAATCGCAGTTCGACAAAAACCGGCGTTACTTAACGTTAACCCTTATTGTGCCACGCCATCTTTCGGAATAGGGGATACCCATAAAATTTATATTTCCTTAAAACTACATTTTTTTGATATGTTAATGTTAGTTATGTCATATAACAAAACAAAAATCACATTTTAATTAATATTATAGCCAAATTTTTTAATTAAAATATTGCAAATTTGAAATAAGCCGACCACGGCGCGAAGGTTGTCGAGTAAATACGACTGAGTATGACATCAAACGACTGGGGTTTGACGTCACAGATACAGTTACAACATAATCTTTGCGGGTGTATATTGTATTGTTCGAGAGTTTTGTATTTGTTTTTAAACAATTTTTCACGCATTTATTATTAAAATGGCAGATAAAGATTTTGTTAGGGCTCAGAGTGATAATTTACCCAACATTACGCCATCAGGTAATGATATAAATCGTTTTTTTTTATTTCTATTTGAACTATTTGTGCACATCGGTACTAAACAGTATTTTCGAAGTTATGTTTCGAAGTACTGGGGCCTGGATCTTCCATATTTTATATATTTTAATATAAAATTTAATTCGGTAAACATGTATAATTGTTTTTATAGAATTAAACTTTATTTTAATTAAAATCACTCTAACTTTACAGAACCTATAAAAGTTATACAAGCAAATAAGTTCACGACTGTGTAGGCTGCACGCTGTACACTGGGTAGGCTGTACGCAGTAACCGTAGTAGTGTACTAGTAGTGTACTGTGTCACTTAGAAGGGGTGTGACGTCACACGTCGTTTTCGCGCGCTACATACATTTATGATTTTTTTAAGCCTTCAAATTAAAAAAAAAAAAAAAAAATGCAATACTGTTTTTTATGTTTATATGCAACAAGAGGAATATAATAAAAAAAAAAATAAAAATCATGCCTATCCCCTATTCTACAGATTGCATATTTGTACATCGCTAGCTTTAAAATTTATATTATTAAGGTTCAAACAGCAACCAAGGCCTGTTAGATTTAAAATTTAGCTTTATACTCAGAGGAACTACTAGTAGAGAAATCCGTAGGTCAAGATTATTAAAGTAAAGGTTGTCTCGTAACTTCTGACCAATCAGAGCTTGAAAGGGAATACGTCACATGTATGCGTAGTTCAAACTAGCATACAAAATTAAAATAGATATTTTTAAATATTTTTATTGACTATATTCATAATATATACAGACGATTCCGCTTAATTGGGCCACCGCTTAATTGGGGCAGCCGCTTATTTGGGACAAATCTCAAAGAACAGAAACCAAACCAAGGAACTAACAGTAAATTTACGTGTTTAATTGGAACAACATTCCGCTTAATTGGGACAGTTAAGATCAAAGTACATATTATGTTAAACATATTCTCAAGAAAATGTACAAAGAATTTAATATTACAGCGTTATTTTATGCAGGAAGGAAATGAAGGGAGCCCTACATCCGCACTGAATACCTGTGCTGATTTTGTAGAAGTGAAATGTTACAAAAACAAAAGACAGACTACACTTGCCTCATTTTTGCATTGAATTAAATTGTATGTACCTATTTATTATTTTATTTTGGAATTTATTATTATTTTTTCTTAAAAGTTTAAATTTTTTGGTTATATGTAATTTATAGTTTTGTCCAAGAGTTTATAAAATAAAATTATTGAAAGAAAAATATGCATAGTTTAATTTTATGTGAAATTCGCTTAATTGGGGCAGCCGCTTAATTGGGCCAAAATGCCTAAGTCCCGATGTGTCCCAATTAAGCGGAATCTCCTGTATTTATTTCAAGACAGTTCTACTGAATAAACTCTCAATAAAAACCTAAGGAAATCTTATACTGATTTATATAAAATTTAAGGTGATAGGTATGTAATAAACTTATTAAAATCACTGTAATTTATTTGTCAGAATATAAATCACTACAATAGTTAATCTTACAGCGTCCATTGCCATGACTCTTACACAGTCTCGCTGACAATCTCACAATGTTGCCAACTGCAAAATATTTTTACAACAAGGGTTTATTACACTCGGCCATTCTGCCGGGTTAATGACCTCATTAACATTGTACAATCATACAAGAAAATAACTTAACTTAGTGTTCATAGTCTACATTAGTGTTCATAGTCTTTCAAGTACGTCGGTACTTGATGACTCCGCTTGGGTCGTCTTTGCGTTTTTGCACTCGCGATTTTGTCACTAGCACTTGCACTGACACTAGCACTGCCACTATCTGGATCGCTGGATGGATCTCGTTCTGGTGCCTGCTGGTCGGTGCCGCTATCTTGGGTATCATCTGGATCTGTGTCTGTGTCGGAATCTTCTGATTCAATGTGATTTCTATATCGCTTAATTTGACTGATATGCGCGGTCGTGGTAAAGTGTCTTTCCCCCACCCCATCGATGGAACTAACCCGGTACGCATCGCTTGGGAGAACTTGCATAACAATGTAAGGCCCCTTATACCGACCTTGTGTCTTCGTTGGTTGACCTGTATAATCTTTGGCTCCTTTTATAAAGACTATGTCGCCAATTTCTAATTGTTCAGGTTCGTACCGCTTTGAATCATAATACCGTTTGGACCTGGCTTGCTGCTCAGCCATATTCTTGCGAATCTCATTCCGAATTTCTTCCGGAAACTGACGTTCCTTCGTCTCCGAGGTTAAACCGATTAACTCATATGCCGCGTTGTCGAACACCGGCTGATATCCGTACAAAGCCTCGAATGGTGACTTCTTGGTATTTTTGTTGATACCATTGTTTAAGTACCTCTCAACTAGTGGTAACTTCACGTCCCACTGCTCTTCATCTTCGATAGATGTTAATAGCGTTGGCAATAGAACCTTCATAACGGATTCAACTTCTCCGTTAGCCTGTGGATGCCTGCTAGAAATTAGTGTATGTCTTACATTTAATTTCTTACAAAACTCTTCAAATTCCTTAGAGGTAAAACAAGTACCTCTATCAGTTATCATGTGTATCGGTATCCCAAAAGAATCGAAGAATTTTCTAACTGCTTTTAGATTCGTGCTAGTCTTCGTATTCTTAACTGCATATAATTTTACGTATTTTGTCAACGCATCTTTGACAACCAAAATATGAACGTTTCCTTTCTTGGACTTGATCAACGGTCCAAAATGGTCCGCATGTACGCGTGCGAAGGGTCTTTCTGGGATTGGTAAGCTGTGTAAAAACCCGGGCTGTCGTCCACCTGGATTTTTATTGACAATACATTCAAAACATGATCTTAAGTGTTGACGTAAATACCGTCGCATTCTGGGGAACCAGAAACTGCTTCTCATAGCCCCCACTGTTCGTTCCAGACCAAAGTGCCCAGCGTTGTCATGATAACGCACACACATAGTCTTCCTCATAGATTTTGGAACAACGTAAAGGTCTCGCGTTTTATTCTGAGACGTCCCGATCCTAAATAATCGTCCGTCATGCAACCGGTACCCTTGAATATTTGCTATCTCATCAGCAGTCAAAGATTGCCTATCCTTCTGCAACAAACTGATCTTCAGTCGTAGCTCCGGGTCACTCCTCTGCATAACCATAATCTGATCTTCTTCGGAAAGGACCATCAATACGTCTAGTCTGTCATATAGCTGCTGATATGTGTCACCTTCTTCTCCGACGGGTGCTCGAGATAATGCATCAACATGAGCCATTTTCGTACCTGCCCTGTGCCGAAGTATCATGTCAAAATCCTGGACCAAATGTAGCCATCTAGCAATCTGCGAATTTCTCGTCTTGTTCGCGTTCATGTGAACTAAAGCTTCACAGTCAGTAACGCAAACAAAGTGTCGTCCGAATAAGTAATTGCGTAACTTATTCAACGCATAAGCTACCGCCATAAGTTCTAATTTATATGAAGAATACTGTGATTCGGCTGGCGTGTTTTTCTTGGATAGGTACACAACTGGTTGCAGTGCACCACCATCTTCATCCGCTTGCAACAATATTGCTCCGATCCCTAGGCTGCTTGCGTCCGTATGCACTTCCGTGTGTGCTGCTTCCGTGTTAAATAACCTCAACACTGGTTTTGAGCATAAAGCTTCCTTCAAATCATTAAACGAAAAGTTTGCCTTATCACTCCAAATGAATTTTTCATTTTTTCTGGTTAAATCAGTAATTGGCTTTGCACGTACCGCAAAGTTTGATATAAAGCGTCTAAAATAGCTAGCTAAGCCTAAAAATCTCCGCGCTTCATGTACATTTTTCGGTGTTGGGAATTCTTTAATCGCACCGATCTTAAAATCGCCTGGTGTGATACCTGCTTCTGAGAGTGTAAATCCTAGATAGTCTACTTGTGACATTCCAAATTTACATTTCTGTATCTTAAGCGTGAGTTTCGCTTTCTTAAAGGCTTCGAAAACTTTTCTGAGCTTCTCCAACATCTCTGACCAATTCTTGGCCGCAACAAGCACGTCATCTAAGTACCAAATTGCGGTTTCGCGTCCTAAAGGTCCTAAGACGAGAGACATTAACCTGCTGAATTCATACGGAGCATTCGTTAGCCCGAACATCATTCTGTTAAATTGTCCCGTGGTGTCGTTTGTTATGAACGCGCTCTTTTGTTTTGCCCGTTCAGTTAGGGGCACCTGCAAATAAGCATTGCCTAAATCTAAGCTGGTAAATAATTTACAACCGCTCAGACCTTCAAATTGTTCTTCGACAGTTGGAATTGGGAAATTCATCTTAACCGTCTGTGCGTTAAGTGCTCGGTAATCCACTACTACTCGCGGTTCACCAGACTTTTTCCGAACTAATAGACAGGGAGACGCGTAAGGTGACCTTGTCTCGGATACAATACCGTGTTTCTTCCACTCGGCTACTAGTTCTTTTATTGTTTCGCGCTCTGCTATACTGGACTTATAGGGTTTTCTGCGCACTGGTACATCATTGTCTAGTATATCCATTTCGACTAAATCAGTACAACCTAACTCTTTCAGATTGAATGCAAAACAATCTCTGTATTCATTACACAGCGTGAGAAGTCGCTCTTGATCATTTTCACTTACATTCTGTGCATTTACCTTTAGCTGTTCCAGCCGGACTGGTTCACATTTTGACTCATCCACCTTAAGTATTTCAGCGGATTTCAAGTAACCAATCGCCTCATCGTTCTTAATCGTGCAGTTCTGTGGTCCAATGTTGACTATTGGCATAATTAGCTCCTTGTCGTCTACGGCACAGCTAATTAAATCAACTTTTCCAGCCAACAATTCACAGTCTTCTTTTGCTACGACGTTGATTCGAGCCGATTTTTCCTCGACTTTCATATCTACAAATGGAAAATCTGTGCGATAACCAAATACTAATTTGTCGTCCAGCTTGACATACGCTATATCTGGTTTTTCTGTAAACGGACGTCCTACCAAAACGTCTGTGATCTGCGTCGAGTCCGCTACCATATAAAGTTCCGAATCCGCGCTAACGTCATCTACCGTTATTCGCGCTCGTACTAATCCAAGTACCGTAACCGCTGTACTCTTCGTGCCGCCGAAACCATATAATTTCTTTTCGCTAGGTTCCTCCATCAAATTGCATCTAGCCGCCGCAGATTCTTTGATTGTATTTACCGACGATCCGGGATCTATTTGCGCAGTTACCTGCAATTTATTTACTAATACTTCGCGCAAAAACTTATCAATTCCCTCGCGTTGAGTGTTTTCTTCGATCTGCATCACCGCTGACCTATTCTGAGGACAGTCCCTTTTATAATGACCCTTTTCTTTACATTTAAAGCAAGGTAAATCCTTTACCGGAACGGTACAAGCAATCGCTGCGTGCCCTGCTTCCCTGCATTTAAAACAACGCTTTTGTTTGTTTGATAAAACATTTTCTTTCGGACTCGTGTCTCTTGCAAGTTCGTTTTTCGCTGTTTCCCTGGTTCCTACCCGATTCTTTGGCTTTACTGTTGAGTGTACAGGCATTACATTCATTTTATCGTTTGTTTTCTCCCGATTAATACGATCTAGGACAAGTAAATCGTCGACCAATTCGTCGACATCCGCATGTGACTTGACTAATAATCCATTCGCGTTGTCCGCGCTGGTTAACCCTACGATTATCTGTTCTTTTATTTCGGAAAACGGCATATTCAACGCTTTACATAGCCAATATTTCTCGTGAACGTACGAATTAGGCGTTTCGTCGTCGCGTTGCTTTCTTTTACGCATAGTGTTCCATTTTTCCGCAAGACTCACTGGTGTTAGAAAAGTACGACGGAAAGCAAGTTCGAAATCTTTGAACGTCTTAATTTGCTCCCTACGCGCTGCGTACCAAGATTTAGCCCCACCTCGTAGATTAATCCGCGCTACCTCTACAACGTACGAATCGGCCCAGTTATTCATAACCGCAGCTGATTTCAACTGTTCTAGCCAATCCTTGGCTTCAACATACGATTCGTCACCGTTGAATTTACTAATAATATCAGTCAAATTTGCATGCTGAGTAATCACATTTGATCCTGCGGCCATTGTTTCTCTATCTCGCTGGATCATATTTAACATTTGTTGCATTTGCGCCAACAGAGTTGACACATCTCCTACCTGAACTGTAGTTCCGCTACCTGCCACCACTGTAGATCCCGCTGACAACTGCTGTCCGCTTACCGACCGTGTGGTTTGGATTCCGTCCACCGTAGCTGGCTGCGCGCTGCTATCCGCTGACATGTCGAGAACGCTGTCTTCCATTTTCCCGCCTGAATATGCCTCCAACCTCCAAATGCTGACACTTTTAACCACACCAACGGTTTTCCAAAGTCTTCCACCTGTTCAATACCCGAACTAAGAAGCACTTTATCACCGCTCTATGCGTTAAAATTGTTACCGACAGTATTTTAGGTGATATTCGCGGCTCACAATGGCGCAACACGTTTTCACAATACTTTCAACATTCACTGTCAGTTATTATAGCCTTCCGCGTGAACATAGATATGCTTATCCCACTTCTGAATATGTAATAAACTTATTAAAATCACTGTAATTTATTTGTCAGAATATAAATCACTACAATAGTTAATCTTACAGCGTCCATTGCCATGACTCTTACACAGTCTCGCTGACAATCTCACAATGTTGCCAACTGCAAAATATTTTTACAACAAGGGTTTATTACAGGTATTTGTATTATAGTTAATAAATAACAATAAAATCGAATACAAATATAATTTTAGGAATATTTAAATAAAAATAGAAAAATAAATAGCTATAATAATATAGTGATTAATAAAATTGGAGGTTATGTCAGTTTTAAAAACGGTAGTTTAACGAAATTTGATACAATAGAGTAGAACCATGATCAAATATAGGCATGATATCTCAAAATTTTCTTTCTTAGGGGGTGTTTCTGGGTTAAAACTGGTACTAATAAACTTAAAATATTTCATTTATAAACAGAACTATCTTAACAGTAAAAACTACACCACTACAAGTTACGAGACAACCATTACTTTAATAATTTTGACCGTAGGTGACCGAAATTACCGACTGTAAACATATTTTGTGCTCATGTCGACTTTAGTTTGGAACAAAATATATATCTTTCTCAGTGGCGCAGCCAGGATTTTGTCTTGGGGAGTTTATAAACAAATGTCAAGAAACCCTTCGGGATATTTAAAGTTCCGTCACTGCTTATCATTTTGTATGTAAAATAGACTGCAACCAAATCAGTTCGACACCCCTGCTGTTGGATATTGATGTTTATATCAAATAATAATTCCATTATTTGTTGATAAAAAAATGTAATTGTTAATCCATGTATCAAAAACTTTCACTTTATTTTTTCTTCGTTAAATACATATTTATTTATATTTTTTGCGGGATATATTTTTGAAGTCTCAATATTTTTCTTACTTATGTTTAGTTCTCTAAATCAGCCGCTTGGCCACAATTTGTACCGAACGAACAGACTCGTGTAAAGGTATTACCGAAGTCAGATTTCCACTTTATCTTATCTGAATCGAGTAATTAGTTGTTTAAAACAGTTTTATCATTTGACTGGACGAATGTTTTAGTCGATGTGTCAGGGGGGAAAAGGATCAACGCTCTCCTTCATATAATTCGTTGGAGCAAAGAGTAGGCAATCTTAAAAAAATGTTTATTTATACGAAAAAAAAAAAAAATAATAATAAAAAATGCCAATTTTGTTTACAATGAAGTAATTTAAAAATTAACTACTGTTGTGGTTAACAAATTTTATCTTCAACTCTCCGAGCAGCGTCGTGTAATCTGCTGGTCCTGGGAGGGGCCCAGGCCCGTCGCCCCTCCCCCCCTTGACTGCGCCACTGATCTTTCTTGTTAATCCCTCCGGTTACGATATTTTACTTGAGTATGAATGCGCGATGCCCTCTCTATTAGTAGTTCATCTGCGGTTTTATAAAAACCTTTTCCTTCTTGTTTTACTAACGTTCAAATTCTTTTTTGTTCAAATCACCGGAAAATTTTAATGATCGAACGAAACATTTTTTTGTTGGTCCATCATTAATCTCTTCAGAATGTGTCTAATATAATTAAGATTTTGCTAAACATTCATAGGTTATCTATCACTGAAACACGAGCCTCGAGGCATAACGGTTTCTAAACATGAATTTAAATATGTAAATTGATCTGCGAGTTAAGATTAAAATTTTATGTGAATAATTTTACTCATATTATTTTGCGAACAATGATATCTGAGTAGCTGATTTACAATTAGATTTGGTAGGCACATTTTTTTAAGGTTGAGAAATTTACCAATGACATACGTACAATATAACCCACCTAAAAAAGTCCAACTGGGATTTTGCCATTTTGCCTCAATTTTATATAAAACGCTTTTATTTCGAAAAGTCATATTCAAGGGGCACTTAAATTCAATATTTTTGTGCCCCAGCGACATTTGGCATAAATCCTGGTTGAGAGAACCATGAAAACGATTAATTGTAATTACAAATTACTTTAAATCACTTCTTTTTTTTTAATCCGTTATAAATTTAGGGTTTCTAGGTCGGTTTGGAAAGAAATTATGTTTTTTTTTTAAGAATTGGCATTAATGTTGCAAATAAAACAAAATGAATTTTAATATAATTGGACAAGAGACGTTTTGAAAATAAGCTCCTCATTTATCGAATGAGTACGATGGCTTCCTCTAATAAATAATTTGTTAACGCCAGCACTATTTATAATCCAAATGGATACGGTTCTTAAGATCACTGTTAAATTATAATGGCCCGGTTACACGATGCCAGTAACTTGTGCAAGTACTGGCACAAGTACTTGTGCCAGTACTTGCACAAGTCGTTTTGTCGTTTACACGTATTCCAGTATTTTATTTAAGTAACCTTGCAAAGAACCCGAAACACTGCAAAATGTAGATGCTTCCAATTATTTTTTATGCGTAAAACCGTCTTTTTAACGCGCCAATTTTCGATGTTTAACCTAATTTTATGTATTTTATGCGTACGCCTTTCTAAACGAAAATGAATCGGCGCCAAAAACTACATTTATTAAAAAAAGGTGTGAAAAAGTTTGTTTTTGTAACAGCGAAAATACATCAGCTATTCATGGCGGCCATTTTTAAGTCACTGGCACGGCTACTTGTGCCAGTAAATAGGAACGGCTTCTATTCACTTGACAGTACTGCATGTACGTTTACACGATGCCAGTGACTGGTGCAAGTACTTACTGATGCAAGTTACTTGCATCGCGTAGCTGAGCCATAAGAACCATGTGACGAACGAACTTAGTTATAGGGCAATCGACGAATCAGTGCAGTTGCGTCACTGGAAACGTCACATGTTTTTGTGACGTCATGTTTAGTACGTCTACATAGCATCCATTTAACGAATATAATATTCGTACGCTGTCACTTGTATCGTAATGAAGTGAAAATATAAGAATAAGAACAGAATAGAAACAAATAAACTATTCTAATAAGCGAAGTAGTCCTAAAAAGGGTTGATGTGATCTAAAAATATAATCAAATAAAAGAAAATAGAAATACGTTGAATTTAACCTAAAATGATATGCACTACACACAATATCAAATGGAAATCTATAAGATATCTACAGGGTGTTATGTAAATGTCCGGCATCATTTTAAAGGCAGCATAGAATGCAATCGATTTTTCCTTTGCCAATTTTCTCTAAAATGTGAATATCGCCCAAAAATAAACAAAAGTTTTGTGTTTAGTTATATATTTTCTTATACAGGGTGTTAGGTAAATGTCCGGCATAATTTTAAAGGCAGCATGGTGACGTAGAATGCAATCGATTTATACTTTGCTAATTTTATGTAAAATGTGAATTTCGTCCAAAAATAAACAAACAAAAAGATGCCCCAAATTTTGAAAACCACTGACTTTTTTTAATTTTTCATATTTTTATTTTTTTTTAAATTTTATGGCCTTTTCTGCGGTGGCAATTAGCCAGGACAATTTTTTTTTCATATTAATCCTCCAAGTTGTGTAGTTGCCATAGAGAAAACAATATTTTAATTGTAGTTCAATAATAGAATATCAAATTTTCTTCATGGCAACTACACAACAACTGGATTAATACGAAAAATATAAAATTCAGTGGTTTTCAAAATTTGGGGCATCTTTTTGTTTGTTTATTTTTGGACGAAATTCACATTTTAGAGAAAACTGGCAAAGTACAAATCGATTGCATTCTACGTCACCATGCTGCCTTTAAAATTATGCCGGACATTAACCTAACACCCTATATAAGAAAATATATAATTAAACACAAAACTGCTAAATAAACAACAAACTAAATAAAAAAGGTTTTTAGAAATTACTATAAGTTAGATATGTGAACACAAATATCAAAACACATCAGAGCGTATTATAAAATGTCAAATATAAACATCGTTTTACTTAGCGATATCAATACAAATATCCCTATATTAAATAAACACTTTTAAAATTTGTAAATCTTCAAAATGACTATCGAACACAAACTTAATATGACTTCAAAAGGTATGTTTTAGTAAAATAAAAGAGTGAAGAGCAATATTAGTCTACATATAATTCACATGCAAAAAAAAAATCTATTTAGTTATTTTTTGCCATTAAGTTTGTCATTGAAGTTATGACGCAAAATGACCAACTGCGTTGATTAAACGACTGACCTATACCAAGCATGACGACTAAAATTTTTGAAGCAACTTTTCTAAATAGAATTTCACTTTTTCAAAATTAGTTCTGTTGCAAATGTTAATTAATATTTATGCCCTGAGTTTATGTTCAAAATATGTTCTATTATATATATTACACGACTTTTTTTTAGGTGTTAACAGGTATAGTACGTTCAGAATTTTTAGTGCAATAATATTTGATGAAGATATCTATATTTTTTTCTTTTTTTTTTTTGTTATGTAAATAATTAAATTGTAACTCTTAACCCTTACGTTACGGTGTCCTTTGGTTGCGGTGTGGGGTACAAATGCACCCAGTGACGGACTTTCGCCTTAGACCTTTTTGCTCTTCACTTGGATTTGGGAAATAAGGACCTTTTTTTTAAGAAAAACATAGGTTGAGGGCCCGTAAATCAAAAATGTCTTGGGCCCGGCGAAGGCTTAATCCGCCACTGAATGCACCCCATTTTTATTTTATCGTAAATAAATAATTTATATTCAGTTTTATTATGGAATAAATTAAAAATGTTTTTTAGCTGAAATTACAATATTTTCAATTGCAAATTTTTCATACGTCCAACATTCATAAAATCCTGTTTCATACTAACCAACTAAATTTTTAGCAAAGCATAGTATACGCCCAACCTGATACGTCCGTCTTGTCCGACGTCTAGATTTATACTGCATCGAGTGTTTATGCGTAGCTGCTTTGCAAATATTCAGGGAATTCACCCGAGTTGACTCCGCCCTTTACTTAAAAATAGCCAATAAAATTCATGAAAAATAAATTAATTAATATTAGGTGTTTAAAATAAAAAATGAAAAAAATATTTACCTAGATTGTTTCATAAGTAGGTAAATAAAGTATTTATGGTATTTATAAAACTCAAGAACGATTATTTTATTCAAATTTTGTGGGGTACATTTTAAATAGCACCGCTCCGTAAGAACTAATAGTGAGAAAAATGATTCTCGATTTTGATGCGACTAAAACAAAAAATGTGCGAAAACTCATCAATTCAACTATAGCAACAATAATGCCTTATGATTTTATAAAAATTGCGCATCGCAGAATCTCATCATTATGCATAATTAAATTTATCCCCGTAAAATTTTCATGGATTTCCTGTTAGGATATTCCATGGGAACATAAAAAACTTACACGTGTATATGCAAATGTTTTTTGTTAATATTGTTATCTAGTTAATTATTATTTTATGTAGGACATCATATCACCTTCAGAGTTGTGTCAATCTCACCTCTGTGACGTCACCTACTTATAAATTCACCATCAGATATTAGGTCAATTAGTATATTATTAAACATATGCTAATTGACCCATGTGACTTCAACACATTAAGATTAAGCTGCAGAGTATATATTTATTATTATTATTTATTATTTATTTATTTATTAAACAAAAGACAATAATAATTAATTTGACACTAATGATAAACAGGATGACACTAATGATTTATTTATTAAACGGAAGACAATCGTATGACAACGTTAGAGTTTTTTTTTTACTTGTTTTTACATGTACAATACATTCCTGAAGTTCGGCCCGATGTTCTATAGGGTACATTCGATTTGACGCTCCGAGCGTTCCGAGCACGTTCTGTACACTCAAACGTGTTCGATTTGACGCTCGGAGTACACTCAATTGCATTCGTTTTGCAATCGATCGAGCATTTAGAGTGCGCTCTATGTGTTCGGGGTTTTAAGACCGAGCATATGGAGTATGATTTAAAAAAGTGGGGGAACGGCGGGAAAGAAATGAAAGTTTAAAATTAAATTATAAATAAAATAAAAATAATAGCCTTAGACAAATAACAATAGACAAATAATATTGTTATTTGTCTATAGCTACAGAGTACGGCCATTTTATGTATTTGTGACGTTCTGTAAACAGCAAAAAAATTATTAAAATACACCGTGCATAAAATTAAAATGGAAAAAATTCATTAAATTAATTCATTAATTATTATTTAATTTTTAATTAATTTAATTTCTTCATCGTTGAAAACAAAAATCAAGGATAAACCGAGGTATATAATTTGGATTCATGACTGACGTGAACTAATCTGACAGTAAAAACGCCGCCTAAAATTGTAGGGTTAGATTTTATAAACATTACGTCACAAGAACGCTCTCTCCGTTAGTGCTCTATTCATGACGTCACCATCAACTGTTCGCTCAGCGCTCGCTCTACTCTGTACAACTCGAATGCACCCATAGAAAGTGTTTTAATTACGTCATAACTTGAAAATAAAAGACATTCGCACAACAACATTAGAGTTTTTTTAACTTATTTTTACATGTACAGTACATTCCTGAAGTTCGGCCCATTCCTCCCCACTCACCCTGTATATGCCAAATCAGTTAAAATATAAATATTGTCACTGTCTTTGTATGACGCGTATTGACTAGAGCATTTGTGCGCGCACGAGCGCTGTGCGCGTAAAATTGCTCAGGTGAGTACGAGGTACAATTTGTGCACGCGTAAACTAATATGCGCACGAATACTATCTGTAGCTTGTCGGTCCCAGCTCAGTGTGTACGGGTTTATATAGTCATATAATTGTGCGCGTAATATTAAGTAAATATTCAACATGGAATGGAGTAAAAAGGTACTGCATGCTGGTAAATGAATCCCCAGTTGCAAAAAAATGTAGGATAATGGCTAATCGTTCTTTCACACGAACAGCCCTTATAAATCTTGTCTTTCTTCCCAAATTTCTGACCAACTTTATTAACGAGTAGTTCAAAATCTGCCGCTTACATTCGAACAAAATTTTGAAATTGTCCACTAACCTCTTGCATTTGCAGTTCTGCTAGCATACTTGAACCATTGTATATTTCCCTGCTTCTATATAGTTGTGTCATCCACCACCGTTTGTTTTGTTTTTCTTTTTTTTTTACTAAGTATACTATGGCCGCAGATTCATCAGTGAGTTATCGGGTGGTAAATTTTTTCCTGTATGCATACGTTGATCGGTGAGTTATTGTACTTACTCACCGTCCGGTTAATAAAATGGCGACCGGTGAGTAAGTATAGGGAAAAATTGCTAAGCGATATGACATCTGGTGGGATTGAAGGAACTACAGAAATAGACATTGTGTCGCGCTTTTTTTTATAAAAAATGTTTGCATAAAAATATAATTGCATAAAAACAAGTATTAATATTGTAGCAAAATTACAAAAACCACCAGTAAACATTTTTCATAAGTAAAATTCACGTTGTTTATATGTAACGAATGTCTATTTTGAAAGTTCCAAGTTTGCCGAAATAGCGCTGCGATCTTAAAATACTTCCCCTATATTATAAGGTGGTCATACCTACAAAACTCTAAAAATATTTCCTCATACGCATTTTTGATGTAAAATAAATAATAAGTGAGATATTTCAAGAGTTTATATTTAGGCTATCCCCCGTAACTCCCTAAATATTCAACCAATTGAAAATGTACATAGAACAAAAAAGATTTGTTTTCTTATTATGAATAATTTTTGTCATTTCCGTTTTTGCTGTTAAGTCAATAATAAGGAAGGTATTTCAAATGTTTAACTTTAGAATAGAAATCTACACTAAATACGCCTCTTACGACTAGTTTCTTAGGTCAGTTTTTAAATTCCAAATCAAAATTATGACCAAATACACCTCTTAAAATTCCAATAAAAATTCATGTATGCAAACCTTTTAATTCCACATAAAATTTCCTCTTTATAAAATCCGAACAGAAACTGGTTTCTTAAGATACGTTTTATAATTTTTAGATAATTCTTACCTTTCTCAATTAATCTAGTATTTCTCGCTTTTTATGTCCTTCAAATATGATAAGTCTAATATGTAATTCACTTTCTATAATCAAACAATATCATTTTATAGGTCAATAATCTTGGATTGTAAAAAAATGTGGGTCATAAAAAAAATTGTTTTCAAGAGAAGATGCGAGTTATTTTCTAATGGAATTTTTGCAGCTTCTGATGAAATATATTAGCATGATTGTTGAAGATAATAACTAATATGGATAAGATATCTGAAGTATTATACGATATACTTTAATTCAATAATTTAAGTTTTTATCGGTGCTAATCGATCTTATCAGAGTATTAACAATTTACGATGTGTAGGGTATAACATGGTTATTTAAGCATTATAGTATTAAACTTTTTTTTTATACGATATTTTAATGTCGGTTTATAAAATATATATAATTAGAGGCCGGGTAAAATAAGTTTTTAATTGTCTATTAGTTCCTAATTAGATTTGCCAGTGGCGTGTCATTTTATTCGATAAACTCATATATTTTAAATATATATATGTATATATATATAAAACTAATAATTAACTGAAATATATAATATTTTATATATTATATTAAGGGCCGAGAGTTACAGTTCCTAATAAACTCCCTAATAGTTATTAGACTCATAATATACATAATATATTTATGAAGCTAATAAATTTATTGGTGATTTCCAAGTTACAAAATCCTTCTGATAGTTTATTAGCAACATAATTTTTTGTTTTTGTATTGGTATTTCTTATGAAGATAGTAACATGGTGCAAGGGGTATAGAGCTATACGTAAATTTGTAGAGCTAAAGTGAGATGAAACTTTGACACTGAATATTTTGACATTAAATATTTTGACAATAAATAGTTTGACTTTACATTCAATGACATTAGGTATATTTTTTGTGTTATTGTTAAAATGACAATTAAACGGCGTTCAACAAATTTTCTCACAGAAAGAGGACAATATAGATAGAAGAGAAGTTAATAAAAATAGCATTTTATAATACAAAAGTGAATGAAAATAAGAAGACAGCCATATTTTGCTTTATTTTACATTCCTTAAACAATATGAATTAAACTTTTCAGCAATTTTCAGCCACACATCTTTATTATTCTGCCAATAATTGCGTCTGTCTTCTTATTTTCTATAATTTTTATATAAATAGTAATGCTTAAAGTATTGTTTGTAATGTGTTGTAATCGTAATTGAAATAAATACATATATAAAAATAAAAGACAATGTTTATTTAAAAATATATATTTATATATTGTTCTTTATATATCACATTTACAATAAATGCCCAAAATATTCTAAAATCGGTTGTCCATAAGTTATAAATTCATCCAAACAGATCGTCGATTTCGTCAAAATACAACTAAAATGTATATAAAACACTAAAAGTACCATTATAGAAATGTTTAAAAACTACACATTCGTATGTTCTTTTAAAATTATACTGTTTTTCAATCAAAATTGAAATATTAACACATTTTGCGAACTTGTTTTTGGTTATGTCACTTTATTAAGCACTTCATGTTGCCAATAAGTTATTAGACAAATAAGCCTATTTATTAGCAACCTAATAATTATTTCGGGGTAGAACTCTCGGAAAAAAATATGTTGCTAATAAACTTATTGGACAGTATATTAGCAACTGGAACTCTGGGCCCTAAAATGTATAAATGAATTTACATAATACAGGCATCAATACGATACTGACAAAAATTAGCGACTTTCGAACCTGTATAAACAGAATTTCTAGATATTAGGCCTGGTCGTAGTGGCGGTTCTGACTGTCTGAAATAGGGGATAGGCATGATTTTTTTAATTTTTTTTATTATATTCCTCTTTTTGCATATAAACATAAAAAACAGTTTTTAATTTTTTTTTTTTTATTTGAAGGCTTAAAAACATCATAAATGTATGTAGCGCGCGAAAACGACGTGTGACGTCATATCCCTTCTAACTGACGCTTGACACTACTAGCCTACCCAGCCACAGAACATTACCCAGTGTACATAGTCTGTTGTGAACTTATTTGTTTATATAACTTTTATAGGTTATTTAAAGTTAGAGTGATTTTAATTAAAATAAAGTTCAATTCTATAAAAACAATTTATACATGTTTACCGAATTAAATTTTATATTAAAATATATAAAATATGGAAGATCCAGGTCCCAGTACTTCGAAACATAATTGAAAATATTGTTCAGTACCGATGTGCATAATTAGTTCAACTAGAAATCCAAAAAACAATTTATATCATTACCTGATGGCGAAAAACAACAGAAAAGGCGAAATTTGTGGCTGGAAGCTATGGGGCGAAATAAAACCGATATTTCACAAAAAAGTAAATTTTATGTTTGTGAGCATAAATGCATCAATGTTGGGTAAATTATCACTCTGAGCCCTAACAAAATCTTTATCTGCCATTTTAATAATAAATGCGTGAAAAATTGTTTAAAAACAAATACAAAACTCTCGAACAATACAATATACACACGTGTAAAGATTATGTTGTAGCTGTATCTGTGACGTCAAACCCCTATCGTTTGACGCCATACTCAGTCGTTTCTACTCGGCAACCTTCGCGCCGTGGTCGGCTTATTTCAAATTTACAATATTTTAATTAAAAAATTTGGCTATAATATTAATTTAAATGTGATTTTTGTTTTGTTAGGTGACATAACTAATATTAACATATCAAAATAATTTAGTTTTAAAGAAATATAAATTTTATGCGTATCCCCTATTACCAGACGTATAAGTATCATCTCGTCTTATGGCTAGAATACGTTACAAATATTAATATTTAGTTTTATTTATTGACAGCAAATAAATGCGGTTGGTTTGTAGTTTGTAGTTTGTCTTTTTTTTTTGTTATTTTAAACATTTTTTTATATATAGTTGTTTATTTAAAGGTGGGTTACTTTGAACTGTTTAATTATATTTTCATATTGGTTTTAGCAGAATTATAATTATTTTGTTTTTGTTTAAAAATTATTATTATTATTCTTTTTTATTTTGTAGTATTTATCATTTTGTTTTAAAATCATGTCTAACTCACGCACGGGTGTATTCTGTAAGAAATGCGTTAAAATTAGCGTCAGGTTAATATTTTTATTTTAACTCCATGTCTAACGTCATTATCCAAAAATGCTATTCTGTAAGAGCATTTGTTAAGGTAAGCGTTAATACAATATTTGTTAACGTGAGGCGCTAACTCACCCTGTAGAGAGGCTAATATTAACTACACGCGCATGCGCTGTTACGTTGAATTTTAACAGGAGTATTTATTTAGTCAAATGCCAAGAGAATCTTAACCTAATATTTCGGTGTTGAATTAAATATTCAGTGGCGAAATTTAGTTTAAAAATGGAACAGAAATGTTTGGTCCTGTGATTCTCATTATAACTGGTTTCCATAGTGTATTAAATAAAAATATAACTTTATTCAACTTTTGTTTAGTCAATTTATATACTACATTGTATTATAACAGTTTATCTAATTTTTTAATAATATGTGAGTTATATTTTCATTCTATTTTTAAAAAGGTGTTCGGTGATATTAATTATTAAATTTGATTTATTACGCTATTTCTACTCTGGAATAACACTGTTGTCATCGTCATTATCAATCTCATCAATTGTTTCTTCAAATAATACACCATTAAAATGTACTGCGATATTTTGAAACACGGCGGAGGCATAAGTGAAGTTTTGTAGCTTTCAGAGGATTATAATTTTAAGTTCTGTGTCTCAACAAAAACCAAAACTGCTCTCCAATACTCCATTTACTTCCTTTCTATACAATTACTTGAACCTGCGTCTGGGTTACTTGTATAACAAAAATTATGAAGCGTCATTCTTATCTCTACTGTAAAGAATTCACTTTAAAAAGTAATAGAAAGTTGATTAATATTCCTACCGTCTTGTGTTTTATTCATTTTTTTAAAAATAACATGACATTTCTTTTAATAGGATCAGCCATTTTTGCAAACTAAACACTAGCGTTAACTTTTAAAGCCACCGTTTCGGTAGGCGCTTATTGTAGAACGTTAACTGGCTATTTTAACGACGCCGCGCTATAATATTAACACATATATGTTTAGCGAATAGCATTTAGGTTAAAAATGGTGTTAAAAAAATTAACGTCAGTTTCTGACGCTAAGATTTTAACATCATGCTTAGAGAATAGACCCGGCAATGAGTTGATGACTGGATGGGCCGAAGAATATAAGTGCTTTACAATTTTGGACCAAAACACAATTCATTGTAATACATATAAAAAAAAAGTGATGTTCAACATGTTAAAAATAAAATGCATATGGACTGTCTAACATCTTACTCTAGTCAAGAATTCAATAAAGACCTATGTGAGGCATTTTTAGCTGCTAATATACCGTTCAATAAATTAAATAATCCACTATTAAGAAAGTTTCTAAACAAATATACCAGTCGAGACATTCCGGATGAATTTACATTGCGTCAATTATATGTTCCAAAACTGTACGACAATACAATTCAATTAATTAAAAATAAGTTGCAGAACAATTACTTGTGGGTCAGCGTCAACGAAACCATCGATATTAAGGGTCGTTGTATAATTAACGTTGTTGCCGGTATCTTACATGCGACTCAAGCATACACGCCTTATTTGATAACTACCCGTGTTGGTGATGTGGTAAATGGTGAAATGATGGCAATAATTGTTAGAGAAAGCCTTCAAAGTATCTTCCGCAATGAAGACGTACATTTGGCTAGGGCCTCACCAGCAAACTCCTTTTTCCCGTCCACCTTCCCCGCTTGACCAATTCCCAAATCATACTCATCATTCTCGGTTAGAATAGATTAGGTAAAAAGACAACTAAATAATCGTAGCTGGTAATGGAGAAATCTGAAAGCCAATTACATCACAAAAAAAAACATCGTCCAAATAATATTAAAAAACATTTTCACTCAAATAAATTCAGTTGAAAAAATATTCAAAATTTTTAAAAAAAACCCATATGCACAGATGTGGAATATATTTTAAATCTTATCTCTTATAAAATTTTAATGAGCTACAGTCTTCCAATTATGTAATCTGATTGACACGTATAACATTTGATAGTTCATATTTTAATGCACAACTGTAAGGAGTATCAGTTCGATTTGTTTGAGTTGCGGATAATTAAATCTAACACTAGAAAAATCAATAAAAAATACAAATATTTTGGCAGGCTCTTAAAAATGAAAAATTAAAAACGAACTAATTTCCTAGAAAATCTTATTTTACCCGGTCCCTACATATAATAGTACAACAATGATATTTTTTCTACATATATTTTTGGGTGTTTCTTTAGAGGTATAGAACTTTAAAATGAAATAAAACACATAAAAATAGTGGAAATGGCCCTAGTATTGGCTGTTTTGGAAAGATAATTTTATGCCATTAGTGTTTAAATATGCAGATCAATTCTGTAAAAAGTTACTGTGTAATAACGTTACTACAACATAAAATATTATAAAAAGTATAATGCCTTTCATTCATGATAGTAACTGACCTTGCTCATAGTGACGAATTTAGTTACAATTATCATAGTAACAGAGTTACAGAATTGGTCTGATGATTTCGGACATATGGGCGTCGCGGCTGCCTCGAATAAAGCGCAATCTGGAAGTCCAATTTTTGACCACTTTTTGGAGCAGCTGGGGCCGTATATCAGCAATAACGCGGCGAATGTTGGCTTCCAAGTCATCCATCGTCTCTGGTTTATCAGCGTAGATTAGCGAGTTCACATATCCCCACAGAAAATAATCCAAAGGTGTTAAATCGCACGATCTTGGAGGCCAATTCACAGGTCCATTACGCAAAATTATGCGCTCATCGAATGTTTTCTTCAATAAATCAATTGAGGCGCGCGCTGTATGGCATGTTGCGTTGTCTTGTTGAAACCACAGATCTTCCACATTAAAGCCATTCAATTGGGGAACGAAAAAGTCAGTAATCATGGCTCTATAGCGGTCTCCATTGACTGTAACGTTCTGGCCAGCATCATTTTTGAAGAAATATGTACCAATGATTCCACCAGCCCATAAAGCACACCAAATAGTGACTTTTTGTGGATGTAACGGCGTCCCAAGGATTGTGGATTTTCTTCACTCCAAATTCGGCAATTTTGCTTGTTGACATAGCCATTCAACCAAAAACGAACCTCATCGCTGAATAAAATTTTGTGGTGAAAATGAGGATCAAGAGCAATCTCGTTTTCGACTTATTCACCGAACGTACGACGCACATGATGGTCATGTGGCTACAACCCTTGCACGAGCTGGATCTTGTAAACTCGTAAACCGAAATTTTTCCGCAAAATATTCCAGAATTGACTCATAAAAATGAATTTTCTTAAAAAATCGTTCAAACGAATTTACTCTACACGTGTGTCCACAAACAAACATCACGCTAGAAACAGTTGATTCGTGTTACAAAATTCCTAATTCGTGCTTATCAGTAAAATCTCGAAAATAAAATTGGTATGATTCCAACACTTCCCTCTCTATATGCGAAACAAATAAATTACCAAATTTTCCAAATTAAAGTATGCAGTGGAACAAATTCAATGCCAAGTAATGAAATAGTTTACAATAACTGCGCCAATTATTTTGCCAATCAGTTTGTAAAACATAAAATTACATAATAAATAGAAATAAAATAAACATTATTTGTCGTTCAAATAGATTTAATTAACCATTAAACATTTAACAGAAATTTCAAATAAACGTAACTAATAGGTATTTCCACAAATAAATTAAATATCCAGTTTTTAGCTACTCTTTCAAGTGCATAAATCACAATCATGTATTCTAATCTTTTTTCGATAACAATTTCTGAGAAAAGATTTTGTTTTTTACATTTTTTATCGGTTACTAGTTGTTTAAATTTAAGTAGCACAAACTTAAGTTATCATTATACTCGTAAAATAATTTACTGATAAATTTATTGTCTAATATTTGGAAATAAACCGGTTTACAGGATAAAAATCTGGTTTTATCGGTAACAATATCAAGTGTTTTATTGATGATTTAGAAGTGCAAATAAAAAATGTTATTTCTTTTCTTTTGTTTTTTATCTCGTTCAAGTCAAGTGTGTTTCAAATGATTAATAGTGGACCACCTCGAGAGATAGTGATTGAATTGAATTAATGGTGAATATACCTAGTCTAGCCATAAATACTGTAATACCCCGAAGTTACGCGATAGGTCCGACGAAAATCGCTTAAGTCGAATTCGCGTAAGTCCAACTTTGCATATAAATACATATAAATTTTGTTTAATTGGGACCAAGGAATAACCAAAATATTAGTTTAGAAGAAAAATATTTAGTAAATTTGCAGTTCGTTATACATATTAATACAATATATTAGAAAAATAAATGTGTTACGCCGAATTTCTTCGTAGAAAGTTAATAATTTTTTCATTCCTTGCTTTGTAGCTATAACGAGTGCTTCGTTGGAGTCTATGTTTCTAAAATTTTTAAGTCCTTTTCAATTAAGCTGAGACCTTCTGTCATGTGCTATCAAAATCCTTGGTAATGTTGAGTTTACATTCGAAAGATATCGTTTTCCTATTCTTACTAGGTGCAGGAGAATAAGATTTACTTCGTTTGGACGACATATTTTTTTATGGGTTTAGATAACGTATAACAAAACAATCTTAATTTTCGTCGATCGTAGAATCATATTCGTGCACATACAGTTCGCGCGAAACGCGTCCGATACGTATCACAGCAAGAGATATACCGAGGATAGCGGGTGACAGTGTTGTCAAACGAAAAAATCAAAAACCGTGTAACTCCGAGTTCGCGTAAGTCGGGGTATTACTGTACTGTGTTTTCATTGAATTCCGTAAGATGCTTAAAAATATTTTAATTTGCTATTAGTACAGCGATTCCCAAACTGTGCACCGCGGCGCCCTGGGGCTCCGCGAAATATTAAAACATTCCTCCAACTGCGCTAGCTAGATCAGTTTTTACTTGGGGCACCGCGGAAAAATTCTGATACCTTAAAGTCACCGAAAACCGTAAATTTTAGTAATCACTGGCTTATAGGCATGTAAAAATCTCCGTAGTTTATTTAGTATAGAAAAAATTTGGGATTTTAATCGTTTAACGCGTTTTGAGATTACGACATTTTTTTTAATGCTATAATTTACATTAGAATTTGTGAAAATTGTGAATTAAAAAAATTAGGACTCAAATAATGGTTAGAGAAAATGACCTCGTAGTTTATTTAGACTAGAAAAAATTTGAGGCCTAATTCGTTTAGCGTATTTTAAAATTATGACAAATTTTAATATTGCGTGATTTATAGAAATTATCATCTTCGCATGGATGTATCTCAAAAACGAAATGAGATAAAGACCTGCGGTTGAAATTTTTGAAATCCTGAGGCCCAAAAACAAAATTTTTGATTTTTTTTTTATTTTTTTAATTTTTTTGAAAATTTTGTTAAATCCTAACTATAAAATAGTTAGGGATAGCGGTTTGAATTTTTAAAATTCTCCTAGATTGTTTTGTCTAAAAAAAGAATTGGGCTTTAATAAACCAATTATTAAGTTTTGTATGGGCAGCAATCCAAAACCCTTGAAAATGGCCAAAAATCGAAAAAATCGTAAGGGGTAGGCCTTAAAAAAATTGTGAATTTTAAGCAAAAAATCTTTGTCTCCGATTTTATTGAAAGTTGGTATAAATATGGATTTTTTGTCATAGATCAACAAAATTTGGTTCATTTTGAAGTTTGGGCAAAAATTTTGGAATTATTGGCGAAAAACTGAACCAAATCGGCTCTAACTCAAAAACTAGGGATGCATGAATTTTTTAAATATTTTTTATATAATCCTCAACCCCAAATTAGCTTAAAACAATATTTTGGCTAAAATTGGAGTCAAAATATTTTTGACCAAAATTTCAGTAGAAATATTTTTTTGAATTTTGTCGGTCAATTGCTATACTTATATATTTTTAGCCTTAGATCACAAATATATGGTCACTTTTAAATTAAAGTCTAAAATTTTGACATTTGCGGCAAAAAAAAAGTATAAAACAAAAAAAAACAGTCCACACGAAGGCTCAGAGCCGATGAAATGTTAACCTGCCCCCTTTTTTTAACTATCTTAGCAATTATATTATATTAGCAATTCCCAAACTGTGCACCGCGGAAATATTCCAATATTCCTCAAATTGCGTTAATTACACCAATGTTTTGACTTGGGGCGCCGCAGAAACATTCTGATACATTAAGGGCACCGGGAACCTAAAAGTTTGGGAACCACTGTTCTAGTACATAATACATAGATGCATGTTAAATAAGAAACACCAATCAGTTTTCAAAATGGCCACCTCTGGTCGTTACACAGTGTTTAAGTCTCTTCGGCCACAAATCAATAGAATTACGAGGGGTTTCTAAAGAAAAACCCTCCGCTGCCTTTATCAGGGAGCACTTTAGACAAACAAATTAGGGTGTCTCTTCTTGTAAGCCATGTCCTGAAGCACGGATCAATTTTTTTTAAAATTTTTAGTCCAGGATGTTGAGGTCATAGCTGCTAGGCGGTTAATCAGCAGGAGAAATAAAATCCGGTACATTGCTTTCAAGTCACTGCTGCGCAAACTTCGCATTATGGACTGGCACTAAATGCCAGTGGAAACTGCCACTGGAAACTCCAGTGGTTACCAGCGAAGAGGGAGTTGTTCAGTTCTTTAACTAGTTTTAACGTTTTTATTCCTTTATCGTAAAAATGGAGATTAGTGGTACCGTCATAGCTTCCGCCCCATCTAACCATAACTTAAGTTGGTTACGAGGCTACGAAACTGGTTAAATCAGAGAGCTTTCTCAAAACCTTGTCCTGAACTTGTAGCATACATCATATCGTTCTGGCAGGTGAAAACCTCCTCAATGTAATTTCAATAAACAGTCGTGTTCACTTAACTTAATTCTCAATCTTCTTACAAATTAATTGACACTAATGTATTCTTTTCTTTTTCAGCACAAATCTTAATATTCTACTCTATCTTCTACACGGGTCTTGCGGCGTTATTCGCGATATGTATGCAAGGGTTATTCTTAACTTTAAGGGACGACCGACCAATGTGGTTATTAGACCAGAGTCTTATCGGGACCAATCCAGGAATGGGCTTCAGACCTATCTCCAACAGAACAGAAGAAGGATCACTTATTTGGTATGATGCCAAGAATGAAACTAGCGTAAGGAAATGGACGGAATTACTTGATTCATACTTAGAAAGTAAGTAAATAATGATTACAAATTTATAATTTTTTAGATCAATGTAGAGAACATGGAGTCATTAATGAACGTAACTGTTGAATATGTTGACTTATAGATTGCAGTATATCGCTTGCTGTTCATTCAGCGATCTTACAACAGTGGACTGTAATCACAAAGTAAATAGGTTGAGTGTTGATTCACCGCAGTTGCGTTCAACATATTCAACATAAGCCAACAGTTGCGTTCCATAAATGTACAGGAGAATTATTAGTACCATTCTTTTTCTTCTTTATGTGTCGTAATGCTACTGGATGTTGGCGATCATAAGGGTCATCTTGACCTCAGATACAGATGCTCGGAACAGGAAACTGGTGGTTTCTGATTGATATAGACCCGTCTCAGATATTTGTCTACCAAGATGTTTTTCTTCTTCCAGGTTCTCTTGTATGGTTCTTCAAATCATGAATGGATCATTCTCTTGTATGATTAATTGTAACAATCTGTATCTAGGATGGTGCGATAAGACTTAGAGTGTTGAAATTTGACATACATGTACAACTCTTTGAGCCATATATACGAAAAATATAGAAACCGCAAAAGTACATCGCTTGAAAATATACATATACATCAATATGTGTACAGGATGTTCATTTTAATTTGTTCATTAATACTATCTCGAGAACTGTAAGAGCTTCGAGGTTGGTTAAATTAGAGAATGATTTCCATTTTAAAACAAACAATAAGAGCGAAAAAATAATAAAATTAACAATAAAACCATAAAAGAATTCAGAAACAAGTAAAAACTATGTGAACAAGGGTTCCACGATAATTCGTCTACAGACTTTACGTCTACGACATTTCGTATACAGACTGTTCGTCTAACACAGCGGTCGGGGAACCGGGGTAAATTACCCCAAATGGGGTAAAAATGGAAATTTTGGGGGTAATAAGGGAATTTTTCCAATTTGCTATTTTATAAACGTGTTAGTAGCGCACTAAGGAAGAGAGCGCTGAGGGGCTTGACTAAGGGGCGCCATTGCGAAGGTGAGGACCTTTTTTTTTGCTCAACATTTAGATTTTGGGAGGTGAGGACCTTTTTTTTCTTTCTCATCACTTAAATTTTGGGAGGTGAGGACCTTTTTGTTTTCTTTCGCATCACTTAAATTTTGGGAGGTGATGACCTTTTTAGGGTTTTGTAGGTATGACCAAAAAACCCTTATACCGTCATTTTGTCGTCTGTCTGTCTGTCTGTTCGGTAAAAATTGTAGCCAAACGGCTAAACCTAGAGAGTTGAAATTTGGCATGCTTATACAACTCTTTGACCCGCACATAGGAAAAATACTAAAACATCTAAAAAACATATCCCCCTAAAAATATAAACAAATATGTGCTCATCGAAATTCTGAGTAGGGTATCAAATGAAAGCCCTTGGTACGTGGATTAACGATCAAATTTTTATTTTTGCAAAATAAATTATTTTGAAGCGATTGTTGCCAAAATTGTGCAAAAAAAATTTTGTCCCACACCCTGTAGCCCAGATGGTTTAAACTAAAAATCTAAAAAAATTATAAGTAATGTACATTGGTGTGAACCGGAATAATACAACAGGAATTTTTGATCAGATTATGTTTTTGGAAAAAAAGCATTTTTTGTGTTTTTTTGCTAATAATGTTGAAAACTTATAGTTATATAACACGCTAAACAGTAACGTGTATCTTGGTGCAGTGGCTAAGATACTGGCATTCTGCCCAAGAAAATGAGTTCGATTCCTACGAGAGGAGACAATATTATTTTTTATTTATTTTTTTTTGCATTTTTACATTTATTATTATTTTTTCAAAATTCTAGTTATATTTTGGCAATTGTTGCATTTAATTTTTAAAAGCGTAAATTTAATAACCAGTGGAAATTGTTGAAATTATAATTTAATTCTATATTTGAATGTACACGAAATCAAAGGGGAGGAGCTATGACTAAAAACAACCAATGGAAGCCATAGGCGCAATTTTCAAAATCTTAATGAACCTTGATATATAAAAAAAAATACTGCACATCTTTAGAAACTTAAATAATGGTAATAGGCATTAGAATTAAAATTCATAAAAAAATATTTTGACATAAAATTTGTTTTGGCATCCCAAATAATCATCATTCAGTTACTAAATACCTGCAAACCCTGAAATGTGTGAAAATTCACACTTCACATCAATTTTTTTTGCTCGTCATTTGGATTTTGAGAGGTGAGGACCTTTTTTTTTTTTTGCTTGTCCCTTAATTTTTTTTTACAAGCCAATGGGGTAACGTTGTAAAGAAATATATCTTTGGGTAATAGGTAAAAATGTTCCCCGACCCCTGGTCTAAAACGACATTTAGTATACCGACTTTACGTCTACGGACATTACGTCTACCAGGTTAATTTGTCTACTAAAATAACATTTTATTTTATTTTATTCTAAGCAATTTGTAAAAAATAGGTTTAAGGGGTATTAGTAAAAAGATGATACGGTGTTTCAAATTCAGTTATAATGCGAATAAAATTAAATGTATACAATTTACAATTACATATGGAAATAACTACAAAAAATCAGCTGTGGCCACCACAGGACCGGCCGCCATCATAAATTACTTATATAAAATACAAAAAGTATGAAAAAATTGAGACTTTTTTTTTAATTGAATGGTCTTTGCTGCTGTGGCAATTAGCCAGGACAAATTTTATTTGAGAAAATTTCCATGCCTGAACGGGATTCGAACCCGAGATCTTCGCAACGCAGGGCACATGAGTTACCACTAAGCTACGCCGGTCGACAAATTGAGAATTTCGAACAATTTTACAGAAATTATTCGAAATTTTTCGTTTTATCAAAAAACGTCTCAAATAATAGTTATTAGTTATTGCTTTTATAGCAACTTTTGTTCAATAAATTTTTTCGAAATATTTTTGTGTTGTGAGATATTCACAAAAATCTTAAAATCGACACGACTAAACTCCCATTTTTAGTCAACCGATTTTTACCAAAAGTTGATCAACTCGTGCCATTGATAGCAGAAACTTAAATATGAAGTTTCATAAAAATCCTTTCAGCCGATTTTTTTCTGCACGTGTACACAGACAGACAGACAGACGTACGGACGGTCAGACAGACCGACGGACATCATGCCAAAAATAGTCAAATATTTATGTAGAGACCTTAATTCGTGGAGATCCATTGAAATCTCGAAATGTCAAAATCAGTATGATGACAATACGTCCCTTATATATGTTGGCGGTCGGTAAAAATATTAATTTTTTGCAACAAACCAATATTCAAAAAAAGATATGCTTGCATTATAAACAAAAATATTTATTTATACAGCGCCATTTAAACAAACCCATTCAAAATGTACTTCTCTATATAAACATAACTCTTGATAAAAAAAAGTAGATTTCATGTATTCGACTTTATTTCTTAAAATAAAAGAAGTGCTGACTGTTTGCAAGAGTATACAATAGCCTGTATAAATATTTCAATTTGAATATAATAAACTTGTGTAGTTAACAGTAATATGAATTTTGTGTTTTTATGTATACTAAAATATTTATGGACAATTAATGCCCTATTTATAAGTAAAACTTGAATAATATTTCTAAATAAGCAAATTTTAATTGATTTTGTATGGGTATATTTGACTTCAAACACAATTTATTGAAATTAAAGTAATATCATAAAAAACATTCACTATAATCTCACTATAAACATAAATAACAAGTTTATTATTATATTCAGATTGAAATATTTATATATTTTAGTAGCCGAATTAACCTGGTAGACGTAATGTCAGTAGACGTAAAGTCGGTATACTAAATGTCGTGGTCGACGAAAATCTGTATACGAATTGTCGTAGTAGACGAGAAGTCCGTATACCTAATAGGACCCCGTAAACAAGGGATATGAGCGCTGATTAATGTACCTAGTCCTGCCATAAATACTGTTTCAAAGTGTTTGGATTATAATAAAAAATTGCTGTGAAGAGAGAATTTTCATACATTTCAGGATTTCGCAGGTATTTAGTAAGTGAATGATGATTATTTGGAATGCCCCAACAAATTTTATGTTAAAATATTTTTTTTGTTAATTTTAATTCGAATGCCTAATACCATTATTTAGGTTTCTAAATATGTGCAGTATTTTTTTAATATAGCAAGGTTTATTAAGATTTTGAAAATTGCGCCTATGGCTTCCATTGGTTGTTATAAGCTCCGGCCCTCTGATTTCGTGTACATTGAAATAGAATTATATTATAAGTTCAACAATTTCCACTGGTTATTAAATTTACGCTTTTAAAAATTAAATGCAATATTAGCCAAAATATAACTAGAATATTGAAAAAATAATTTAAACAAAATAAAAATGCAAAAAAAAAAAACAAAAAATAATATTGTCTCCTCTCGCAGGGATCGAACTGATTTAACTGGGTAAGAATCCAGCGACATAACCACTACTCCAGGATACACCTTCTATTCTAGCTTGTTACATAACTATAAGTTGTGAACATTATTAGCAAAAAAAAACACAAAAAATGCGTTTTTTTCCAAAAACATAATCTGATCAAAAATTCCTGTTGTACTATTCCGGTTCACACCAATTTACATTACTTAGAATTTTTTCAGATTTTTAGTTTAAACCATGTGGGCTACAGGGTGTGGGACAAAAAATTTTTTGTACAATTTTGGCAAAAATCGCGTCTAAATAATTTATTTTGCAAATATAAAAATCCGATCGTTAATCCACGTACCGAGGGCTTTCATTTGATACCATACACAGAATTAAAAAAAAAAAAAAAAAATTCAATGAGCACATATTTGTTTATATTTTTAGGGGGATATGTTTTTTAGATGTTTTAGTATTTTTCCTATGTGCGGGTCAAAGAGTTGTATAAGCATGCCAAATTTCCACTCTCTAGGTTTAGCCGTTTGACTACAATTTTTACCGAACAGACAGACAGCCGACAAAATTACGGTATAAGGGTTTTTTGGTCATACCTACAAAACCCTAAAAAACAGTGCACGTTACAAATGATTTTTTATATTGTTGCACCTAGACATATATCACATTAAATGAAAATAAATGTCTTATTCAAAATGCTCGTCCTTTGCTTTCACACAGGCCTTTAAACGTGATGACCAATTATGAATGGCAGTACGCATGACATCCATTGGAAAATTGTCCACTGCTTTCTTCAATGATCGCTTTAGACTCTCCAAATTTGGATGTCGTCTGTTACATGCCATAAATGTGGGCTTCCAGAAGACCAATCTTCAGCTCTAATGAACTCTTGTGTGTGAACTTCCAGCCATAGGGGAAATATTTTAAGATCGCAGCGCTATTGCGGCATACTTGGTACTTCCAAAATAGACATTCATTACATATAATCATATGGGCAATAACGTGAATTTGAGTGTTTACTGGTGGTTTTTGTAATTTTGCTACAATATTAATACGTGATTTTATGCAAGGTTATCAATGAAATATTATAACATCAAATATTAATAAATAAGAATAATTTTAGGCATGTTTTTTATTATTTTTTAGGTTGAAATGTATTTCTTTTAATCCACGAATTACACTCAGATACACAGCAATAATAGTTCGACTTCAACATGATTTTTGTCTTGTCTTCCATTTTAATTTAAGGTTATTTTCAATTATTATCACTTGATACCAGTAAAAACAATTTAAAACTGATTTTAAAATAATATAAAATAACATAAAACTTAACAAAACGTAACAATATAATAACAAAACTAGTAAAATGCAAAAATATATTTTGATCCCATATAATTCAATGTAAAAAGTGTGATAGAATGTCTATTTCTGTAGTTGTTTAAAATCCTACCAGATGTCATATCGCTTAGCAATTTTTCCCTATTGCTGTGTGGAATCTTGCTGGAAGATCCAATGACCAGAATTATACATAGCCTCATTAAGAGGCTTGACGATCTTGTCCTAAATGTCATCTTGGTATAATTTCGCACTTGTCTTCACACCCTGAGCACAAAAATCTAGCTCAGTAACCCCTTCATATGAGACACCCGACCAAACCATCACAGATGTTAGCCTCTCTGAATCCTGTGAATGATATTAAAAAATGTTCATGTACGAATAATCTGCAAAACCGGATAATCCGCACCCGGATAATCTATAGTTTTCTGTATCATATTGTGCATAATTATAATATTAACACAAAACAATGTCAATGAACTCAAATTTAATATATTCTAAACCCACATATAATTTAAATGATTTTTTTTCAGTGTACCTTGATGGCAGTAAACTTCCTGGAGGTGGAAGAAATCAAGAGATGTGCGATTTTGAAAAGAAAGCAGGGCCTGGAAAAGTATGTGCCGTGGACGTGGATTCATGGGGTGCCTGCTCCTCCAAAATGGGATACGGATTTAACAAATCAGCACCTTGTTTCTTCCTCAAATTGAATAGGGTAAGGATACAATAAATTCCTGATTATTAAATAAAATGGTAATCACCAAAGAAGAATTAGGAAGAAAACTAATATATTTTTGTTGTCGGGATTCAAATAATGAATTTATTAGAAAATATTTCATGAAAACACGAAGCTGATTTTGTTGCCAAAATTCAGCTTTTAATGTTGATAATCTTTGGGTCCTACAACGGTACTTCTTTTCAGGAACAATTGTACTTTTTTCACTCCAAAAATGGTAGATGCGCCGCAATAATTTTTTGAGTGACGAAAATATAAAGTACTTACTTCTTTTTCTCTCAAGAACCAGCCAAGGCCACTTTCTTTACCTTGAATATCTTGATTAGCAGTAATTAATACATTTAAAAAATTGAAAATTTACATTTAATTTTATATTTTACTAAATAGTCAATTTGTCGTAATACAAGCATATATAAAAAAGCTAAATTCACTTTATACACTTTTACTAACAATTTATCCGCTGCTGCGCTCACGAAAAAAAGTCGTAGTTGATTTATACTGGACCCTTGTCAGTTTTTTAGGTATTTAATAAGTGTAAGAAGCCAACATAATGCTGGTTGTCTAGGATTATTTGCCCTATAATCGCATCAAAATCAATAATTTTTTAGTAATCATATTTATTGGTTATGTGAGTACTAAAAGCTTCCATTTAATTTTTTTAATTGGAAGCGAAAATTTCGTCACAATAACATTTAAATTAAAAAATACTCGCGTATGCTTCGTATTCAAACCTTCATTAAATTAATAAGAAATATATTGATAAATGGCTTCATTTTTAGGGTTTTGTAGGTATGACCAAAAAACCCTTATACCGTCATTTTGTCGTCTGTCTGTCTGTCTGTCTGTCTGTCTGTCTGTCTGTCTGTCTGTCTGTCTGTCTGTCTGTCTGTCTGTCTGTCTGTCTGTCTGTCTGTCTGTCTGTCTGTTCGGTAAAAATTGTAGCCAAACGGCTAAACCTAGAGAGTTGAAATTTGGCATGCTTATACAACTCTTTGACCCGCACATAGGAAAAAGACTAAAACATCTAAAAAACATATCCCCCTAAAAATATAAACAAATATGTGCTCATCGAAAAAAAATATTTTTTAAAATTCTGAATAGGGTATCAAATGAAAGCCCTTGGTACGTGGATTAACGATCAAATTTTAATTTTTGCAAAATAAATTATTTTGAAGCGATTTTTGCCAAAATTGTGCAAAAAAAATTTTGTCCCACACCCTTTAGCCCAGATGATTTAAACTAAAAATCTGAAAAAATTCTCAGTAATGTACATTGGTGTGAACCGGAATAGTGCAACAGGAATTTTTGATCAGATTATGTTTTCGGAAAATAACGCATTTTTTGTGTTTTTAAGTAAAATATGTAATATATTTAATCCGCTATTTAACATAGTAAACGAGTGATCCTGTATAGCACAGTGGTAGCATTCTCGCTTAGTGAGTTGAAACTACTGTAAGAAACTGTGTTCGAATCCCGTCAATTTTTCTTTTTTCAGTTTTTTTTTGCATTTTTATTTTGTTTAAATTATTTTGTCAAAATTCTAGTTATATTTTGGTAAATGTTGCATTTAATTTTTAAAAGCTTAAATTTAATAACCAGTGGGAAATGTTGAAATTATAATTTAATTCTATATTTGAAGGTATCAGAGGGCGAGGCTTATGATTTAAGCAACCAATGGAAGCCATAGGCGCAATTTTCAAAATCTTAATGAACCTTGCTATATAAAAAAAAAATCTGCACATATTTAGAAACTTAAATAATGGTATTAGGCATTCGAATTAAAATTCATAAAAATATATTTTGACATAAAATTTGTTTTGGCATCCCAAATAATCATCACACAGTTAATAAATACCTGCGAAACCCTGAAATGTGTGAAAATTCACACTTCACATCAATTTTTTTAATTTCAGAAACCTATTTCTCACTATTAAGAATTATTTGATTTAAATGTATTTCATTACGATTTATTCCTCTTTGATACCTTAAAAACCAGGGCTTCGAACCGGAACTGAACCGAAAGCCGAAAAAAAAAGAAACGTTATCAGAACGAAAACCGGAGCTGAAATGGTAAAAAATATCGGGTTATTTCGGTTCAGATAATGTTTATGGGAGTGAATATAAAATACATTTTATTTAAGATTATTTTTTAATCTGATGAGTAGAAAAAAAATCGTATTTTTTATATAATTTCGGGGGGGGGGGTGAACGCCCAGAACCCCCCCTGGCAGCGGCCTTTGTATGATTATTACAAAATAAGGAATAAAATGTTCTTCTAAATTATAGTAGAAAATAAATTTCTGATACAAATAAAAGCATTTAAAATATATCACTCGGAACTGAAACGAAAACCGAAAAAAAAAACTTATTTTGCCGGAACGAAAACCGGAACTGAAATAACGGTTCGAAGCACTGTTAAAAACAAAAAACTAAAGTAATTCAAACAATAGGTTGAATAACGACGTATTATAGTGGGTAAAGCGTAATGAATACTTCACACTATACTCCACACACATGAACTCGGTTCTCAGCTGTTAATTTTTTTTATTATATTATTAATTTAAAAAAAAAAGACGGGAACTATCCGAAAAAAACAAAAAAATAATTAATTTTGTTAAAAACACCAAAACTGCAATATTTTGCAAAAACAAATTCTGATCAAAAATTCCTCTCGTACGTTTCTGGTTTAGAACAATGTACATTACATAGAATTTTTTCAGATTTTTAGTTTAATTCGTTTGCGTTTAAGGGTACTTGACAGTGATTTTTTAGTACATTTTTGGAAAAAAATCGTATTAAAAAAGAAAAAAATTAAATATTTACTTTTCGTTCCTTAATCTACGTCTTTAGAGCTTTCTCTACATACTACACAATAAATTTAAAAATATAATAATTATTTTAATGATAAAAAAAACGATAAAAAAAAACTAAAAAAATTAGTTGTTCAAAATATATTTTTTGAACAACAAATCTGATCAAAAATTCCGGTTTAACTGTTTCGGTTCCCATCAATGTTTATTACATTTTTTTTTCAGATTTATAGATCAACCTCTCTGTGAAATAGTGTGGGGGACAAAAGGTTTTGGACATATATTTGACGAAAACCCCATAAAAAAAGGTTTTTCAAAAATAAACATTTATCTACGCATTAAGAGGTTTCATTGATACCCCACTCAAAATTTTTAAAAAATATTAATTTTTTTATTAAATACATATTTGTTTATATTTATCTCTTAAAGTATTAATTTTTTTTTCTAATATTCTAAAAAAAAATTTAACTCTCTTGTTTCCTTATATGTGAGTCAAAGAGTTTCAACTTTTTATGTTCAGCCGTTTGGCTACAGTTTCTACCGTGCAGATAAATGAGTGACGTTATAAGAGTTTGTTGACGGTCTTACCTACAAAACCCTAAAAATTACTGCCGCTAAAAATTTCCGCCCGTGGGCTATGCACCCTTCGAACACATGGGTCGTGGCGGCCATGATTGTATGTGTAGGCAACCTGAATTTCGTATACGTTTTGTCCTATACGTTGGCGCTTCTCGGTAAGTCACCGTATTCAGTGACAAATCTTATTTTCATTCTTAACTATCCATTAAGTTATTTCCAGGTTTCAATTATATACTTTTATTTAAGGACAGCTAGGTCATCTATCCGCAAAAATATTCCACACATTTTTGGCAGAGTAACTTCCACCTGTCCACCTGTTCAAATAAATAATAAATAGAGATAATTTAAAAAAATCCTTCAACAGCAATCAACAATTTTATGTTTACATTTACTTAATTCTGTAATGATATGAGAAAAAGTTGTTTATGCATATTGTTCTCGTGATATATGGAATATTTTACATGTTTACTGCATACATTATTGTAATAGTATCCATAGTAATCAGAGTATGAATTATTGCAGAATATATTTTAATTTAATTGCATTTAGTTGAGAAATGCTGAAAGAATGCAATAATTATCATATAACCAAAATGATACAGTACTTGTATCAGTTATGTAATATTGGTTGCATACATTTAGGAACAACATATTTTTCCGATATAAAATTTAAATGTAGTTATGGCTGGTTTATACAACTTTGCCATAACTTTGCCATAACTTTGCTTAGCCGTAACTGTGAAGTACCTTATCCATAAGTTTTAACGATCCCCAGAACGAAAGTATTGTGTTTATACAACCTTTTCCTTAACTTTTCCTTAATCTCGATCGTTACTTCTTGTTAATCCCACCAGTGACATAGGAAGTTAAAGGTTAGGTGGTTGGGAACTCGGAACTGGAATCCGAAACGCATTGTCCTTTTTTGATCATTAGCTAGTTTGGGTTTCTTTTTAGGATTTTGTGGGTATGACTACAAAAAACCCTTATAACATCACTCATGAGTCTGTCTATCTGTCTATCTGTACGGTAAAAATTGTAACCAAACGGCTGGACATAAAAAGTTGAATTTTGGCACGCCAGTACAACTTTTTGACCCAAACATAGGAAAAATATAGAGTTCAAAAAGTACATCGCGGGATTAATATAAGCAAATACGCATTTAATGAAAAAATAAATATTTTTTTTAAATGCGGAGTGAGGTATCAATCAAATGAAACCTCTGAATGCGTGGATAAACAAATAAATTTTTATTTTTGATAAATCATTTTTTTATGGGATTTTCCCATAAAATATGTCAAAAAACTTCCACTTTATTTTCCAGAGGGGTTGATCTAAAAATATGAAAAAAATCTCTTAAAATAATGTATAATGATACAGTAGTAGTTTGATGTAGTTTGTAAAAGCATTGAACAAAGATGGTGACTGTTTCAAATATATATCTGAAACATTTCAAAGTCTCAGTAATGAGAAGCTAAAAGCTGGCATTTTTGACGGATCACAAATTAGAAAATTAGTGAATGATCCACATTTCACTGTACATATGGATGATATGGAGCAGAATGCATGGCAGTCTTTCATGGCGCTCATCAAAAATTTTCTTGGGAATAAAAAAGCTGAAAAGTATGTGGAGGTCGTTGAAAATTTGATTGAAAATTATCATCATCTGAGGAGCAACATGAGCGTGAAACTTCATTTTGACAAATATCCTGTCAATCTTGGAGATGTTAGTGATGAACAGTGTGAACGTTTCCATCAGGATTTAAAAAAGATGGAGAGACTTTATCAAGGAAGGTGGGATACTCACATGATGGCTGACTACTGTTGGAGTATTAAAAGAGACTTATGGAATGGTGCACTCCAGAAGATTTCTCAAACGATCATTTAATCCTTAATTTATTTCGTATTTTTATTTTAACGCCCCAATGCATTAAAATGTAATTAAAACTGTTCTCATTTTCTTTCTTTCACTATAAATAAAATTTTAAGAATATTTTCTAATTATTTAGTCCTCATTGTTCGCCAAATTTGTACCAATTACAGTATCGACGTCTAAAATTAAACGATAGAAGCCTTATTTGGCCGAAATTATGTATTTGTTGTAGAGCAAAAATCTGATGTGATACGCAAAAACTGATGTGATATTTGAGTTCAGCAGCACCAAATTAGTAAGAAACAAGTCTTAGATGTAAGTCAGCAAAAATTGTGTTGAACAGTGTTATTGAATGATCTGAGCGTAAAAAATATATGTATAAATGAAACAAAAAAATATTGTTTTAACCAACATGTGTTCCAAAATATAAATTTAGGGGGGCGTTGGTTATCGATTTGAGTTGCAGGGGAGCCGCGACATCAAACAGTTTAAGAAGCACTGGTGTACAACACACGCAGAATGCATATTCCGCACTCGAATGATTTGCTTCACTCGTCTATAGCTCGTTCAGCAAACCGTAATTCTCGTGCGGAATATATGTCATCTGCTCTAGTTGCACAATATACTGTTCTAGGTTTTACAAAAGCATATTGGAAGCGAAGTTATTGTTTAAATTATAAATGTTAGGTGTCACTTAAAATTTAATTGTAACAAATGATGATATTTTAGCAGATAAAGATTGAAATAGACCTGGCTATTGAAAGACACCCTCATGCCAAATCATTAAATGCATTTCAAAATTAAGAAACGTGCCTTGGAATGTGAACAATATTTTCTTAAATAACATCTGTTGTCTTTAAATATAGAAATGTAGGTGTATTATCAATCCTTACAGCAAAAATTGCAGAGACTTGCATCATAAAATTTTGTTAATAGCAAAATAATTTTAACCCTGTAACGCCACGCCCGACTTTTTCATTTGGTTTTAACATATCTGATACAAAAAATATAAAATTTATCAAGCCGTCGTCGATACAATTTAAAAAGATTATAACACTAATATATTTTGTAAACATACAATAAAACCTTCAATTGTGACCACCTATATAAAATGGGTATAGGGCATTCGGCGAATCAGTGCAATTGCGTCACTGGAAACGTCACAAGTTGTTGTGACGTCACGTTTAGTACGTCTACATAACACCCATTTAACGAATGTAATATTCATACGCTGTCACTTGTATCGTAATGAAATGAAAATATAAGAATAAGAACAGAATAGAAACAAATTAACTATTCTAATAGACTAAGGAGTCTTAAAAAGGGCTGATGTGATCCAAAAATATGATCAAAGTATACTAAAATGTAACAGGTACACCCCAATTAGGGAAATGCTAAATTGTCTTCAATGGGTAAAAGTAGAAAAATTAATAGAAATTAATCTATGAACCTTTCTATATAAAATTGTAAATAACATGGAGCCAGCTTATTTTATGGACAACTTAAAAACAATTAGTGAGAGTCACAGTCATAACACCAGAGGAAAAGATAATTTTTATGTTTCTAATAATAACCAGGGTAGTATTTTTGATAAAGGTTTAATTATGTATAATAATTTACAAAATGAAACAAAAACGCTAAAAATGTCCAACAATTTAAAGTTAAATTAAAGAAAAGTTTTTTGTGTTGAAGATATTTATATTATTCTATTTGTAACAAATTTGCGTAATATATATTTGTGTATGTACTATCTATGAAATGTATAATTAGCTACTGCTAAATAAATGCACTATTATTATTATTATTTAAAGAAAAGAAAATAGAAATACCTTAAATTTAACCTAAAAATCTATGCACTACACACAATATCAAATGGAAATCTATAAGATATCTATAAGAAAATATATAACAAAACGGAAAACTGCTAAATAAACAACAAACTAAATAAAAAAGGTTTTTAGAAATTACTATAGTCATGTTTTACTGTATGTTTCAAATCAAATTGGTCAGAAATGATAATTTGTTTCAGGATATTTAGTAGTGGTACATACGGTGACTCATTAAATGATTGCATACTAAATTAGTGCAAGTATATAGGTATTGCATGACAACAAATCCTTTAAATCGCCCTGTAGATCTTATCAATGTGATATTTGTTTAAATTTATATTAGATTATTTAATATTTATATTTATTTAATTGTTGCAGATATACGGTTGGGAAGCTGAATATTACAATGATACCAGTTCCTTACCAGATGACATGCCGAAAGAATTGAAAGACCACATCGCCCTCCAACCTATGTCAAAAGTAAGCTATTTTCTAAGAATTTGAACAACTAAAATTGCTATGAATCAGGGTCGCACACAAGGGGGGTGGTCCAATGGGTCCGGACCGCCCCTAAGATTCAAAGTGAATGTTTGTAATTATACCATTATATCAAGAAAAAAAATATAGTGGATATATAAACATACGAAATTTGTTTTTATGAAACGTTATAACATCAGTATCTGTTATTTAAGGAATTTTTACTGCATTTATTCTACGCCACTCTTCTTATACTGCTCCTGTAATAATAAAAGAGTCGCTCATCTGTATATTTGTATTTCATATAGATTAGAACTTTATTCAATAAACAGTTGAACGGATGAAGTTCGAGCGACGTTAAGTGTGCAGTTACATTGGATGCGGAAACGTGCGATTTTTTTAACGCACGAGAACTGACAACAAAACAAACACACGAAGTTAAATGAGCATGATTACAGTACATGCATACTTTCGTGCGGTAACTTGCGTCGACGCACAAACATGTTTGTTTTTTGATGCATCGAACAGGCCAAAAATATGAGTTTTGATCCAAAGACTTTTATTTACAAAATTAAAAGAAGAATAGAATTGTTAATATGCTGCTGCATAACAATGGGGATTTTTTATTTCGTTATTTGTCTGTTTATTTATTTATTTTGTTTTCTTCATTTCTTTGAAGTTCTACAGAAACATATACGTTTGTTTCTGTCCGAAAAAATCAACAAAAATTAATTTCTATCTGTCTGTTTTTTTCGAAATTCACGTAATAATTATTCATCCAGATGAGAAAGTACTTCGGACATTAATTTTTGTTTTATATTCTAAACAATTTGTGTCATACACGTTTTTGCTGTCAACAATAATGGAGATGTTTCAATATAACCCCGTAACTCCCCAAATATTCACGTAAAAGTGCATAGAAAAAAAAAAAAATGTTTTATTACTATAAATAATATAGTTTAATTAATAGTACAGATATTTAAAATAAAATAGTTTAATTTGAATGAAACCGCACACAAGTCGCACGTATATACTGAAACCACCCATCCGCGGATCAGAACAAGAACGTTCAGTGTAAACGCTCGTTACCGCACGCACGGATACAGTGTAACCCTAGCCTTAGGCGGCGCCGGACATGCGGAATTTGCCAAACACCAAATGGCCGAGGTGTTCGTCGTAGAGTTCGCTAAGTACTCGCCAAATGGCGAGCACCTTGGAAGAGATACGCGCAATGCATCGAGTCACTCTGGAACAACGAATATTTACCAGTTGGTTGGTTGCTCAAGCATTTCAATGGATAGCGACTCGTAAATCTTTAATTGTACGGCTGTTTGTGGTCATGTTTTGCGGCAATAAGTTATTTAATCAAAAAAGAACTCTAAACTAAAACACCCTGAAACTAAAATCTTAAAATATTGTACTTATTATTTACGTTACTTCAAAAATGTGTAAAGAAACTTTGTTGCGAATGAAGAAATATTTTTTTTATGTTCAATAAGATGAATTGCTGGTGGGGGGAGAGCTTCCTATCAGGGACGTAGCCAGGGGGGGGGGGCATAGGGGGCATTTGGAATTCGATGAGCAATCGCTCGGAACTTATCTCTATGCTCGGAACTCACCAAATACCGAAAGTCTGGTGCCGCCTTTATCTACATTTATTGGTGCAATAAACCATTGTTGTAAGTATCCTTGGAATATACGCCCCTGCCGCACTGCTCTTTTTTCACTGGGTAGAGAGTACTATGTTTGCAACTACGAGGGATGTTTCCTAAATTCTGGGAATTGTGCTATAATTAAATTACGCAGAACTTATAGGCAATGTTATTGGTGCCAGACAAGTCTCGACATGTTTATTCAACTATCTAGTACAATATTGTTCAGTCTGATTTAGGTGTTCGACTGATATAGACGCGTTTTCATAGCACTATTTTTGTAACCGTGGAAGACGCAGCAAAATCTCAAAGAGCAATAATTTTCTTTTTGTGGAGAGAAGGTGTGAAAACATCAGAAATTATTCAGCGTCTGCAAGGAGTATTTGGTGAGTCTGCAGAATCCAAAAGTACTGTTTATCGGTGGATCGATCGTTTTAAAACCGGTAGAACATCACTAGAAGACGATCCACGCAGTAGGCGCCCAAGCACCGAAAAAGTTCTTTGAGGACGGCTTAAAAAAATTAGTTTATCGTTGGGATAAATGTATTCAGTTAAATGGAGATTATGTTGAAAAACTACATTGTAATGTTGACGAAAATTAACAAAATAATAAAAATTATAGCTAAATTCCCAGAACTTTGGAAACATCCCTCGTATTTAGATAAAGAGGAGCTTAAAAATCAGTTGTGGCCACCACAGGCCGACCAGCATCACAAAGTACTTGTTTAATTTATGCTGCTTTATCAAAAATGTCTCAAATAAAAGTTGTTGGTTATTGCTTTTATAGCAACTTTTGTTAAATAAATTTTTTCGAAATATTTCTCTGTTATGAAATATTCGTAAAAATCTTAAAACGACACGAGTAAACTCCTATTTCTAGTTACCCGATTTTTACCAAAAGTTGATCAACTCGTGCCATTGATGTCAAAAGCTTAAATATGAAGTTTCATAAAAATCCTTTTACCCGAATTCGCTCTGCACGTGTACACGGACCGACAGACAGACCGACAGACAGACAGACAGACAGACCGACAGACAGACAGACAGACATCATGCTAAAAATAGTCAAAACGTTATGTAGGGACCTCAATTCGTGGAGATACATCGAAATTTCGAAATTTCAAAATCGGTATGATCACAATACCTCCCTTATATATGTTCGCGGTCGGTATAAATGTTTATAAGTGACTAAAAACTAATGATACCTTTTTATACTTTTTGCTTTTACAAATAGGTGTTTTACTAGCTCAGTTTTGCAGACTACCCTTAAAAAAACCTGTGTGCGCTCCTGCTGTGAATTTTTAATTTTCACACCTACCACAATTTCGCAGGTATCTAGTAAATGAACCTCAAAGTATTGGCGTGCGACCTGGGTATGCGCCGCATACCCGCTCGTTTTTTATTTTTATTTTAATAAAATTTTAATATATTGTATAACAAATAATTCAGTATTTAAAAAAATGGATTATTAATTATATTTTTTAATTAGATATAGTAATTTGTACCATTTTATATTGTGTAAGTAGTTCCGTGTTGAAAATACCGTGCGATCAAAATTTCTTGTCAGTTACATAACAGTAAACAATGAGTTTAAAAATATCTAAACTGTATTCTAATCCACAGCTGAAAACCTCAATTTAACAAAGAACCAATCAGATTACTTCGTTCTCCCGAACTCACCCGAGAATCAACGAAAATATATGTCCCTAACTTCATACCTGTTGTCAACTCATTGGCGTGTAGAGAAAAATAGTGTTCATTTAATGATAAATTCGTATAAGGTAATAAAAATAGAATGTACGCCTATGTGTACATGTCCTTTAAAAAAATAAGTTTGATATCTAAACGTTTCTGTCAACTATTGCATAACGGACAAGATTTCTTGATCGCTCTGTATGTACCTGAGTGCCAATACACTTTTGCCTATTATATCAAGCCAGGGCTAGCAGCAGGAATGTCGCTTACTTTTGCTGGTTTTGAGTCTGTGTTATACAGATGTATCCTTCTTAATGTATCAGCTTTCAGAAACATACGGTCCAATACGCTTTCAAGGTATGCGCTCACTAGGTTGCTAACCGACAGCAGAGCAACTGTACTATGTATGTACATGTACAAAAGGAAAATAATTTTAATTCTAAAGTAACAGACGAATTTAGCAAAAAAAGAAGGCTAGGAGTTACGTTTAAATAATTTTTTATATTACGGTCTAAATTTGAAGATACGCCTCTGGCTGCAGTACTTCCATTAAAGATAGAATGTACTTCCATGATTAGGGTGACCATTCGTCCCGCTTTTTGATTGGGTGTCCTGCAAAAGTCTCGCATTGTAACTTGTATAAGAGGACCTTTTTTTTTTTGCTCTTCACTTGGATTTGGGAGGTGAGGACCTTTTTTTCCCGCATTGCCTTCTTAAGAAAATGGTCACCCTATCTATGATCCGCCACTGTATATAAGCAATAATTGTAGTTTACATCTTAGTTAACATGGTTTTCACTAGATGTCACTAGTTGTCCAACTTTAAACGTAATATTTAAATAATAGCAAATTACTTAAATTTATATATTTCATACCAATAATATAATCAATTCCGCTACCAGTGTTGACAAGAAAATATTATTATGAACAATTTTACGCTGTGTAATAATGTGAGATTATTTGATATGCATTATAATTTTTATAATAGATGGCACTATCTTGATGGCAAGTTATAAATTAATTTAAATAATTGTGAGAATATTACGTGATATTAGAAAACGTAAATAAATAATGATTTTGCGTTTCTAAATTAGTATTATATTTGGTGGTATAAATATATGTTTGTTTCAGAGAAATCAAATTTGGGTAAGCTGTACAGGAGAAAATCCACATGACAAAGAAAATATTGGAACAGAATTGGAGTACTTACCAACAAGAGGTTTTCCCAATTATTATTATCCTTACGAAAATGTGGAAGGTTACCTCAGTCCTCTAGTAGCAGTACAAGTCAAAAGACCTAAAAGTAAGTAATAGTTTTACGGGCATATTCTCCAAGCAAGACGTTAAAATCTTACATACATAAATGTTATTCGCTAAGCATATTTGTGTTAAAATTTTATCGCGGCGATGTTAAAATGCCTGTTAATGTTCTACAATAAGCGCCGATCAAAGCGGTGGCTTTAAAAGTTTAGGCTAGTATTTAGTTTGTACAATTTTGCAAAGGCTGATCCTATTTTCGTAAATGTGATGTTATTAAAATAAATTAAATAAAATAGAAGATGGTAAAAATATTAATTATTAGAAGACAAAATCCAAAGTTTATATTACTCTTTAAAGTGATTTTTTTAGAGTAGAGCTGAGAATAGTCCATCTTCATCTTTGTGATACAAGTCACGCTTTTGCGTTACCAAAAGTAAGTTCAAGAAATTGTAGAGCTGTAAATGGACTATTGAAGAGCCGTTTTGGTTCTTGTTGAGACACAGTACTTACAATTAATAATCCTCCGAAAGCTACAAAATCATTTATGCCTGTACCGTGCTTCACAATAAAGTAATACATTTTAATGAATATTATTTGAAGAAATAAGTGATGACAATGATAACGAAGATCACAACAATGTTATTTAGAAATGGGTCGTTCATGAATGAACCGGCACACTGAGCCGGCTCAGTACACTGACCGAAGTGACACGTTTCACCAAATTGAAATGATCCGGCTCACGGCTCACTGTATAGTTTCAAGGATACGATTGGTCGGGCAATTGTGAGCTGTGAGCGGAGTGATCCGGATCTGGATCGATGTTATGTTGAACTTCGCGAGAACTCGGCTTGTAATGTATTATCATAAAGTGTATTTTGTCATCAATTTGTAGGGCAGTTTATTTGAAACTAATAGGCTTAGTCTGTATTTTCTTACAACCATACTATATAAAAATATTTAAAATATTGCCCAAATCCCAGATGTCCGATTTATAACGGCAATAAACATCGCCATAAACTTAACACATCTGGTTTAAAATACAGTAGCTACATAAAGTGAATTGTTTGTTTCAAAAATATTAGATAAGAGCCGGCTAAGCGACGTTCTACCTACGAGCGAACGACCGACAACTGACTGACCTGTGTCTCGGGATCATGTTTACAGTTCATATATTGCAAGAACCGGCTCTAAGCGACGTTCTACCTACGACCGACCGACCTGTGTCTCGGGATCATGTTTACAGTTCATATATTGCAAGAACCGGCTCTAAGCAAGAGCCGGCTCTAAGCGACGTTCTACCTACGAACTAACGACCGACCTATTCGTTATTCCACATAATCCAGGTTGTAACAATTATTTTGTTTTGAATTTATTATGATTAAAAAAATTTTCTTTCAAGTAAGTACTCAAATAAATGGCAATTGATTACAAGAAAGGATAAGAATTATAAATACCGTTATAAATCAATTAATTATTTAATAATTATTATTACCAAACACCTTGATAAAAATTCAATAAATTCATATATTCAAAAATGAGATAAACTGTTGCAATGTAGTATATAAAATTGACTAAATATGAGTTGAATATAGTTATATTAACTTTTATTTAATATACTGTGGAAAAACCTGTTATAAAGGGTTTAAAAAATATACCTATTTAAAGCGCCCTCTCATATGTATTTTTTGAAATTTGGTCATTTTATGTTGTTTTTTTTTATATTTTATTCAAAAATGGTAAACCGTAGCTTGTAATAAAGGTTATTTCTGAGATCTACTACTCAAAATACATAAATACACAAATTTTGAAGGAAATCAGAGAGAAACAAATTTTGCTCAAAAATCGAAAAAATCGCGTAACGCGTAAAAGCGTTACCAACATTAAATAAATGTACTAACTGAGTTATTGATTGATGTTGGTTAAATCAAATCATGATATTGGTACTTACATTAACAAAGTGTGACAATCATCTCATCTTTATTGTGAATGGAGTTCCAAAGTAATTAGGGTTTTGTAGAAGTGGGAAATTTTTCCCCAAAACTTAATATTTCGTTAGATAATTCGTGTCCATTCAGGTCATTTGCTATAACACAGACGGTCTGTAGCCGTCTGCCCCTGATTTCGACCGCCTGGGTGCGGGGGCACCTTTTACACCCACGCCAGGAAAGACCCTGGTCTTACTTCTAACATGGCAGGGCTTCCATCCACGAAAGCAGTTATTATTGAAATAATTTAATTAATAATTATATTTTTCTTTTGCAGGAAATGTATTAGTAAACATCGAATGCCGAGCTTGGGCCAAGAACATCAATTACAGTCGCAGCAATCAACAGCGCGAAGGATCAGTTCATTTAGAAATCTTGGTTGACTAACAGATCATTTCAAATTAGGAAAAAAATTAAGTTTCATGTGCGTGTGTAAAAAAAAATCGCCAACAGACATTAAAGAAATGGCCAAGGTACTTAGGCGGTAGTGTTATTTTAGTATAATTCATAGATTATATTAAGCTTGAAAGCTTTTTCAATATATTTGTTCATGTAAATTTCATCTGCAAAGTTAAATGCAATATTAATTTTATAAGATAAATTATTTATCTTAAAATAATTTTATAAATGTATGTTATTTTAAGTTTTAGTAAATTTTAAATGTTCATTTTGCAGGTGAAATCAATTTTGAAATTGTAAAAATGCCTTAATAATAACTATGTGCCTATAATAAGTAAAAATATATATTTAAACTTCCATGAAACAAATACAATTCAAATGCAAATCTTATGAAGGCTGGACTGGTAAATTTTAGTTTCCAATTAACTGAAGTTCCCGTACTTTATTAGGGAATAAGAATCTATCATATGTGATTACCCATAACTCGCAAAAATACGTTATTTTAATTGTGTTAAACCGAAACGGATTGATTTCAATAATATTTTCTTTCATTTTTTCTTTTTAGAAGTTTTAACACTGGCGGAGTTCTGACCAATAAATAAGTTGACATAATAATCGTCCAGTGCAATTATCACATAAAGAAAGTAGCTGCGTTTCTAAAGTTTTGATGTCCGACTGCGATGGTTGGAGTTTTAGTTTGTAGACCTGACAAATAATATAATATACAAGCAGGCTCTGAGAGCGTTTTAATGGGGCCCGGGACAAACAACATTTCGGGGGCCCCATACCACTCCGTTTATTTATGTAATTTATGTAAAATATAAATAAATTTTGGGGTGTTGGCCTCCTAGCCATCCCTCTATCTGGGCCTGTATACAATTGTAGGTTGCAAATTGGTACTTATTTCTTTGACTGGTTTCTGTAACTGTCACTGTTTATCATAGTGCTTTCTCTATGCGCTCCGTAAAGACCGCCCTTTCACTAGATATTTGCCAAACAGTAGCATATTGCCACTCACACTTTCGCCAGAACTTGCAACAAGCAAGCAAGAACCAGCTTCTACTGTGCGCGTGCTCTTATTATGACTTAAATATTGGCATTTATTAAGAAGATCTCTAATGGTAAAAATTAAAACTATTTTATATGTTGCAGTTTATTATCCTTATTGCAATATATTTAGTAGTAATAATAATCTTTATTCTTGCTATTCGGCTTCAAATTAGACTACATTGTTTTTCTTATATTTACATACACAATACAGTGGAACCCCGCCATTCGCACACAATTCGTTCCAGAAGGTAGTTCGAATGGCGATTTGTACGAATGACGAATCATTTTTTCACATAAGATATAATGTAAATTGGATTAATCAGTTCTAGATCCATAGATGATCGTTTATTTAAACCTATAAAAAACAATAAATATACATTACTGTACATGAAATACATAAATAAAAATTTAACTGCACTTGTACTTACGTGAGCTGATGACGTAAGTAGAATATGGAGAGGAGGACGAGGGATGTTGATGTTACTGTTTGGAATTGGAGTCACTTTCCATAAAAACATCAAGTAACATGCCTTCAGGTGTTTTCTCTCTTTCTATTGTTCTTTCTTTTTTCAGTCTTTTTGCACTAGAAGAATCTTGGGATTATTTCTCTAAAAACCTGTCGAATGTTGTCTGCCTTTGACGATTTTCAGAAGTTTTCTAAAATGGTCAATAACATTGTCGTTGAACAAATCGATGCTCCTGCTGTCCGAATAGCGGGCAAGCGTACGAATAACGAGTTGAATTTTACTTGAATAAGTTGGACGAATATCGAGTTGTACGAGTAGAGAGGCGGACGAATGGCGGGGTTCCACTGTATTTACGTGAAATTAAATAACAATCCAGAAAAATAAATAAATAAATCTTTTATCAGAATTGAACCAGGTACAGATAGCCCTCGGTTTACGCCGCAGTTCCGTTCCTACAAATTCTGGCGCAAATCGAATCGGCGTAAAACGTACCCATATTTACAGTGAGGTATAAAAAATATGCAAATAATTTTGTTTATTAATTCAGTATAATACAAAATACATATACAGTTGATTCCGCTTAATCGGGACACATCAGGACTACTACATTTCGTCCCGATTAAGCGGCTGACCAAAACATCAGAAGTTTTACAAAAATTACAAGATAAGTGTTTTTTAAATATTTTATTTTATAAATTGCACAAAATTATACGTATACATACATATTCAAAAATTATATGGGTACTACATAATAAAAAATAATCAAGTTCTGAAACAATAAATTACATAATAAATTCTGAAAGAAAAATAATGTTCAAATTTAAATTAAATTATGTTTTCTGCAAGAATTCCTCCAAAATGGTTTCTCTTTAATTTTTGTGGGATTGTAGTTGTACAAAACCAGCGCAAATATTTAATGCTGACTTGGGACTCCGTCTTTTACATCTTGCATAAAATAACGCTGTAATCTATCAATACATTGTTTTGCGTCACGGTTAGTTACAGGCACAGGAAGATTATCATCATCACTGTCGTCGGGTTCCTCCAAATTTTGATGTTTTGATTTAATACCTTCGACATTTTCGTCCTCAAAATCTCCATTCTCGTCATAACATGGTAAATTAGTGTCAATTTTCGAAAATTCAAGAAAATTAACAACTTGTGAAATTTCACTTTCTTCGTCGCTTCTGTGCTCTGGAATCTCTGTAGTTTTTAAACCGCTATAACCAAAACAATTTTGATTTGTGGTGGTTTTTACAGCACTCCAACTGTCAGCTACAAACTGTATAGCCTGTAAAATTGCCTCTAAAATTAATATTTTACAGACAATTTTTCCCTGGAGTCACGGGAATTCACACGATTACTGTCCCGATTAAACGGAATATTGTCCCGAAAAAGCGAAGTAAATTTGTGTTATTTCCCCGGTGTTGTTTCCGTTTAGGATTTGTCCCTAATAAGCGGCTGTCCCGATTAACCGGTGTCCTGATTAAGCGGAATCGACTGTATTATAAATTTAATTTTTAAAATGTATTTTGTATTTTATGATAAAATAAAGTGACATGTTTTTAGTAAAAATTTTAAGAAAAACAAATGAAATTTCGAAGTTTCGGATCTCTTACATTTTTCGGAAAAAAGTATTCAGTTTTAATTGTTTAGCTTTTTGTTTTATTTCATTAAGAATTTCGAAATATGGTCGAAAGAATGCGATGATGCTTCTTTTTTACATTTGCACTTCGCTCCCATTCGTTGTCTAACTCGCAAAGTTCATCCGTCAAACTTTCCATAGTTGTAAGGATACGCTTTAGATCGGCCGTTTTCATAACTCTTGGAGTTTCTTCTTCGTTTTCTTCCTTCTCTCACTGTTCACGATGTAATTCTTTGTATAATTCGTCTAAGTCTTCATTCGAGAGTGGCTGATAATTCATCTCAACCGACGTTATTGCGCACCGGCGTTATTGCACACTGGCGTTATTGCGCACCAGCGTTATTGCGCACCGGCGTTATTGTGAATCGGCGTACACTGAGCCGGCGTAAACCAAGGGCTACCTGTATTTATCAAGCATAACTCTAACAATAAATCTATCAACGAAATGAAGCAGTAAAATTTTAATTCTGCTGGTGCATTTCCTGGTTGTTCTTTTAATGTGCACAAGTTTGGCTTTTTTTACCCTGGTCATCCATGTTATAGGACTTTTTTAACCGGCTGGTTCTTCCCATATATCTGGACAGCGTCTCAGGTGGTCAAGGATTTCTAGGTGTTCTCTGCATGTCCGGTACTTCTTCTTTTCTTCTTTCCTCCAAAACTGATTCGCTGCAGCTTCGTTCCCGCATCTGAACCTGACTATCATCTTCTGATGTTTATTTTTAGAAATTATAACTATTTTAATAGTGCTGTTTATTTATTATTATATTTATTAATTACAATTTCATGGCATTGTTAACTTTGGACCACATATAACTGTTTAAAAATTCTTTGTTCATGTTGATTCCGATGAAAGCTAACTTGTTTCCGAAATAAAGCTAATACTGCTCAAAACTAAAAAACTAGTTATTTTACGAAAAACCACATGTTTTTGGGCAGTTTTAGATACTTTTTGTAATTACTTGTCCAATTATGATTACGGAACAGTAAATACGACAGAATATTACTTTACGTCTTAAAAGCCAGTCCACACCTGAATATTTATATTTTATCTTCATCTACGTATATTTTTATTTAAAACACATTTTACATTACAGTCAAGATCACACTGAAAAATAATAGTAAACCTATATTACAGTAACAAAATATTTAAATTTCAGTTTGATCTTGATATCAATAATAATTTGTATTAAAATGTGAGATTTTATAAATTAGAGAATAAGTTTTACTTTATTTTAATTGTTACATTTTTTTGAAGTAACTTGAACATAATTTTATTTGATAATTTACTTAAGTTATTTTTCATATCTCATTCATGTTGTTATGTAAAGAAACATCATCAAATTGTTCGAAGTGTTAAAATTGTTAGTAAGCCTAAGAAATATTTTAATAAAGAAACATCTTGAAATTACTATGTTATTCATTTATACCTTACTTGATCTATTTTGTCATAGTTCTGGTACTTGGGAACATGAGGCCCTTAACCACAGTCTGCTAATTTGACCAGAACGATCATGAGCTCTTATAATAGGTGCGGTCGCTGTGAATCATATCTGAACTTGTTTAAAACTCTTTACTAGCGGTGCAAGAAGACAAGTGATTCAATCAGATTTTGAGTCTTCGTCTATTTCAGAAATTGTATAGGCCAGAGGTCGGCAACCTTTCAGTGACAAAGAGCCAAATCTATATTGAAAACAAAAACAATAAGACTTCAATATTTGGTAAATATATTTAATCAGTAATCTTTAACTTAAGGCAGCACTCAAGTTTCAGGTCAGTAAGATTACTTCTTAACTGACTATTAATTTCATATGTGAAAAGACTTGCTCACAGTAATGTGTGGATCCGAAAATTGTCAGTAGTCCAAAAGCATAATTTTTTAAATGATTGTACGATTCTGGAAGACGATTCCAAGCTTCGAAAACAACTTTATCTACATCTTGAAAATTGCGAATTTCGATCCAATTATGCTGGATAAAATGAACTTTTCTCTATCTAAACTTTCCAGTTCAGAATTAAGTTTTAAGAATATAATATTCCATAAATCTTTGGATTTCAAATCCAATAATTGAAGTTCAAATTGTACCTGATTAATCAATGGGAATGGTGATAAATGTAATTGCTGCATATCTGCGTCAATTGGTTTTGTCAAAAGAGCTAGTGTAGCTTTATATTTTCTAAACTCTTTAAATCTTTCTCCAAAAGCTTCTTGCATGTTAACAATAGTTTGTGCAAAAAAAATTGCATTAATAACGTTGTTATTGTACTTATGTTTTTGAAAATTAATAAAATGTAAAAATGTTTCTGCACGTACATCATTCATTAGAAATTACTTCTTCTAAAAGGGAATATGCAGCAACTCGGGGAATTACCGGGCGTGAATTGCACCGTAAAACATCCTGAATAATACAAGACCTGTATAGTACAGGCAGAAAGTTGAAAATTAAAAAATAAATTATATTAAAATAAAAACCAGCCAATTTTCACAATATTTTCTAAAAGAGCCGCAGGTTGCCGACCCCTGGTATAGGCTATTCCAAACGTTCAGGTGGAACTAACAGGAATTTTCATTTTTGTAAGTTGTCATGAGCTATCCTTTTTTGGTTTGAAGTAGAGTATGCTAAACAAAATTATCAAAAGCTTCAATTAATCTGTAAAAGTAACTAGAATTGAAAATCTAGTTCGTATTATTTTTAATAAAAAATTAATATATTTAAATATATTGACTAATTAACGAAAAGTAATAATAAATTTTTTGGATTCTGAATAATCCTATAAATATTTTCTAATTTAAATATTAAAATAAAAAATTACAATCGTAAGTATCGTCAATTCTGGTTTAAAAACCCCTTTTGGATTTTAGCTTTTACAAGAATTTTTTTCCAGTCCGACGTTCTTATTCCCTTTTAACACTAGATCTATGATTGGATGTTAAAGTGAATGTATCTTTAAACGCTAATGTGAAACCGTATGGCCTCGTCTAAATACAAGCGATGTTTAAGACAGATCTGCGTCTTAAACTTTGTCCGCATTGCCAACTAAATTTCTATTATAAAAAAATACTCCTTGAATTTGTGCTGTCAACATTTTATATTATCATAAACAAGAATACTGTATTATATCGACGTTATAAGAAGTTTATACTTATTGTTATAATAAAATTATTTATTTTAATAATGTGTTTAATAAAATACAGAGCTACAATAATTGAGATAAAATGTATCGACTTACATGTTAATACAGGTGTAATGTATTCTTTATTGTAGTGTCTTTAATTTAGAATGAAATGAAATATCCATATTTGTTTATAATAATTCAAAATGTGCGTCTGCGCAGATAGTTCAAAACTGGTAATTTCATGACGGTAACTTAAGGACAAAATTACTGTAGCTGATGACAGCACCAAAGATTTAAACATCAAGTGTGAAAGCATACCGATCTTTAACATCGGTGAACTTTAAGTTCACTCGTCATAAAGATTTAGTGTGAAAAGGGTATTAGCGACAGTTTTCCAATTTTTAAGTTATTTCACATCTTTCGGCAACTCCAGTTGAACTATATCCGGACTATGGCATTCCATCACTTTTTCCAGTGTTTTCTGTTTATAATAATTATGATAATAATGATATAACTTAATGTTAGCAGACTTCCAGATTTTTCAGGATTTGTCCCTATTTTTAGTTTAATATGTATTTTCGTGTGTGAGATTATTGTGTGTACTGATTGAAAATATTCATAATTTTTAGTTATCGTATATAGATAATTCAAAATTAAATGTTGATATATCTTACTTAAGTTGTTCAAAATAGTATATTGCCACTAGAGCGCAATATTCATTCTGCGCGTGTTGCACATTATGATTTTCGTCCGATTACCATTTTTAACAAAATAAATATAATCAAGGAAAAAAATGTATATATTGTTGATAGCCATTAATGCACGGGCAGACAGTACGGAAATGATAGATAGATAGTTATTTTATTTGTACCTTTCGGTTAAAATCTACATATGATTTACATATAGCCTAATTACATTTATTATCAAGTACTTATTCTAAGTATTGGTAAATCTTCGTCTCAAATCTTCTCTTCTCTCTAAGACGTCCTCCATCCATTTCCATCCTTGCCCTGATTCACATAACGCGCTTTCTCTTGTTCCTTCTTTAAATTTATTTTCTCCACAATTTTTCATTATATGCTCCAAGGTAGAGTGACCATTTTCTTAAGAAGGCAATGCGGGACGGAGCAAAAAAAAGGTCCTCATCTCCCAAAATCCAAGTGAAAAGCAAAAAAAGGTCTTTACCTCCCAAATCCAAGTGAAGAACAAAAAAAAAGGTCCTCATCTCCCAAAATCCAAGTGAAGAGCAAAAAAAAGGTCTTCACCTCCCAAATCCAAGTGAAGAGCAAAAAAAAAGTCTTCACCTCCCAAATCCAAGTGAAGAGCAAAAAAAAGGTCCTCACCTCCTAATTCCAAATGTTAAAATGCGGGACAAAATGTTAAAATGCGGGACTTTTGCGGGACAAAATGTTCAAATGCGGGACTTTTGCGGGACAAAATGTTAAAATGCGGGACAGTTCCGCGAAATGCGGGACGAATGGTCACCCTACTCCAAGGTCTCTCTTTCCTCACCACACATCCTGCACATTCTTTGTTCATACGATCTCCAGTACTCATTTTCCCTTTCCTCATTTCCGCACCTAAATCTTGCTAGTACCTTCTTTTTTAATCCATTATTTTGGCTTTTGATATACTCAGGTATTTGCGTCTTCCAAGTTTTTTTGTATTTACTATTATACCTCGATTTTTTTTCCTCTCAGTTCTTTCTTGCCCTTGGATATCTCTCATTCTATCAGTTATTTCTAGTGTCACATCTTGTCCTTCCGACCTCTTTCTTGCTATTTCCTTAGCTGAGTACGGGAATGGATATTATCGTAATGCTGCACATACGCATTGGTCAGAATTTATTCATTGCCGTTCCTCATGTACGCACATGTATGTCCTGTCAACTTACAATATCGAAATGAGACCATAGTAGTCGTAGGAAAACTATATTTTCTTCTTGCTTCATCTTTATTTCTGTCTCCACAATAATATGTTATAAATTTCCGGCTAATTTATTTTAATTTTATTTTATTACTATTCACTTTTGCAAACGTGATTATTTTTAATTAGGTTACTCTAATTTTCATTTGATTATTTTATTATTATTTAATGCATTACAGTGTCCTATTTTCTATTCATCTTAGTCTAATGAATATTAGCTTTCAGACTATATCCGGACTTTATAATTTGTTACTCAAAATTCTATCATCGACTTCATCCATCACTTTCATAGATTTCTCTATCTGTGTGCCGCAGAAACTTTTTTTCGAAACAACCAAATACATTTACAATAATTACATTTTAATTTTGCTTTATTCAGGTCCATGTTTCAGAACTTATGAAATCACCAGTATTATATACACACTCGTAAGTTCAATTTATTTTCCTAAAATTTTGATCAGGGCAAATGGAGTAGTTCTTTTTCACACTCTCTAATGGGTTCTCCCAGTGACTCCGTCCTTTCCTTTCTAGGCGACTTTGCCGGCTGTCAAACGCACTGGTTTGTAAAGATTCGGTATTCCACAAATGGCTATTTATATCTGCACCCTGTTACCAGATTTTTTAAGTTATACGAGTGCCTGATACTTTTTCTATTTAGTTTTAATGAATTATCAACAAATGAACATAAAATTGGACACTTTTACAACATTTAGCAACAGCGCTCTCATTTGCCATAAGAGCAATATTGCATTCTAACGTTTGAACGGACTATAGTACCATAAGAATAATTAAAATACATAGACGTTAATCTCTTGTAACAGATGTGTAATGTCTTCGAATTCAGGAAAGAAGGTAGCTGTGATACATTATACAAAGAGAGTGCGTTTGTTTTACGGTGAAGAATCTGTGATTTTTGGTCCTTCGATTCAATATTAGTTGACTATGTATTAAACCAGTGGCGCAGTGAAGGAGGGGGGGCACGGGCCTGGGCCCCTCCCTGGACCAGTAGATTACACGGCGCTGCTCGAAGAGTTGAAGATAAAATTTGTTTACCACAACCAGTGGCGCAGCCAAGGGGGGGGGGGGCGAAGGGCCTGGGCCCCTCCCAGGGCCAGCAGATTACACGGCGCTGCTCGGGGAGTTGATGATAAAATTTGTTAACCACAACAGTAGTTAATTTTTAAATTACTTCATTGTTAACAATATTGGCATTTTTTTTTTCGTGTAAATGAACATTATTTTAAGATTGCCTACTCTTGATAAAGTGACATAATTATTGTTCAAGTGAAAATACATCACTTTCCAAATATGCTCCAACGAATTATATGAAGGGGAGCGTTGGTCCTTTTTCCCTCTGATACATCGACTAAAACATTCGACCAGTCAAATGATAAAACTGTTTTAAACAACTAATTACTCGATTCAGATAAGATAAAGTGGAAATCTGACTTCGATATAACCTTCTGAATGTAATTTTAAAATGACACCTCAAACGTGAAATAGAGTAGAAATATAATAAAGAGAGTAGTTTTGGAGACAATCGCGCTCTTAAAATCGGTATTTGGTTTTATTTTGTAGATAAATGTGAATATCAATATCTTCTTAGGTATTTTTGAAATTATGATGTTTTACACACAAAAAGGACTGATATAAGTTGTACTGAACAACAGTGGTGTATTCATAGAGGGGGGGGGCACAAGTCCCCTCTGAAGGTCCAATGAAATGAAAATTTAACAAATTTATCATAATCGTACAGCAAAATAACTTATTAGATGTTTTTATCAATAAATAATGGAATTATTATTTGATATAAACATCAATATCCAACAACAGGGGTGTCGAACTGATTTGGGTCGCAGTCTATTTTACATACAAAATGATAAGCATTGACGGAACTTTAAATATCCCGAAGGGTTTCTTGACATTTTTTTATAAACAGAAAAGGGGAAGAGAGTATATTTTACATTTTTAAATATATTTTTCCCCTAATTAAGCTCAAGTGATTTTGATTACCGCTTCAGGGGCCACAAAAAATGAGGTTGAGGGCTGTATGCGGCCCGCGTACCCTCGAAATTTGATTCGGCCCTCCCCAAGACAAAATCCTGGCTGCGCCACTGTATTAAACATATTGGTATAAAAAAAATGGATTACAAATTTATTGATGAATTATTTAATTTGTTATTGAACAATAGACACACAGTTTTTATATTTTTTTCACGTTATAACGAATTGAATCTTTGTATATTATGCAGTGCATTTTTTTTTGTCACGCAGCATACAGTTTTCATTTCAGTAGCTACTATTGACTGACAACCATGTAAATGGCGTTATATGTTATATGTTTGTTTAATAAATTTATATTTTATCTAGTATATCTGCTTCTTTCCTAAAAAATGTTTAATTTATTTATTTTTACAATCGCGCAGTCTATGTATTATATTCTAATAAATTTTAAAATAAACGCTTTTTACATTCCTGTCAATTAAGGGTAATAATGGATATGAAAGCTGTATGCTGTGCGATAAAATAAATTCACTCTTGTAGTTCTACGAAAATTTCTTGTGACGCCAAAACAAATTATTAAAACCGAAAATTTCCTTAATTTACTGAGATGTCTGGTTGCCTTAAAATTAAGCTTCTTGGCCAATCGCAATACACCTAATAATTACTCAAAGGATTTAATTTTACGTCAAAAAGAAGTTAGGCAAGACGCATAACATAAATGAAATGTATTTTGCTTAACAATCAGGCTAATCTACCAGTGTTTAAAATACAATTTCTAAGAATTGCTATCTGTTTTTCTCAAATTTTATTTATTAATAATTATAAGTTTAATCCCTTGTTACCACATCATTATTATTTAAAAGAAGTTTAGTTTTCTAAACAAAAGAAAACAAAATACAAACAAACTGATGAACAAGAAACTTATATAAACTTGATTTATAGACAGGGCTATAAATATATATTGTAATTAATAAAAATTACAATTAAATAAGTGATTTTTTATAACATATTTCCTGCAATAAGTGTGATGATACAATTTGAAGTTCCTACGTGAGGCAACATTGACCCGCGCGGTTGCCGCGTGACTGGTCACGTGTAGTTTCCACCAATAAGCGTCCAGATGTCGATGGGAGTGGTGTTATCTGCTATTACTAGGCTTTTTCACACCGGCAGCTCTCAGTTGAGAACTTGGTTAGTGTATATGACAGAAAGAGACACATGATCATAAGTTCTTCGTGTATTACACACAGTTTTTCTACAATACATTAAACAAGGAGGCAAATAGTGTGCAGTAAATGTGTAAACAGTAAACACTTGATCATAACTTAACATTAAGTTGATTGAATTGAATCTGATAATTACTCAGGTGTATTGTTTACGTTGATCAGTTCGCGAGGTTTGAAAACTCGGCGTGAATATAAAGTAAACAGGAGCAGAGTGCTGAATGTGGGATTTCGCAATAAATTACTGATTCTGCGGGTTGAAAATAACCATTCACATGGTCGTAACCTCCAGATGACTTCACAAATGTTTACGTGCGGTAAAGTGGTTATCTTCATCCAAAATTAATTCTTTTTCTCTATGTACGTATATATTCTATTAAATTTTTAGCACTAATACGTAATAGTGGGGGTGTAAATTATGTCACCATTACAATTCTGGGCAGACATGACTCTAGTCTGACGCATTATCCGATTAAAATCAAATTGACTGTCATTGTTCTAATTTACTTTATGTTAGCTTCATTACATCTAATCTTGACGATAAATTTGTTGTTACACCATGGTCACATAAGCAAATCAACTGACCGTTGGCATCGGACCTTTCTGATTTTAGCCGGCTTGCGTCAGGTGACTGGGTCTGTGTGTGTGTCGTAGTTCGCGGGCTCGTATCGTAATCTTGACAACCCTCGCATTTATCCACGCGCAAACCCACCCCCATGAAGCGCGAGCAACAGTTTCGCGTACAGTGACAGTGTCAGTTGCAGAGCAGAGGTGGTGTGTGACGGATCTCGCTCGCTTCTCTTCTACCACCGGCCAGGAGTAAATGACCCCTTGACTGTTCATTGATTCTTTCCAATATTGACCTGCACTACAACTATACTACAACCCCGTGACCGAGCCGATCCGTATCACTTAGCTTCCCCTTCTAGGAGCGTTGACCTTGATTGACAGTAGTCACAAGACCAGATAAATAATGTAACATCACAGACATATAAGATAATATAGCAGCAATGTACACAGTTTAAACTAATGTTCTGTTTGTTCCAGACGAAACAATGTTTCAAGATCTGACATAATTGGTCCGCTGTTGTTCTCCTGTGATCAGGATGCAAGTGTGTGCAGTGTTTGTGTCTACGTAACTGGTGTTATCGTGTGAGAGTGTGGTGTACTTGGGGGCTGATCCGTAATGCCCACCATGTTATCGGTATTAGAGGAGGAATCTGATATGTACGAAGTGTTCCCTACCCACGTCGACACAACAGGAATCTCTGTTATTGTCGATAGTTCTCCAGGCAAAAAAGCACCTTTAAAAACTTTGGCAGAGGTTCAAAATTTACTCCAGCAAGATAAGAAACGTGATTTGAAAGTAGTAATAAGGGATAATGCTTGGAACGTTAACAGCCCTATTCGTAAGGAGTTATGGCAGTTATTGTGTGGTCAGCACCACCATGGTAATTCGATGCTGGATGGGTTTTATTGGGATATGGTGACTCAGGTGTTTGGCACCACCGACCTACCCGATAAGCCCATAATGTTGCCTCCGTTTGTTGAATCTACACGATGTCTTTCATTTCATCTTACTCGGAAGGGCAGAAATATTGCAGATCGCGTAGTGTCAGTGTTAGGTTATGCCTGCCCCGATATCACATACAGCCCTAGTTTGTACCCCATCTGCGCCATGCTGCTACACTTCATGTCGGGTGAGTTTATATTTTTATCTCTTGGTTGTTTTCATTTTTATGCTAGTAGTATTAGGCGTAGAGCTAAATTTGATTACTCTACAAATTAATCATGTGACATTAATTTATAATCAAGTGCTCTTCTAATATTTATCTGTAAATGAAATTGTTTTGTTTATTTCATTTATTTTATATAATTTTATCTTATTATTGTTTAGCTGAGGTAATAATTATTAATTTCACATCATTTTAAAAAAGTTTTTAACAGATTAATTAAATTTAAAATTACTTCAATTATTCTCTACAATTTTCGAAAAATTTGGTAAATTATTTGATTGTTTTTATTTGAAAACTGCGTAATTATTTTGGTTAGAGGGTATTTAAAAATAATTGATTAAGTGCATGATGTTCATGTTACTCGTGTTATGTGTTATAAAAAATAAATGAAATGAAATATGTAGGTAAAATGTATCTTGACCAATATGGAAAAAAGCTTTCAATTTTAGGAGATACCTATATCAAATTTAACATTTTTTTTTTAAATGCAGCTCCCTGTATATTAATATACTAAAATATGCTATATTACTTCCATCTTAAAAAAGTTAAGAATTTATATCCCTCAAAATTTGATCCTTTTTTTAAATATAAACTAAAATAAAAAATACTTCTCATACGACCGTTTTCATAATAAATAAAGTCACTTTAAATATCATTTGAACAAATGAATAAAGTCAATTTAAAATTGATTATGAAAACCGGTGTTAACAACTTAGAATGCTTTGAAAAAAATGACTTGTTTGTAACGAGAATCTGTGTCGACAAATTATTAATACTTTGCTTGAGGGTAACTTAAGGCTGGCTATATGCGTAGGTATGTCTGCCTGTACAGGTATACCGGATTTGTTTGTGTATCCACATGGTACAGTTTTTCTTCAGAGTTCTGACAGCTAGCCATAGCGTCATTAGACGACCCTGTAGCGATAATTCGCTAATTACAAAGGGATATATAACGTATATTTTCAAAACTAAACTTAATATGAGGAAGCTTCTAATCGTTGCCTCCTCTATGAAGCATTTTCAATTCCATACACTTCTGCAGTGTAATAAAACAATTGTCCAGTTTTTCCGCGGTTATTTCATCCCATGTTTTATGCACGGCCGCAAGTTTATCAATACTGGACGGGGACTCTTTGTGTTGTAATGATTGAATGACGTTAAAGAAACCCAAATCGAGGACTAATTTAAATAAATAACTACTGATACATTTAATTTCATTATTTCAATAATCCATTAAAAAAACTAAAATCGGAAACTTATTTTGGAGTAGAGGAAGTAACTAATTTAATACATTTATAATCAAAAGCAATTATAAATATTAACAGAAATCAACACTTAAAAAGGATAATTTATTAATAACATATATACTTCTCATTGTTTCTGAAGATTTTATTCAATACTTCTTAGGAAAATCTTAAATCGCCCTCTTTTTAGGGTTTTGTAGGTATGGCCAAAAAACCCTTATACCGTCATTTTGTCGTCTGTCTGTCTGTCTGTCTGTCTGTCTGTTCGGTAAAAATTGTAGCCAAACGGCTAAACCTAGAGAGTTGAAATTTGGCATGCTTGTACAACTTTTTGACCCGCACATAGGAAAAATACTAAAACATCTAAAAAACATATCCCCCTAAAAATATAAACAAATATGTGCTAATCGAAAAAAAAAAAATATTTTTTTAAAATTCTGAGTAGGGTATCAAATGAAAGCTCTTAGTACGTGGATTAACGATCAAAATTTTATTTTTTCAAAATAAATTATTTTGACGCGATTTTTGCCAAAATTGTGCAAAAAATTTTTTGTCCCACACCCTGTAGCCCAGATTAAACTAAAAATCTGAAAAAAATCGAAGTAATGTACATAGGTGTGAACCGGAATAGTACAACAGGAATTTTTGATCAGATTATGTTTTCGGAAAATAATGCATTTTTTGTGTTTTTCACCAAAATATGTTAAATATTTAATTCGCTATGTAACCCAGTATATAAGCCAGTGCTCATAGCGATGTGCGTTTAGTCATTGGTTTTCTAATTTGCTAAACAGGTAACTTGCGAACTAGAGTTCGAATCCTGTCAGTAATAAATTTTTTGTTTTTTTTTTGCAGTTTTCTTTTGTTTAAATTGTTTTGTCAAAATTCTAGTTATATTTTGGTAAATGTTGCATTTAATTTTTAAAAGCGTAAATTTAATAACCAGTGGGAAGTGTTGAAATTATAATTTAATGCTATGTTTGATGTATACGAAATCAGAGGGCGGGGCTAATGATTTAAGCAACCAATAGAAGCCATAGGCGCAATTTCCAAAATCTTAATGAACCTTGCTATGTAAAAAAAATACTGCACATATTTAGAAACTTAAATAATGGTATTAGGCATTCGAATAAAAATTCATAAAAAAATATTTTGACATAAAATTTGTTTTGGCATCCCAAATAATCATCATTCAGTTACTAAATACCTGCAAAACCCTGAAATGAGTGAAAATTCACACTTCACATCAATTTTTTATATTTGAAAACGGTTCATTAGGTTGCTAATAACTGAATTACTGCGGTAAATAATTTCATATAACTAATAAATAACTGAGACAGCAAGAACTTAAAATTTATCATGAACACACTTTTAAAATATCCATATATAGGCTATTCCAAACGTTTGAGTGGAACTAACTGGAATTTTCATTTTTGTAAATTGTTATGGGCTCTATTTTTAGGGTTTGACGTGGGTTTTTGTTAACAAAATGATCAAAAGCCTCACTTAATCTGTAAAAGTTACTGGAATTGTAAATCTAGTTCCGCTTAAAGCAAAGAAACAGGCTATAGTTATGGTGAGCATAACAATATAGTTCAGTGACGACGAACATTTTTTCCCAGACTGGCCAAAATTGAATTTGCGAATTTTGTAGATTCAAATCGCGGGTAAAACTAAAATGCGTATTAAAAAATCTGCCGCTTTAGGGCTCGTCCTTTGGGAGTGTTTTCATCCGATCAGATCAGATCCAATCCGATCTGATCCGAACAGATTTCGGACGACAAGACAGCTCGTCCTATGGATGCGCTTTCAACCGATCCGATCCGAACCGAACGATTTCGAACGTGATGTTGGTAGTTTTTCACATTCCAATCTTGCCAAATAAACTTGAAAATTGAGCACTGGGTGTTAGGATACAAACGCCAGTACCAGGGACTAATATTACAACATCTCATGTTATTTTGGGAGATGAAGCGTATGCACTAAAAAATTATATAATGAGACCGTTTCCAGTATCAAAACTTGGACCAGCAGAAACAATTTTTAATGAACGTCTATCTCGAGTACGACACGTTATTGAATGTGCATTTAGTATTATTAACAGCAAATGGAGATTATTGCGATTTTATTGAAGTCATAATCGAAAATCTTGTTTCACACATAGTATAGTGGAAGAAAATGGCACCTAAAGCGGACCCCCTTTTGGGAAACGGTGGTATATATTGTGCTTGACCCAAGGAAACGGTAATTTTTGTTTCCTGTGTATTATGGTTGAAAATGTTAGTTTTACTATATTTATTTAAATCTTTTCTGCAAGCGTGTTTGCGAGATATTGAAGGCTTTATCAGAATTATTAAATTATCTAATAAATATTTGTGTTTTTATCTAAAATATATTGACCTAGTTACAGATATATTAAATTAAATTTGTTTATAAAATTTAAAGTGCTTCAGAGCAAAATTTAATTGAAATAATCGTATTATTACTTATTTTTAGGGTTTAGTAGGTAAAACCAAGAAATACTTATACTGTCACTCATGTGTCTGTCTGTCGTTTCTCAATCCTTATTCAATTAATCTCAGGTTGTTACACCAGTGATTTTCAACTGGTGTGCCGTTAAAGAACCGCTGGTGGACGTTAATATAACAGGAATGTAGTATTAACTCGAAAATAAATCTTTTAATATTATGATCAACATTATTTTAGAAAATAACACAATGATTAGAATTTAAGTTATTGAACCTTAAATAAGTACAGAGTCTTCAAACACAATTTATATTTACAGTTTACGATTATTTACATTTCTGTGTAAACTATCAATAACATATTTGAACTACTCTTACCAACGTACATACGTCCGTAGTTTTTATCTTTGTATGTTATATTTGAATATATTTACTTAAATGTATATGTGCATTTGTAAGCGCATCATTTCTACCGTGGTGGTGGTAAGAGCGACTGAAACAGAGGGATACTTCTTTCTCAATCTCCGAACGAATGACTTCCCTTTATTTTGATAACTTTCTCGGTTGAACCATACACTAAACTATCCTTCTGAACAACTATACTTCTTTACCTTTTTGTCATTACAATCCTGGATGGGTTTTGGTCTCCATTTTTGTCTGTCTGGCATGCTATTATCCGTATCATCGATGCTCAAGACACGTACAGTTTATATAACCTAGGATTTGCGATGAATTGCGCAGAAGAATGACATCCGATGACCGACAGAGATGGTGCTCTCTGTATCCATGTAGTCTACCGCCACTATTTGACCACAAGTCCACTGTGCATCTATTTTTCAAGTTATATCCTAGGATACGGGACCTGTAGATCGGTTTTAACACCATCTCGCCATTTTAACCTTGGTCAGGGGGACCACTGCCTATTGGACATAGGCAGTGATATGTTAGAAGCGTCTCGTGCGATCCGCTTGTTAAATTTTTGGATTCTAGGTCAATTTATCGAATACAAATTTATCGAAAATCAATTTATCGAAAGCAAGTTTATCGAAAGCAAATTTATCGAAAATCAATTTATCGAATGCTCAATTTATCGAATGGCATGTTTATCGAAAATGCTTAGTAATATTATGTTATTACATAAAAACTAATTTTCTTATTTATATAAATTTTCGCTATAACTAGGGAATAGGTACCTACGCAACTGCGCATGTGCCACACCGCGATATACCACACATGATTTGTTCAATGTACGGTGATTCTAAACAAGTGGCATCGTTATGTTAGTGTGAGTTTGTTTAGTCATTAAACTAGAAGATGGGTAGCTCGCTTCGCTCGGCTTCTTCTAACCAAACCCTTACTAACCTAACCTAAGATAGTGTTTTGTCATTAAACTAGAAGATGGGTAGCTCACTTCGCTCGGCTTCTTCTAATCAAAGCCTTACTAACCTAACCTAACCTAAGATAGTGTTTTATCATTAAACTAGAAGATGGGTAGCTCGCTTCGCTCGGCTTCTTCTAACCAAACCTAAGATAGTGTTTTGTCATTAATCTAGAAGATGGGTAGCTCGCTTCGCTCGGCTTCTTCTAACCAAACCATTACTAACCTAAACTAACTTAACCTAAGATAGTGTTTTGTCATTAAACTAAAACATGGGTAGCTCGCTTTGCAATTGCCCATAACCTGTCTTATTAAACCATAAAAATAAAAAATTTATTTGTTTTATTATATAAGTTTTCTTATTATATAACTTTCTCTATTTATATTCCAACACTATGTCACTTTATTTACCTTCACAATAATAAATTACAATGTAAACTAAAATTTCTTTCATTATTAATTCCTACCGAAATAATTCAACAATCAATTTTCGATAAACGTGCCATTCGGTAAATTGATCATTCGATAAACTAGCTTTCGATAAACATGATTTAGATAAATTTGCTTTCGATAAATTTGAATTCGAGTCAAATTTATGTGAGTTGTTTGATTAAATTACATAAAATTACTATTGAATATTAGGATCAAACATATTAGACAGGGTGAGGTAACACGTATGTTCATCTTGATTATTTCCTTAATAAAAGGAGTTATAAAAATATTGTTCAAATTAAATTCTTATTTGGGGTAATGGGGGTCAGACTACAGTGGTATTAATTTTTTTTTTTTTTTTTTCATTTGTTTTGCAAGAGGCACGGCTGTTATTATATTTACTATAACTAATATAACTATTTTTTAAATTGCACTACACATATTATTTAACACAATATTATAGAGCTTTTTTCTCTTTTCAACGGTGTAAAATTCGAAGGTGTCCAGCCCATTTTAGTCAATTTGATTTTGTATGTTTCTTTATAATTACAAAATTATGGTTTCATCAGTTCATTAAAAAAACTGAGGTTTGACTTGACAATTTTAGCAACCTGTTCGTGCTGTCAATTGAAAAAGATTGAAAAACGCTGTTGGTATAAATAAATGTATTTTTAAATAATTATTATTTATTAACATAATTTTAAGTCCGATTAGTGTCAGTTAAATTTGTAATAATTTATTTCAATATACTACTGCTGATCATTGCAATAAACGGTTTTAAGTATAAAAATATAGTAAACTGCCATATAAGAACATCAGTCTAAGCCGGATTAGAAGCAGGTTAGTCATTGAAAACTAATTCATTCAAGAATCGTATGTTGAGGAATGTGTTTGAATCATTACGACCTGAAGGTTACTAAAAAATGTCGTAATTATTACAACTTGTTACATTTATTTTTATAATTTTCTTGTTAAATAAGATACTTTGTGGTCGAAGTATTTGATATGTTTTTGCAAACACGGTATCTTTTAACCTTCAAATTGAAATTAGATGAGGTGTTTTCGTCACATTTTCTTTGCTGAATTTTCACAACAACTTTATTTAGCGTTAGAATTTCTTGGTATTTCGCTTATCGCTCTTAAGGGCTTATATTGGTTTCAATTACTTTAAAATGTGGGGGAAGGGTTAAACACATTTCAGAGGTCGCACATAGGGGTTTTCGTAAATAATGGGGGACAGGCATGATTTTTATTTTATTTTTTATTATATTCCTTATGTTGTATATAAACATAAAAACAAGTATTTTTTTATTTCGAAGGCTTAAAAATATTAATTCATTTACGTAGCGCGTAAAAATCACTCCGACTGTTTACAAACTTGGCTGTGACGTCAGAGCCTACCCAGTCTACAGCCTACAGCCTGTACAGTCACAGTCACGCAGTTGCGTCACTGGAAACGTCAAATGTTTTTGTGACGTCATGTTTAGTGCATAGATAGCATCCATTTAACGAATGTAATATTCGTACGCTGTCACTTGTATCGTAATGAAATGAAAATATAAGAATAAGATCAGAATAGAAACAAATAAACTATTCTAATAGACTAAGTAGTCCTCAAAAGGGCTGATGTGATCCAAAAATATGATCAAAGAAAAGAAAATAGATATACGTTGAATTTAACCTAAAAAGCTATGCACTACACAATATAAAATGGAAATCTATAAGGTAACTATAAGAAAATATATAACTAAACACAAAACTGCTAAATAGACAACAAACTAAATAAAAAAGGTTTTTCGAAATTACTATAAGTTACATATGTGAACACAACTATCAAAACACATCAGAGCGTATTATAAAATATCAAATGTCAAACATCGTTTTATTTAGCGATACCAATACAAATGCCCCTATATTAAATAAACGCTTTTAAAATTTGTAAATCTTCAAAATGACTATCGAACACAAATTAGATATGACTTCAAAAGGTATCTTTTAGTAAAATAAAAGAGTGAAGAGCAATATTAGTCTGTAATTCACATGCAAAAGAAAATCGATTTAGTTATTGTTCGCCACTAAGTCATTGAAGTTGACGCAAAATGACCAACTGCCTTAATTGAACGACTGACCTATAAATGTTAAGCAAAGAAAGCTTCGATTTAATATTCTGGGACCATTTAACACAAATTAATAGAACGCACAGACATTTAAATATTGACTTGAGTCGCTTGTCGGAGAGTGAGCGTCGAGCATGCTGTTCCCCACCCACTCAGCTCGTCTGACCGCCGAAACGTCTCCATCCCCGCTCCGTAGTGAAGGGAGAAGGAAGAATTAACTTTTTATTTAACTTATTAAATTATCAGTTCTGCAAAGTGTTTGTGTTTGTAATACAGTGATATTTTTTGGGAGATTTGAACCTGAGATATTTTTATTTCACAGTAGATAACATGTGTAACAAGATATATTTACTTGAAACGATAACAATAATTCTATAATATTTGCTTTAGGTATTTTGTTGGGTGTGTTTTACGAAACAAAAATGAAATCATGTTACTTTATATTACATAACAATAAGTAAATACGTATATTATAAAAGAGAAAATAAAACAATATTACATTTTGTTGAGATTGGATACAGATCAAGAAAAAATGTTTTTTGTTATTATTATTTTTATTCCTGGAAAGCAAGCACAATAAATCTACCTACATATATTTAATTTATTTGTAAAAAACAACTTTTTATCAGGGGTGCTCAAACTATTTCCGGCAGGACATTTGTGGCCCGCATTATTGCAAATAAACCTGCATTAACAGCTTCAAAATTTGAAGACTCTACCCTATGCGTAGTGGATAAATTTAATAAACTGTATTAACGTTTAATCGGGTCAATTCTCTAAGAAACCTGTTAAAATCTTAACGTCGAAAACTGACGTTAATTCTACAATTCTACAATTTCGGTAGGCTTTAAAAGTTAACGCTGGTGTTCGCAAAAATGGCAAAAGTTGAATATAGTTATAGTTTTATTTAATACACTGTGGAAACCAGTTATAATGAGTATCACAGAATCATAAAATAAATTTCGCCACTGAATATTTAAATTTACACTAAATATTGGGTTAAGATTTTCTTTACATTTGACACTTCTTGTCAAAAATTTTAAAATTCAACGTAGCAGTTGAATTTTCTCGTGTTAAAAAATATGGTATTAACGCTTACCTTAACTAATGCTCTTACAGAATAGCATTTTTCTATAAAAGCGTTAGACACGGTGTTAAAATACAAATTTTAACCTGACGCTAATTTTAACGCATTTCTTACAGAATACACCCGAATGACAGTGTTCACAGCTAACTGTAACGAATTTTGTGAAATCTATGTTTTTCCAACAAACTACGAAGGAATAAATGCATTTATATGACTATTTACAAACCCGCCATCGGCAAAATCGCGATTTCTTACTAAATTTTACAAATTTAACAAAATTATAGTCGCAAGTACAGCAATTCTTTTTCGTTTCACGATTTTCGAAATTTGTTGAAATTTGTGCGACAGTATTTTTTAGGTTATGTAAAGTGAGATAGTTAATGTGTGTCTGTCTCATTAAAACAGTGCAATAACTATAAAGTTTGGAAAACTGTCTAAAAGTCGACAAGGTACACTGTATTAAATTTATAGCTGTGAACGGTCGCTTGAGTTACCATATGACAAATTGGTTTGTGATAATTTACAGTGAACAACTCATAGCGTATAGTCTATTAATTTTAGAGCTGTGAATGAAGCTTAATGTGCCTAAAAATTTGTTCTAAAGACTCGGTATTACGTCGTTTTCACTATTATCCACGAAACCCTGAAATATATCACATTTCGTAGCGATTTTTGTGATAATGTGCTACAACCTTTATTACTTAAATCGTTTAGTATCATCTGTAAATGGTCTTTTTGTTTCGAAATTTTATGCAAATTAAAATAAGTGAAATGTACTTGGAAACTCATCTGCTGCCCACATAAGCTTTTTTTTGTATACGTTTGAGATGATTTAGGGTGTATAGTTCTTGTGTACCACGCATCACTTAGTCTTAATTTAATGTGATTGAGTTCATTTAGATCATATGCAGTTTTTGTATGCAACACATGAATCAGTCATTTGCCCAATTATAATTTCTTTAATTTTCTTTTGTGTCCTAGAATTTATCTTTAATGTGGCAAACATTAAGTTTAAGATATCCTTTACCGTAACTTCTGTTTATATAGGAAAATACGAAATTTTGAAAATGTTCGAAATTTCGATTTGTATGAATTATGAAGAAGAAATGATTTTCTGTCCTGTTTTATTTTTTATTTGGATTTTTTTAAAAATTATTTGTCTTACCTTAATCTGAGTACTCTAATAAGGAATATGCAACCCGGTAAACTATTTTGATAGCGTATTAATAACGATGCATACTCGAGTGATCCCTAACTTAGTTAAAATTATGTATTTATACTATGTTGTTTTAACTCTAGTAAAGCCTCATTCATACCTCATGTTTTAATAGACAACGCGTAATTCATAGTGCATAATGTTAATGGATAATGTTAGTGGCTAAGCACAACACTTTAGTACCATTCATAGCTCTGGTTTTAATAGATAAATCGATCTAGCTGCCATCTACACGCAATAGAAATTACTAAACAATTTATAATAAAAATATCTTGTTATTAAATATATGTATTGTTTTTTTTTATTAATGTACTTCTAAAAAGAACCAAAATAATATTTATTAAGTTAATTATTAAATAAAATAACTATAATGTTTCTGAAGCTACTCACACTAACCTAACTTATCTTTTAAGAAAAAGCTCTTAGTATACATAGAATAACAACAAACGGTACCGCAAACAAAAAATAATCTTCATACATATAGCTGCTTTAACTTGGGTACTAGATACCTGAAAAACACTAAAATATGTGAAAATTCACACTTCAAATTAATTTTTTATTAGATCCAACACATTTATTAATTAGTACATCATAAACTGCAGCCACAAGTCTTTTTATAATTGCCTGTATAATATATTCGTCTATTTTGAAATGTATCACTGTATACCTGCAAAACCCTGAAATATGTAAAAATTCTCACTTCACATCTATTTTTCAATATTAGTTTCAAAATTTTTACTAATAATTATGTCACAAGCTGCCAGAGCCGCATTAAGGAAAACTTGCGCTACGGGCAGAGCCGTGTTTTGGCGCCCTTGGTAAATAAAAACAAGGTTTCTCACCTCTCAAAATCCAAGTGACGAGCAAAAAAAAAGGTCCCCATCTTCGCAATGGCGCCCCTTAGCAAGCCCGTCAGCGCCCTTTTCCTTAGTGAGCTAGCCCCCAAGTTTAAAAGCCACTGTCGTAAATAGCAGCCACCGCAACATTGCTCTTGTGCACGGGTGGGTTGTCTTGCAAAAGCAGTATTCCTTTGGTCCAGTTTTTTCTCCTTTTCTCCTTTACAGCTTCTCTTAACTGTTTCAGCAGATCAGTAGTACTGTCCAGTTATTGTAACACCCTTATTTTTATAACATGGTTGACTGTGAAGTCTTGAACTTTTTGGGGGGTTATGAGCCTTTTTAATCGACTGCATTGACTCTTGCTTGGATTCAGGCTCATAAAGATGAACCCAAGTTTTATCTTCAGTAACAATCCGGTTCAAAACTTCATCTTTATTTTCTCTGCAGAGGTTTAATAACTCTCGAGGTCACTCGACGTGCTGTCGTTTCTGAAGCGGCGTGAGAATTTCGGCACCTATCTTACTGACTTTTGACATCCCTGGGTGCTGATGGAGGATATTCAAAATAGTTGTAGATGATACTCCAACCATTTCTGCAAACTGCTTTTTCTTCAAACGGGCATCCTCTAATACAAGTTTTTTAACTTTTTCAATAATTTTTGAAGAAGTGACTTCAGCGAGCTGTTCTGAGCGAGGGTCGTCTTCCATCGACTCTCTGCCTTGCTTAAAAAGGCTATGCCATTTGTGAAACCATTGGTTTTTCCAGGGTAACAGTCCTCATAAATCGTTGAAATTTCTTCTAAAATAGTTTTAGGTGTTTTTGTTTTGTGAGGAACTTTATAACGGAGCGAAACTTAGTTTTCTCCATAGTTGGGGTGTTCTACATGTTTTTACTTGTTTATTCGGCAATATCTCACAGCCTAATGAAGCAATTAAGTTGAAACTTGGCACAGTTACTAATGATGAGTCATATAATTGAACAACCAGCACAGTTTTACACAAATCCTCCGATAACACTTTTATTCCGCGAACTTTTTGTTCTCCCTCATATCTTTAAAACGATTGGTTTGCGGACCCATGATGATTAATCTTTTTTCACTTATTTTGATCAGTACTATACGCTATTAAGCAGATTTTTGAACACCCGGTATTTGAAATAAAATATATTGAATTTATTTAATAAATTGGTAAATTTTTTGGTATTAGTTTTATAAATGAAATACTTGTGTGGAATACAAACAAAAATGAAATATCTAAAATTCTGGTTATTATTGTGACTTTTGGCATGTGACGGACATTTTTGTAATTATCTTTTTTTATATATACGGTTATTTGTTTATCTTTAATCTAAATATAATATAATATTTCACAAGCATTACATTTCATTGTCTAAAGATCACCCACACCTGACTCATATCCGGCAAATTCTTGGCAATATTTAACTCCTATTATAAAGTTTAACTATGACTTCATTGGAAAATAATTCTTTTCTAGTAATTGAATGAAGATTTTATGAAATTTGTTTTATGAAATGTTTGTTGTGTATAATCTTAATGAAAAATGATAGCATGTTACCATGGTTGGCTTAATTGATTGTCAAGATTACTGACAAAGAGGATGATGCTGTCTTAACAAAAAATTTAAACTTATGACTAGTTTGTAATTTTCATCTTTCGATACCGTACAGTCAACTCAGAGTTTGACTCAGCCTCAAGTAATTCTATACCAGTGCTGCTATAAGGCCAGTGGCGGGTTCTCATGAAGAGCCAAGGCCCTACCATTGCAAAATTATGGCAACACCATCACAAATTAATCATTCAAAAGCTTTTATTTTCTTTAAAAATACCGATAAATCAATTAAACATACACGCGTTTTAGTCCGGAACGGTGCTATCACCTTGCATTTGATGCGACGAAGCACATTTTGTATTTATTTAGGTAGGTGAGCCAAATCGAAACTGGCTCCGTTTTCAGACAGCTTGTTGGCCTCCTCGGATAGCCGGCGGGAAGAGGGGGTAGTCAGACAATGTGCTAGAAATACATTGCAGCCGAGCCAGCTGTATATTGACCCGTTAGTTTGCGTTACGCTTGCATATAGAAAGCGTCGTGTATTATAGTTTTTACAGTGTCGTGTGCGTGTGTTGTTTTGTGTTACTATTGGAAATGAACAGTATCAGTAACCTTTTGAAGAAAACATTTTCTTCGTATTCTCTCGAGGAAATACTTGAAATAAAACAACGGGGAAGACCGTTACCGGATTTGGGCATCTCAAAAACTCAGAATGTTACTGCCTCTGCTTCTAAAACACGGACAAGAAAATTTATTAGAAACATTTACTTAAAGAACAATTGGATTTGTGGATACCACGAAAGCAAGCTGTTTTTTGTTTGTCTTGCGTTTTATTTGGGGGAGAATTAACATGGACGAAAAACGGTATTACGGATTTAGTGCGCATCTGAGATTTTGGTAAGCCAGTTCCATTTAATTTAAGTCCATATTTAGATAGATAAGTTCCCGTGATAAGTACTTAATGCATTTTTCATTTTTAAATGCCTTCTCAATTTGTCTATATTAAAATTTTTGTGTCGGTGTTTTTTTAAATTGGTAATAAACGAGGTAATAAATTACTGCAAGCTGAGCTGATTCAAAACTTTGTAAAATTGGTAAAATGGGAAAGGGTAGGGGATTGGCCCTATCACTCAATATTGTCACGAGGCGCCACTGATAATACTGGTCGAAAAATTACGCTGGTCACTTAGTTTTCATGTAGTACTACTAGAGGACTGGCAATGAAGAACTTACCTTTTCTGCCTAGGAATATTATTTATTATTTCTTTTATAAAATATCCATTGTATGTCGTAAGTTTTGCTATAATTTTGAAGAAAAAACTGACGGAGTACAGTTTGAATAAACCCTGCAAAATTCGTCATTTCCTTATTACGTCTAATAAGGAATTTATTAATATAAGTTAATGATCTTATTATAAACCTGTCGTAAACAATATAATTACGAATGTGAAAAGCGTATTTTAGTCGTAAAATTGTAATAAAACACCATAATAAATGTCTTCAATGAATGTTAAATTCCCGAATTCAACTGACTGTCGGACATGTTCTCTAAGCAACACGTTAAAATCTTAATGTCAAGAGCTGACGTTATTTATTTATTTTTTTTAACACCATTTCAGACGTTAATGCCAAGGCCTAAGTATATTTGTTTATAAATGTTAAAACGGTGGCGTTAAAATTGCGAGTTAACGTTCTACAATAAGCGTCTGCCAAAACGGTGGCTTTAAAAGTTAACGCTGGTGTTTAGTTTGCAAAAATGACGGATCCGATTCTAGTTAATGTCATAGTAATAGAGGAAATAGAAGAAAATGAAAGGAGGTAACACAAAATATAGACTAGATTACTGTTTATAGTGAGTTCTTTAGACAAGAGCTAAGAATGATTTTTCTTCAACTTTCGGATTCAAGTAACCCGTTTGGGTTACCGGCGCAAGTTTTAAGAAAATGTTTCGTTAAACCAAAGCTGCAACAAAGTTGTCATTAATACAACTAATAATAATTCAAATATTTTTTTGGTAGTTCTGGCATTTCGCACCATTTTTTTTTTCAGTCTCATTTGTTATAAGATTAGACATGCGCTAAAATATAGACACATGCAAATTAATCATGAAACATACTTTTTTTTTCAATTTTTAAGGTTTTGTACGTATGACCACCAAAAAACCCTTATAACATCCCTCGTGTGTTTGTCTGTCTGTATGTATGTATGTCTGTCATGCGTATACAACTCTTTGACCCGCATATAGAAAAAATACTGAGAGTTCAAAAAAACTCATCCCCAGATAAATATGTAATAAATGAAAAAATAAATAATTTTTTTTAAATTGTAAGTGGTGTATCATATAAAACCTTTTAATGCGTCGAAAATCAAATTTTTATTTTTGAAAAATCTGTTTATAATGAGATTTTTGCCAAAAATATGTAAAAAAACTTTTGTCCCCCACCCTATTTTCTAGAGGGGTTGTCTAAAAATCTGAAAAAAAAAAATCAAAATAATGTACATTGATGGGAACCAGAATACTGCAACAGGAATTTTTGATCAGATTAGTTTTTCGAAAAATATCGATTTTTTTGTGGCGTTGAAAAAAATATTATTTTTTAAAATTTTATTGTGTGGTTTCAGAAGAAAGCTCTTAAAAGGTATATAGAGGAACAAAAAGTAGTTTTATAAAATTAGTTTCGTTTAACACGGTTTTACTCAAATATATGCCAAAAATGTTCTTGTCCCGCCGTTTTTTACCCAAGGGGGATTTAACAAAAGGTAATGTACATTGATCTGAGCCGGAAACGTACGAGAGGAATTTTTGATCAGATTTCGGTTTTGGAAAATATTGCAGTTCTTGTGTTTTTGACAAAATAAATTATGTATTTAATTCATGGCTAATAATGTTATGGGTTTTTTGTATTTATGACTAAGGTTGTGTATGTCTTTTTTTATATTAAATATATAATAAAAAATTGTTAACAGATGAGAACGAATCGCATTATTAAGGAGCTTGCACTCATAAATTCGATGATTAGGTGTGTAGAAAAAAATCGCTAGTATTTTTTAATTTATATTTTCTAATGACATAATATTCGCAAACTATTTAAATTTATTTTAAACAAATTAAATGGAAGCTCTTAGTTAGTACTCAAGTATCGAAAAAAAAAAGATTACCAAAAATCTGTTGATTTTATTGTGATCTGAGCCGGAAACGTACGAGAGGAATTTTTGATTAGATTTCGGTTTTGGAAAATATTGCAGTTTTTGTGTTTTTGACAAAATAAATTATTTATTTAATTCGTGGCTTATAATGTTATGTGTTTTTTGTATTTATGACTAAGGTAGTGTATGTATTTTTTTTATATTAAAAATTTAATAAAAAATTGTTAACAGATGAGAACGAATCGCCTTCTTAAGGAGCTTGCACTCATTTATATTTTCTAATGACGTAATATTCGCAAATTATTTAAATTTATTTTAAACAAATTAAATGGAAGCTGTTAGTTTGTACTTAATTATAGAAAAAAAAAGATTATCAAAAATCTGTTGATTTTAATGGGATTATACAAAAAAAAAAAAGAAAAATGTCTTAGACATTCAGCGTTCTATTGACTTCTTACACTTACTAAATACCTACAAAATTCTGTAATGTGTGAAAATTCACAAAATAATAATTTTATGCAGAAATATTTGGTTTTGTTTACGTTTGACTACTTATTTGACACACTTAGAATAGGTCGAAAACTTACCGTAGTGCGCATGCGTAGGTGTTAAAATATATTTGAACGCCTACTTTAAGAAATGCTCTTACAGAATGGCGTTATTCGAAAAAGGTGCTGGAAATTGTGTTAAAATAAAAAATTTAATGTGACGTGTAATTTGAATTAATTCTAGAGTATTCTCCCGTTTTAAAACTTAATTAACTCTCTTCTTAGGCACTGTCCCGTAACAATGAATGCCCAAAAATTTGGAGAACGAATTAAGCTTCTATATTTGATCACCGACGATCCCTTAAAACAAAAATATTTCTTCGAAACGAAGGTAAAAAACACTTAAAATTTTATTACTTTTTCCATGTTTTCTTAACTTTTGTTTTAATAAATTACTAATAAATTTTTAATAAAGCTGAAAGGTTTTACGACTATGACTTTTTAAAAGCAATGTAAAAGTTTTATTACTTTCGGCTTCTATATTTTATCAAACTGTTAATCAGTGGCAATAAATTATATTGTCATTTTTATTTGTATTAATTAAATAATTAGTAACAATTTGTTCAAAAAAAAAAAGTTCCTCGCCTTCGCAATGGCGCTTAGTCAAGCCCGTCAGCGCCCTTTTCCTTAGTGCGCCCAGGGCCGTCGCCCCCTCCGGCCCCCCTTACTGTGGCTCTGATTCCTTATTATCATACAATAAACTTTTTCATTGAATTTATTTTCATTTGTATTTCTCTTAACTAAATACATAAATAAATAAAACTTCCTCCGTTCCAAAATAAGTGTCCGATTTAGGAATTTTATTTGTTCCAAAATGAGTGTCCAATTTTATTTAAAAAAATATGCAAAAGGGATATATAACGTATATTTTCACAACTAAACTAAATGTGAGGAAGCTTGTAATCGTTGCCTCCTCTAATGAAGCATGGTCAATTCCATATACTTCTGCAGTGTAATGGCCCGGTTACACGATGCCAGTAACTTGTGCAAGTACTGGCACAAGTACTTGTGCCAGTACTTTCACAAGTCGTTTTGCCGTTTACACGTATTCCAGTATCTTATTTAAGTAACCTTGCAAAGAACCCGAAACACACTGCAAAATGTAGATGCTTCAAATTATTTTTTATGCGTAAAACCGCCTTTTTAACGCGCCAATTTTCGATGTTTAACCTAATTTTATGTATTTTATGCGTACGTCTTTCTAAACAAAAATGAATCGGCGCCAAAAACTACATTTTATAAAAAAAGGTGTGAAAAAGTTTGTTTTTTGTAACCGCGAAAATACATCAGCTGTTCATGGCGGCCATTTTTAAGTCACTGGCATGGCTACTTGTGCCAGTAAATAGGAACGGCTTCTATTCACTTGACTTGCATGAGATACTTGTGCCAGTACTGGCACCAGTACTGAATGTACGTCTACACGATGCCAGTGACTGGTGCAAGTATGGTACTTACTGGTGCAAGTTACTTGCATCGTGTAACTGAGCCATAATGAAACAATTGTCTTGTTTTCCGCGGTTATTTCATCCCATGTTTTATGCACGGCCGGAATGAGTTCATCAATACTGGGCGGGGATTCTTTGTGTTGTAATGATTGAATGGCGTTAAAGAAACCCAAATCGAGGACTAATTTAAATAAATTACTACTGATACATTTAATTTAATTATTTCAATAATCCATTAAAAAAAAACTAAAATCGGACACTTATTTTGGAACGGAGGGAGTACTATTTATAAATTATTAAAAGTAGTTCAAAAGAAAAAATCTCTTAAAACAAAATATTGCCTACATTTTCCTGCTTTGGTTAAGTGATACCATCCACCATCTTCTTTTCGGCTTTTTCTTTTTTTTTTTTCATTTAATAACTTATTGCCACAATACATGACCATAAAAGCAGTCGAACTAAGAACGATTTCCGAGTCGCTATCTATTGAATGGCTTGAGCAAATATTCGTTGTACCCAGAGTGACTCGATACTCAGTAAAGTGCGCATATCTGTTTCAAGGTGCTCGCCATATGATGAGTTCTCGACGAACACCACGCCGAACACTACGGTTATTTGGTATTTGGTGAATTTCGCATGGTTGGTGTTGCCTTAAGATAATGCCAAATATCGAAAAATAATTAAATAAATTTATTATCTAACATTTATTAACAATTTTTATGTATCGGATATTCACTGTAGAGTAACTAGTATTGAGTGTGCAGAATATAAATCTAATATATAAAATCTCCGTGTCAAATGTAGAGTATATGATAAATGAAAAATTGTGTCTGGAGTATCGTAATATAAATTATGCAAATCGGCCAGATTTGATTTCACGAGATGGCGTGATATGATATATTCACCATTGAATTATGTGAAAAGAGTCGATTTTTCACGGATTTAACATGATATTTCATATTTGATTTTCGTTTTGTATCGAGGAGCACAAATATCTTTTCTTTTGTACAATAAAATTTTGAATGTTACAGTATTACAAATCCATATTTAGAAGAATGAGGTACAGTTGGATTGAAATTTGCGTCAGGTTGTGGATTATGGATTATACTTCGAATATAGCAGTTGTTAAGTGTGACTTTTTATACATTCTAGAGCAGAAATAGGCGACGTAGTTCTTAGTTTAGCCAGAAGTCTGGCAAATGAGAAATAAAATTCGCCAAACCATGTGAATAAATTATACAATAGACTTGTAGAATATTATATTCATCAAAATTGCCACATGTCGCAAGATTTGTTACCAAGAGCGCCGTGAGCGGGCCCGGGCCCCGGTAAAACAAATTCCACCCACTAGAAAATTTTGGAACTCAACAACGATGGCTATTTGCATCTCACATAGTCCATCTTTATAATTAGAATATTATTTATAAACAGGGCCGGCGCTTTATGCAGGCCCCCCTCCAAATGAACATAAAAATAATGTAATTTTGTAGCGAAGATTTTTTTTTAGTATCACCTGAATTTTAGAAGTGAGGACCTTTTTTTGTCATCACTTGTAATTTAGTGGTGAGGACCTTTTTTTTTGGTCAACACTTATATTTTAGAAGTGTGGACCTTTTTGTTTCTAGGATATCACTTTATATAATATGTTTTAGAGAGCCCAATTATAAAATCTTTCCCAGGGCTCGAAAAAAGCTAGTTACGGCCCTGCCTGGGTGCGCTGAATTGTCTATGAGCTCCAACGACTTTCGCGCCGGCTCTGTTTATAAATATGAATAAATAAAACAATAAATAGTAGTAGTAGTATTTTTAACATTGTTGTAGATTACAATTAGCTGATGGTATGCCATCTTAATGACGTCAGTTCAAGTTTTACAAATGACGCTCAAAATTTCTGTTTTTAAATTAAATTTACGATTTTTCTAATGATAAAACTATATAGATATAGTAGATAAAATATTGCATTTGACTCGCATATAAAGGCTATATTATAAAGACTCTTGTATATGCTTGTTAAATAAAATACTACTACTATTTAAAAAATTTATAGACACGATTTTTGTCATATACTTTATTCGAAAGGTTTAAGCGGAACTAGATTTTTGAAATTTAGTAACGATTGAATCGGTCTTTTGGCCATTTTGTTTAAGGTTTTTGTTTTTCTAGGTTAAGATAACTGTCTTTATAAAATGTCATTTTCACCTTGATACAAATTACCTATTTTTTATTGTTTTGTTTTCTAAAAATGTTAAGATGTATACATATTATATTTTTATAATAATTGTCACTCGTTGCCATGGTTTTCCTGTCGGAATTTTAAATTTTTACATGCCAACATAAAACATAAAATAACCTAGATAAGCTTTTTTTTCGTGAAAACCTGAAATAACGAAACTTCCATTTAGTTCCGCTTAAACCAAAGAAACAGATTATAAAATTTGTTAACTCCCGCTCTATTACCCAAGGAAGTTCTCTAAAAGAAATCTGAACATAATCAGAGAAATGCATACTGATGTACACTGAGAATCATTTTTAGGCTTTTGTAGGTGCATCCTCTTGTACTAAAAATGCGGTTGCTACTCCACAATCTGAATGCTCAGAATGTGAGGGTAGAGCTGTTTTGGATACCGGGACATGTTGGTATTAAAGGCAACGAAGCGGCAGATGCAGCTGCAGAAGCCGCCTCCCAAAGACCTATGATTGATGTGAGTTTCATTTTTCCAGATGACGCAAAGAGTCATCTGAAAACACCTGGTTTTAGACATGTGGCAACATGAGTGGAGCCGCACGCAGAACGTTAAGTTGCGACAGATTATGGGAGACGTTAAATTATGGGGTTCTTCCTGCAGGATTAATCGCAGGGAGGAAACTAGCATCACACGCCTCCGTATAGGCCACTGTTGGTGGACCTATGGACACCTCCTTCGAGGCGAAGAGTCCCCTGTCTGTGAGACGTGTAACACAGATTTGTCTGTGTTACATATTTCAACTGAATGTGTACAGTTCGAGGATGTCAGGGAGAGGTTGGGTCTGTGCTATGACCTGTCAGTTGCTTTAGGTGACGACAGAGTACTCATGGACAGGCTGATGACTCTTCCTGAGAGAATCGAACTTACTGTTTTATGTGTGCAGTCTTCCACCTTATTTTAATGTGTTCTATTTCTAAACTGTGATATCCGATGGTAATTGGGCCCTTTACAGGCTCTTACTATCACCCTGAGTGTTCAAATTTTCGAACAGACTTTTATCTTATTTATTTGTGTTTGTCTGTGCAAGATTTCTTTTATTGAGTATGCGTAAGTTTATTGATTTTATCTTTTTATTGATTGTTTAATTTATTGTTTTTAATATGTAGTGTAGTCATTTAAATGGGCTGTGTTAGGCGCAAATAGCCTTTGTTGCTGTGCGCCTAAAATTTTAACTAAATAACTAACTAACTCAAGAAACTATTGATTTTGATGAGATTATAGAACAAATATTCCTAGACATCCAGTATTATGTTGGCTTGTTACACTTATACCTACAAAACCCTGAAATGTGTTAAAATTCACGGTTCACATCAATTTTGTCACAATGTTATTATTAAACGGGATATCTTTTATGAAATTCAAGGTTATTTCCGGTTTAAAATGCAAATAAACAAGTTGCAGGGTTAGGTAGGAAAATAAACACTATGATTAGACGGTTTACTGATTGCATAATAACAATACCATTTCTCTGACTTCCTGATTATGAATAAAATCTAAAATTACTAACAATTTTTCTCCACATTCTAACCGTTTTTTCAAGTCAAAATTTGTTTTTTTTTGTTATGTTAATTTATTTACCTGAGCTAGTTTTCTGGTATTGGTGATAACATTTTTACTAGAGTGAATAAATGGACAAGTAGACAATAGTTCTAAAACCGGTCTAATTTTAACCTCTCAATTTTTAGTGTTTGTCATTTTCGTTGTTGCCTTGTTGCATATGGGCTTGTAGGAAATAATAGTAAGACGTAATAGAGAATAAACTCAGTACTGTAATGATACTCTGAACACGTAACGAACATGTTTATTTATAAACTGATTTTGCAATTATATTTATTCATTCCGTATGAACTTTTGTAGAATTTATATTAGGATTTTGATATTTGAATGCTTAGAGCATTTACTTGTTATTTTGGGCAGTGGTTTCTAACATTGAAAATTCATTAGAAATGCAATTTGAGATTTATTTATCCAAAATTGATTGACCAGTACAGAAGACATATATCAACAATTTCCTTCTCTTTTATCGTTATTATCACTTATCCTGTACACTGTAACCATCTGCTTTTTGTTTCGGGTGTGCTAAATCGCATGCAATACTTGTATGATTCTCATCTTACGTATTCTTAATTTGGATGGGACCAAAATTGGGAGTTCAGTTTGGCATTTGGCATTTGACATTGAGTTGACATTTTATAATACGCTGTGATGTGTTTTGATACTTGTGTTCACATATGTAACTTATAGTAATTTCTAAAAACCTTTTTAGGGTTTTGTAGGTATGACTAAAAAACCCTTATACCGTCATTTTGTCGTCTGTCTGTCTGTCTGTCTCTCTGTCTGTCTGTTCGGTAAAAATTGTAGCCAAACGGCTAAACCTAGAGAGTTGAAATTTGGCATGCTTATATAACTCTTTGACCCGCACATAGGAAAAATACTAAAACATCTAAAAAACATATCCCCCTAAAAATATAAACAAATATGTGCTCATCGAAAAAAATATATTTTTTTATAATTCTGAGTAGGGTATCAAATGAAAGCCCTTGGTACGTGGATTAACGATCAAATTTTTATTTTTGAAAAATAAATTATTTTGAAACGATTTTTGCCAAAATTGTGCTGGTTTGTGATGGTTTAAACTAAAAATCTGAAAAAATTCTAAGTAATGTACATTGGTGTGAACTGGCATAGTACAACAATATTTTTTGATCAGATTATGTTTTTGGAAACAAACGCATTTTTGTGTTTTTTTGCTAATAATGTACACAAGTTATAGCTTTGTAACACGCTACACTGGAACGTGTATGCTGGTGTAGTGGTTTTGACGCTGGCATCCCAAGTAACTCGATCCGAAATGGATCGAACCCTGCGAGAAGAGACAATATTATTTTTTGTTTTTTTTTTAATGTTTATATTGTTTAAATTGTTTTTTCAAAATTCTAGTTATATTTTGGCAAACCAAATTGGTGCAGAGCAAATTCGGCTAAAAGGATTTTTAAAATTTTAATTTAAAGGGAGGTTTTGTGATCATATCGATTTTGACATTTTGACATTCGATGTATCTCCACGAATTGAGGTCCCTACATAACGTTTTGACTATTTTAGCATGCTGTCTGTCTGTCTGTCAGTCAGTCTGTCTGTCTGTCGATCTGTCCGTCTGTCTGTCTGTCCGTCTGTGTACACGTGCAGAGCAAATTCGGCTGAAATGATTTTTATGAAACTTCATATTTAAGCTTCTGCCATCAATGACACGAGTTGATCAACTTTTGGTAAAAATCGGTTGACTAAAAATGGGAGTTTACTCGTGTCGATTTTAAGATTTTTGTGAATATTTCACAACACAAAAATATTTCGAAAAAATTTATTGAACAAAAGTTGCTATAAAAGCAATAATAATAACTTTTATTTCAGACGTTTTTTGATAAAACGAAAAATTTCGAATAATTTCTGTAAAATTTTTCTCAATTTTCTCAATTTTTTCATATTTATATGTAACGTTTCCATGGTCATGATAAATAATATCTCTGTTAAAAAATATTAGGCCAAGTTATTTCTACTCTGCTGCTAGAATGTAATTTATATAAGTACTTTTTGATGGCGGTCAGTCCTGTGGTGGCCACAGCTGATTTTTTCATACTTATATGTAACGTTTCCATGGTCATGATAAATAATATCTCTGTTAGAAAATATTGGGCCAAGTTATTTCTACTCTGCTGCTAGAATGTATTTTATACAAGTACTTTGTAATGGCGGTCGGTCCTGTGGTGGCTACAGCTGATTTTTTAATTTCAATGTAGTCATTAAATGGAAGGAAATTAACGGTCAAAAATATGTTTGGAGGAAGATTCCAAACTGTCATAATTTTCTGATCAATCCTATAATAACGAAATATTGATACTCGACGTTTGGATATAGGAACCAATAGAGGATATCATAAAACGAAAGAAAACATTAATATCAAGTGCAAATATTTGGGGAAAAACTCCGATATCTTTGGTTTAGCAAACACGTTTATTTTATGAAAGCAATATCTGCTATTTTTTATAAAAAGAGATTCTTTTTGCGAAACTAGGACTTTAGCTGACGCTACATAAATTTTTTACAAGGAACATTTCATTAAATATTTGGCGGATGGCCAAATATAGAACAGATCTCTTTTGAAAGAACAACACTGTACTAAAAATGCCCCAAATAGTTTTATTCATAGACATATGTAAATTTACAAAGTTGTTTTCGCAAATAAATCCAACTAACAACAAGGGTTTGTACACTGGTGTATTGCTTTCCCAAATACGTGACTGTTTAATACTTAATTTATTAGGGGTTTCAAAAAATGTTTAATTTTTAATGAGAATTTTAAAATAGAACTCGAATAACACGGCATTAGAAGGGATAGCATAATTTATAAAGTGGAGGGGATCTTTAACTATCTGTTAGTGAAAATCGTTAGCCGTTTTATATTTTCGTTAAGTCCATTCTACATTATACTTTTTTCAATACTTTTTTCAATACTATCCAACTCTGACGTCATTTCAACTTTTGACACTACAGAATATAGTGGGGGAAAAAAATAAGAGACAGTGAAAAATTTTATATATCCATCTCTTATTACTTTTCATTGCCTACTTAAAAATGTTTAGGTTCAGATGGCAGACAACAATTTGGTTATAGTAAACCAATTTATAAATATTGTTTAATTGTGCTAAGTTTATATTTAATTATATGATCCAAATAAACTTCTTATCAACTTAATAAACTACTAAAAGTTAAGTTGTAAACAAAAACTAAAAAGTTGGTGTTGGTACGACCATCGAATCCACCGAACTGTCATCCAAAACCACCCCCGGTCAAATTTTTGATTGACAGTTCTGTACTTTTCAGTCGTACCAACACCAACTTTTTAGTTTTTGTTTACAACTTAACTTTTAGTAGTTTATTAAGTTGATAAGAAGTTTATTTGGATCATATAATTAAATATAAACTTAGCACAATTAAACAATATTTATAAATTGGTTCACTATAACCAAATTGTTGTCTGCCATCTGAACCTAAAAATTTTTAAGTTGGCAATGAAAATCTTAAAATCGACACGAATAAACTCCCATTTTTAGTTAACCGATTTTTACCAAAAGTTGATCAACTCGTGCCATTGATAGCAGAAGCTTAAATATGAAGTTACATAAAAATCCTTTCAGCCGAATTTGCTCTGCACGTGTACACAGACAGACGGACAGACAGATAGATAGACAGACAGACGGACAGACAGAGAGACAGACAGACAGACAGACAGACAGACAGACAGACAGACAGACAGACGGACGGACAGATAGACCGACAGACATCATGCTAAAAATAGTCAAAACGTTATGTAGGGACCTCAATTCGTGGAGATCCATCGAAATCTCGAAATGTCAAAATCGGTATGATTACAATACCTCCCTTATATATGTTGGCGGTCGGTAAAAGCCATCAAAACACTTTCTAAATATTTTAACAAGACACTTATGTACTAAAAAGGAATGTTATAACTCAACAAACACAGGAAATACGAAGAGTTCTATAATTCATCCAGAATGTAGATTCACTCCTTTAGGGGTTAATTAAGGCAAAGTCCTGAAGTTTTTAATCAATTGTATTGGTAAACTTTGTAAGCAAAAATCAAGACCTAGAATATATTGAATAATCTGTGATATCACATTTCATCCCATAGGGATTGAATTTCGAATAATTCCTTCTTAGTAAGTTCTTAACGTCATGGAAGGAATATACTCAAATTTCATGTTTCTAGGTATTTCATGTTTTGGGCTGGGCGTTGATGCATCAGTCAGAACATTTGTTTTTACATATATAGAAGATAAAATTAATAGACTTTCGAATAAGGTACATTTTTACCCGTAGTGTCATTTAAACTTTATTGGTTCATTGCCTCCCTCTGGGGGCGCAGTTTTAGGTTAGATGTCGTAAAAAGTGTCCCTCTCAACACTAAAGTTGACGTGTTATTGCGTTTTTTCATATTCTTTCATATTTACGAGATATTCAGGGTGTGGAACCTTTTTAAATGAACAGCCTATATATCAACCACGTCTCTACAGCGCTCTCCACGATGAACAGATTTGAATTAGCCTTAACAAACTGTAAAATTGGTTAATAAATATATAGAATGATCAGGGCCGTCTTAGGCCATGCAGGGGCCCTTGAGCACACAGAGTTTGGGACCCATTTAGAAAGACAAAAAAAAAAAATGTGAATGTAAACATCAGTATGTACTTTTATTTAGTGACTTTATTGGTTATTATGGTTAGCTTTATACAAATAAAATATAAGTGAAGTGATTACTATTTTGAGAATTGGACACGTTAATGATGATGGTTTCTTCTGGGATTTCTGTTGTGCAAAGTCTTCTATTATGTCCTCAAAGTTTAATTTTTGAAGGATATCATTTTCTATGCACATGCTTGACAAATTAGTAAATCGTTCTTGTAACATAGTCGTTCGTAATTCATTTTTTATCCTTTTTGGCCGTGAAAATGAGCGCTCTCCACTACAATTGGTGACCATTATGCGAAGGAATATTCTTGTAGCAATTTTTGGGAAATTTTCTTCTTATTTATATGCTTTTATTAGAGTATGTAAGGCTGAGATACTGAAGTCCGCTGATTCATTTGCAAGGTTTTTTAATAAAAGTAGTAAAATTTTAGTAAAATAGCACTAAAAATTGAGCTTCTCTTTTTTCCGTGTAAACGACGACCTCGGCATTTTGAGGTTAGCTTTATACAAATCAAATATAAGTGAAGTGATTACTATTTTGAGAATTGGACACGTTAATGATGATAGTTTCTTCCGGGATTTCTGTTGTGCAATATCTTCTATTATGTCCTCACAGTCTAATTTTTGAAGGATATCACTTTCTGTGTACATGCTTGACAAATTAGAAATGCGTTCTTGTAACATAGTCGTTCGTAATTAATTTTTTATTCTCTTAAGCTGTAAAAATGAGCACTCTCCACTACAATTGGTAACCATAAATCTCATCAGGTTTTCGATTTACATTTAAATTTAGAAATATTAACGGCAATTCTTAGTAAAATTGAACTAAAAATTGAGCTCCTCTTTTTTTCTTGTAAACGACGATTTCGTCATTTTGAGGCCCCCATCAAGCCGGGGGCCCTGGGCTCGTGCCCCATGTGCTCTTATGGAAAAGACGGAACTGAGAATGAGCTGCCGCCACAACGTGGTAAATCACTTGGGGCCGGTTTTACAATTCATGGTTACCTGTTGGTTACCTCAAATCAATGGCTAACGACATATTTGCAACATAATAATGACCATAAGTTTCCACGGTAACCACTAGCCAGAGCCTTAACTGCCGATTGTAAAACTAGCCGTTAGAGAGGAGATATATGTAGGTTCTGTTCCCCCTGACTGTCTAATACACCTTTTCTGAGCAAAATATATTTGCTGTAACGGCGGTGTAATACTGGAAGACCCTATCTTCTAACACCTACATCTGGCTAGATTAGTAACTAAACAATTATGTTAAAATGAGTATGGGTATTATGTCATTTATAAACAGTATTTAACAAAAATATTTTGTTGCTAAAATTAATTCGGTGTTACAATATCATATAAAAGCGACGTTTATTATTTCATCATTTTGATTATAATTATGATCTCGTAACCGGAAGTTGAGCTCACAAGGACAATAGTAATTAATATTAAAACAGACCATTAAGGATCTGGACCAGTTCCAAAAACATCATTCAACTTCAATACAATTGCTTCAAAACCGCAATGAATTCTATGATTTATAGTTTACTAACTTGGTCGTAAAATATTCCATCTAATATGTAATTAAACTGGCCGTTTAAATTGCGCATTTTATGAAGGCGTTAGTTAAAAAAAAATATATAAAAGTTTTAATAGGAGTTTTATTAACGATGAAACCGTTCAGTTTTTGTTTCTGATAATAAATGAACTTGCGAAACATGGAAAGAAAAGAAAAAAAATATGTGATGGTGACGAAACACCAAAAACACCTGTATTTCGGTTAGACGTGTCTTCGACGGTTTTGAATCATTTCCAATTCGTTTCCAAAAATATATGCGCTGTTAAAAATCTCACTATTTATTTACGCCGTTGCTACTGCCTGTTGGACATATTACCGTATTAGGGGATTTGTCTAATTTGGACCACTTAACGTTATATTTTAATTAAATCAGGGTGAACTCTTCTAAATAATATTTTTTGAGGGAATTTAGATGAAATTTCTCGCCAAATACCAGTAGTAAATTTTATTAATGTATGAAAATATTCGTAGGAAAATAATGTCAAGTATAAAATGTATATGTATGTAATTTAGAGCAGTGTTTTTCAAACCTTTGACAGTTGCGGACCACTTTCAGGATTCCACACTAACCGCGGACCACCAACTTCAAGAAAAACATTATTTTTGCATAAATGGCCATTATTAATACTAATAAAATTTTATGTGCGCGGACCACCTGTTTAGAAACACTGATTTAGAGCACATGCGTGTAACTTGTACTAGTTGATCGTGTAATTTGGACTTCAATGTTCAAATCACAGAAAAAATATAAACAAATATGTATTCAACGAAAGTATAAATGTTTTTTAAGAATTTTTTGTGGGGTATCAAATGAAACCCCTTAATGCATGGATAAACTAATATATTTTATATATTTTTGAAAAATCATTTTATTGTGGGATTTTGGTCAAAAATGTGTTTTAACTTTTGCCCCCCCACCCTATTTCCCATAGGGGTTGGTCGAATCTGAAAAAATTTCTCAAAAATGTACATTAATGGGAACTGGAATAGTCAAAAAAATATATTTTTTTAAATTTATTGTTTTGTATTGAGTATGCTCGGGCGGCTATTATGTGCGAAATTTCCCACACCCGAGTTAACTCGGGCAAGCTTAACCTGCAGAATAGAGCACTCCCGAATGTACTCGGGAGAAAATAAATACGATTCATGGTATGTGGAAGCGAGACAAAAGACAGCTACGATGATTCAAACGAGGTACGAGAGAAAATGATTTTTTTTTTTTATGCATTTCTTTTATTTCTCGACCCACACTATGCACCATAATATCAACTCTCAATCCTATTTTGGGCCCGAAATGGTTTTTGAAGAATATATATGTTCAGTAAATAAAATTCATTCATAAAAAAAAATGTGTTTTTTTTTTCATTTTAAATTTTTTTAATGATTACTGAAGGGATTAAGAAAACGAAAGTAGTTTTTTATAATTTTTTTATTTTAACAGGTTTTTGCCAAAAATGTGCTAAAAACACTCAACATACTATAATCCAGTGGGGTTAATTTAAAAATACAAAAAAAAAAATAATTGAGTAATGCACATTAATGTGAACCGAAATAGTACAACAGGAAATTTTGATCTTTGATCGATTTGTTTTCAATACTGTTTCCATATTTTTCTGACTGACTGAAGAAATGGGTAGCAATAGCTAGGTCTTGATGTCGTAATTAAGTAAAGTCCATTTACTGTAACTTTGAAATGACGTCACAGTTGAAAAACTCACCTTGTTGCCAATTCGTAAAGTGTCAAAAAAAGTTAGGTTATATCGAACAACTTCTAAAAATATATTGAAAACCTATATTTCCTATGGAGGAAAGGAATTAATGTAAATTATGATGCACAGCAGTTCTTTCTAACCGATTTGTCGCGAAATTCATGGTTTATATTTTATTAAGTGTGTAATGTAGTATTTAAAAAAAAAATAAATAAATTTCAGTGTATAAGAATCATCAGATATATTTGTTTTTAGAAATGTGTCGTGTTCTTTTAATACTTTTTATACAATTTACTTTAATTTTTCGCCTGGTGTCACATTGACACAGCGGGTTCGGGAAGCAAATGCGGAGTGTTCCAAGTCACACTGTTTAACTCCAGACCGCTCGAATAAACTCGTTTAGACCTTTTCTCGAACGCTCCGAGCTTGCTTTCTGAACTCACTAAATGATATCGGAAAGCAATGATAAAGAGCCAAATTTTTTATTATTCGAATAAAAATTTTTGAATTTCAGATGTTAGATACAATTTTGTTTCGAATAATGAATATTCAAATATTATTTCCAGTCGAACAGTTTATTGCTGCTAGCTGCAAGTGTAAATTTCATGAGTATTGTAAAATTACTTTTCGAATATAATAAACCGTTCTACGTAACAGACCTGTAGGTTAAAATTACAAAAAAAAAGAACGTAACAAATGTAAATAGAACATATTTTATTAATCATATATAATATTTGTTTATCGACGAAGATACAAAATTAAATATTGTTTTTGTTCACTTACATTACAAATTATAAAACCTTTTAAAATATACAAACACAATATACAGATAAAAGTACGTTATAGAAATATCACCCATCATATTTGATATCTATTACTCTTTTATGAGTTTTAAAAAACTCTTTGGTCTGAATCGCTCTGTAAGAAATGGTAGTTTACTAAGGTACCATTGCAGTTTTAAAAAATTAACTCTACCAATATTTCAAAAACTATTGTTACGATCAAGCTAAAATTTTATATCTAATACTCTTTTATGAGTTTTAAAAAACCCTTAAATTTTGAACTCAAACGCACTGTTAGAAATGGTAGTTTACTAAGGTACCATTGCAGTTTTTAAAAATTTACTCTACCAATATCTCGAAAACTATTGCTACGATCAAGCTAAAATTTGATATTTACTGCTCTTTTATGAGTTTAAAAAAACCCTTAAATTTTAGTCTTAATCACTCTGTTAGAAATGGTAGTTTACAAAGGTACCCCTTTCATGTAATTTTATATTAATAGTGTCGACAGTAACATGCTCTCCTAAAATCAAATTAATTATCTTTCAAAATAATTAATAAGAGACAAAACCATCCTTTGAGCACGGCTACTAAGAGCTTTGGACATTTTTATTACAGTAAAATTGAAAAATAATAAAATATAACCTCACTAAATAAGCACTTAAATGTCAACCTGACAATTAACGATTGAGCAATCTGATAACATTGGAAAAAATTACCAACATTAAATAAATAAATGTGCTAACTGAGTTATGGATTGATGTTGATTAAAACATATCATAACGTTGGTACTTAAATTAACCAAGTGTGACGTCATCTCATATTTATTGTGAATGGAGTTTACCCTTGTAAGTCTCTAATTGGAATCACGTGATTTATTCGTTTAATAGTAAATATTAGAGATGGGTCGTTCATGAACGAACCGGCTCCCTGAGCCGGCTCAGTACACTGACCGAAGTGACACGGTTCACCAAATTGAAATGAGCCGGCTCACGGCTCACTGTATAGTTTCAAGTTTCAAGGATACGATTGGTCAGGCGATTGTGAGCTGTGACCGGAGTGATCCGGATCTGGATCGATGTCATGTTGAACTTCGCGAGAACCCGGCTTGTAATGTATTATCATAAAGTGTATTTTGTCATCAATTTGTAGGGCAGTTTATTTGAAACTAATAGGCTTAGTCTGTATTCTTACAACCGTACTATATAAAAATATTAAAAATATTACCCAAATCCCAGATGTCCGATTTATAAGGGCAATAAACATCGCCATAAACTTAACACATCTGGTTTAAAATACAGCAGCTACATAAAGTGAATTGTTTGTTTCAAAAATGTTAGATAAGATCCGGCGCTAAGCGACATTCTACCTACGACCGAACGACCGCCCGTTCAACAACTGACTGACCCGTGTTCAGTTCATATATTGCAAGAACCGGCTCTTAACGACGTTCTACCTAGAAACGAATGACCGACCTGTATCTCGGGAAAGTGTTTACCCGGCTCTTCATATAATGCAAGACCCGGCTCTAAGCGACGTACTACCTACGAACGAACGAACGACCGACCTGTGTCTCGGAAACTGAACAACCTCCACTGATCCGGTTCGCAAACTGAACCGAAATTCCCATCTCTATTCGGGAAGCCATTGTAATTAAAAATTAAATGTTTTCGGTAAAATCTAGCAAAGTCTTTTGTGTAGGACAGTCTATTTGAAACTAATAGGCGTAGTCTGTACTTTCAAAAGTCTGTACTGGCAAAAATGTTAATTTCATTTTACAATTGTTAAATGTAAAATGCAAAAAAGATAATTCACTTCTATAGATTTTTATTTATTTAACTTCATTATTTCTTTGTAACAAGATAATGAGGAAGACACACACAGAGAGAGAGAGAGAGAGAGAGAGAGAGAGAGAGAGAGAGAGAGAAGAATTTGTGAATAAGTCATAATTTACGTCTTCAGTCTTGAATTCATACTAAGAATATTAACAAGAATAAAGGCAATAAAGCGGCAAATATTCAGACGTTTTTATCGCATTTATTACACTCCGCTTTCCGCTGTCTGTTCATATAATACAAGAGCCATCTGACCGACGTTCTACCTACATATTCCAAACTTACAATCGTATTGAACGGTGGGAGAAGTGACGACTGACCGACCTGTTTCTCAGGGACAAGTTTACTTAACCGGATCACTGAGCCGGATCAAAGAGCCGGCTCAGCAAACTCAACGACCTGCACTGATCCGGTTCCGTAAACTGAGCCGAAATTCCCATCTCTAGTAAATATCAAAATTTATTATTTTTAGATGCATCCACAATTTGTTAACACAAGTCGCTCTGTGCCAGTTATTACTGTATACTATTTTTAAATGGTTATATCTGTAGAATAGTTTTAGAAACAAAAGATTTTATACTACTTGTTTAAAATACAGTAATACAGAAGTTGTGATGTATATAGAGGTATATAGATGTATAGAGGATCAGGCCTTCAAAGTAATTTTCCTGCCCACTTACGTATATAATTTTTTCTATTTGTTATCAATCTAGTAAGTTCGTTTTTATGCCAATGATTAATAAGAGTATTCTCTATAGACGAGTTTTGGACGTGATTTTTTTGTCGAGATTTAATTAATGAAACTGGTTGAGAAAATTTAATAATGATTAAATTACTCAACGTTGTTTGTATTCTGTGTTCTTTGTAAATTACATCCGGATCTCGTTAAACAAAAGGAAAAAGAAAAACACTCGATTGTATATTAACCCTTTGTTCTTTGTTCAGTACGATAATTATTTTATTGTAGCTTTAAATGTATAGACTTCAGATTAAAGAATATATATGAGTGTTATTCGAATACGGAAAAATAACAGCATAATAAGGTTGTTTAGAACAGCTCTGTGCAGTCAATTCGGGGAACGACTGTAATAAGTATTAGTACTTGAAATAATATTGGGTTGTTACATAAGTGCGTTCGTTTTTTTTTCACCTTTTACTCAATAAAATATACATTCTAAAAAAAACTTTTATTATCAAATGTACTGTCCCTTATTTTCTATCAATTTGGACAAACGCTCAGGCAATTTCATAATGCCATCTCTCCAGAAGGTTCCGTCTTTGCTCTCGAAAAATCTGTAGAGGTGAATTTTGATATCGTCGAAAGATGCGAAATTTTTTCCGTTAAAGCAGGGGTCCCCAAACTTTTTTGACCGTAGACCCCCAGAAGAGTTTTTCGACTTCGTATCGACCCCCTCTATTTTACATTTACGTTATTATAATAGGGCAAACAAAAAATATGCTTATGTGATTTCTTATATGGTTTATTGTACAGTGTTTTTTATTTGTATTACATTTATCTAATATAATTATATTATCATTGTCAATGTGACGGGTGTGGTTGGTGACTCTTTGCAAGATTAGCAATGTCGGGTTCAAAATTAGTTAATTTCAGCCTTAAATTGCCACAGAATTCTACATTTAACTTGTTTCTCTGTTTTGTCAGGATGGAATTAACATGGCTAAAACCAGCCTCAACCACTGTATAGCTACACAGTTATATATTAAAATTATACTAGTAATTTTTAAGTTGTTTCCATAGACCCCCAATCGACCCCCGAGCCAGAATCGACCCCCGGGGGTCGATATCGACCACTTTGGGGACCCCTGCGTTAAAGGAACAAATGGTAGTTGGAGCATATGGTCCAGACATCACACCATCCGGCTACCATTTATGCTGTTTTCTACAAAATTCCCTTAATGGAAAAAATTTCGCATCTTTGAACGATATCAAAATTCACCTCTACAAATTTTTCGAGGGCAGAGACGAAACCTTCTGGAGAGATGGCATTATGAAATTGCCTGCGCGTTTGTCCAAACTGATAGAAAATAATGGACAGTACATTTGATGATAATTTTTTTTTTTAGAATTACTATTTTATTGAATAAAAGGTGAAAAAAAGGACGGACTTGTGTAACAACCCAATATAATAAGGGATAATATCGGTTGAAACTTATATAGGAAAAGCGCGCACCCTGTTTTTTTTTTTTTTGTGTGTCGGCCCGTAGCCCAAATGTGATCTTAGAGGGATTTACACGCCAAACATTCTTCTTGGGGGAGCTCACGTTTAATTACAAGACGTGATAATCGAAGAAAAAAAGGAGTACATTTTAGTGCTTTTTAAATGAAATTGTGTAATTTAATAAGTTTTTTTTTAAAGATTTGTTTCAAAGTTAAATAAAATGTTTTGCAAATTTCTCCAACACCCATGATTCCAGTCCTGTATTTGTATTTAACAATAATAATAAAAATAAGAATAGCCGATTGTTAAAACCGATTAATTGGCTAGAAACCCGATGCCGTTTAATCAAGAAAATGGCCGATATGACCGAATATCTGCCGATTAATCGGTGCAACTCCACTAAACACTTACGAAAACCTGAAGTGTGTGAATAATCACAAATCACATAAATTTTTCTTTATTTTTCTGTTAAATTTATTGTCTTTATTCTTAATTTTATCTCTACAGTTATTATTTACCAATTACTGCAATAAATTAAACATAAACAATTCGGGCAGAATGCCGCTTACAATGTTGTGTACAATGACCTTTGTTCAATGTCTTCGTTGTACGTAAACAATAATTTTAATTTTCCATTTATTCGTTTCGGTCTCATTCTCACGGCAATTGTTGCTAAGTAAACGATGAAGGTAGCTCGACCGCATCATCGATTTACTTTTTGCAACTGTCCAAGGTTTTATTTCCGGATTCGGTTGGATTTTATCGGAATAATTTGATTTAAGGATAAAATTGAACAATTTTGTACTGGATGTAAAAAACTTATAGTTAGTTATCTGCCACAGTTGTCACAATGAAGTATTTAACTGAGATTTAAATTGTAATACATGATTAACGATTTATCATATTTATTAAGTCAAGCCGTACAAATAAATAGATATACTTCTTCATATATTAATATTACATCTGGAGTGCCTCAAGGATAATACCTTGGGCCATTATTATTTACAATTTTTATAAACGATGTACTCTCAGTTATAAAACACTCCAATATACTCTTGTTTGCCGACGATATAAAATTCTATAAGAAAATTGAGAGTTTATCCGATTCTCAATTGTTACAAGAAGATCTTAATAACTTTCAAACTTTTTGTGATATAAATAAATTATATTTAAATTATGATAAATGCCAGATTATAACCTTTACTAGAAATAGAACTAGAATAACATATAATTATAACCTAAACGACAAAATTCTCCAAACATCCAACTGTGTGAGAGATCTTGGGGTACTTCTAGATTCAAAACTCTTATTTGACCGTCATATTGACTTCATCTGTTGTAAGGCATTGAAAATGTTGGGATTTATAATCCGTTCTACTAAAAAATTTCAGTCTATTGCTGTCTTTAAGTCACTATTTTTCCTTTGTATTTAGTCATTTAAACTTTGCATCTGTTGTATGGAATCCTAATTATCTTCAATACATCAGTCAATTGGAAAGAATTCAAAAAAAAAGCTCTTAAATATTTTTGCTATAAATCCTCTACAGAATATGTAAACTATGATTCGGCATGTCTTTCCTTTAACATGTTACATTTGAGCGATCGTCGATCGCTTACAGACATGTTGACCTTATATAAAGTTGTAACTAATAATATTTCTTCTAATGAATTATTATCATTAATAACATTTCGAATTCCGAGATGCGATACCCGTGGTACGGTATTTTTTCATCAACCCTTGTCAAACACCAAATCATTCCATAATTCAGTAATAAATAGACTTTGCACCTCTTATAATAACAATTTTTCAGATATTGACCTTTTTAACGTAAACTTAATTCAATTTAAACGCTTTTGTATTAACAAATTAAAGCACATACGTTCTGGCTGATAGTATATCTTTTCCATTTTAACCGTTCTATACTTCTAAACTTTAATATTAATTTTATTATTCAATTGTATATGTTATAATTTGTTATCACCTTTTATGTAAATGTGTAAAAAATTTGATAGCGAACACTTCACTGGGTTTGTCCTGTTTGTGTTCCAAACAATGTAAAATAAAATAAATAAATAAATAAATTAATTAATTTATACGAGAGTCGTTGTAGAATTATTGAGAATAGGACTCATGGTTCATATATTTTGGGATTTTATTTTAAAAACGGTCAAAGTAGTTCTCTTCAACAATAATACACTTGGCCGTTATTTCCTTCTACTTCTTAAAAGCTCTCAACCAATCTGCTTTTGGAATACCTTCAAAATAACCAGGAAGACACTGAAGCTGCATTCAGTCTAGGATTTTTTTGTATGCAGAGGGTCGATTGATAAAAAATTGATGTGAAGTGTGAATTTTCACACATTTCAGGGTTTTGCAGGTATTTAGTGACTGAAGGATGATTATTTGGGACGCCAAAACATATTTTATGTCAAAATATTTTTTTGTGAATTTTAATTCGAATGCCTAATACCATAATTTAAGTTTCTAAATATGTGCAATATTTTTTTTTTTTTTATATAGCAAGGTTATGTTAGCTACCGCTTCCATTGGTTGCTTAAATCATAAGCCCCGCCCTCTGATTTCGCATACATTCAAACATAGAATTAAATTATATTTCAACGCTTCCCACTAGTTATTAAATTTACGCTTTTAAAAATTAAATATGTTGTATTTAATTTACCAAAATATAACTAGAATTTTGACAAAATAATTTAAACAAAATAAAACGCAAAAAAAAACAATAATTAAAATTGACAGGATTCGAACTCTAGTTCGCAAATTACTAAAACTAACGACGAAACCAACTACGCTATCAGCGCTTAGTTATCTACTGTGTTACATAGCGAATTAAATATATAACATATTTTAGTTAAAAACACAAAAAATGCGTTATTTTCCGAAAACATAATCTGATCAAAAATTCCTGTTGTACTATTCCGGTTCACACCAATGTACATTACTTAGAATCTTTTCAAATATTTAATTTAAACCATCTGGGCTACAGGGTGTGGGACAAACATTTTTTTGCACAATTTTGGCAAAAATAGCTTCAAAATAATTAATTTTGCAAAAATAAAATTTTGTTCGTTAATCCACGTACTAAGGGCTTTCATTTAATACCCTACTCAGAATTTTAAAAAAATATTTTTTTTTTCGATGAGCACATATTTGTTTATATTTTTAGGGGGATATGTTTTTTAGATGTTTTAGTATTTTTCCTATATGCGGGTCAAAGAGTTGTATAAGCATGCCAAATTTCAACTCTCTAGGTTTAGCCGTTTGGCTACAATTTTTACCGAACAGACAGACGACAAAATGACGGTAATAGGGTTTTTTGGTCATACCTACAAAACCCTAAAAAGGATGGGAAATCCTACCCTAAGCACTTGCTTACCTTACTTATTGGGTAATCTAATCCTGAATCTAACAGTGACTTATTTGGCTACAAATAAATATTCACTTGTTTTTGTAATGTATTTAAAAAAATTAGATATGTTAATTTCATTTAATAATAGCATATATTGTATGTTGAAAACGGCAAAATAAAACGATGACAAGTCACTGATAACAAACTGTCAAAATAAAAATTCCCAGAATGACTCACAAGGAAACAGGTAATAAATTAAATTTTCTTTTTATTTGTATAAAATGTAAAATCTGCTATGATTAATAAGTTAAAAGTGACATTCAAGTTGACGTTTGCCAAGTGATAAATGTAAACGAATGATTATTACAATTTTTTCTGATGTTAGTTGCAAATTAATGACATCATTGTCTTTATTATGTACGCTTGTATATCACGCATAAAACTATGACTAATTTACTCCAAAAATAAACATTAACCATTGATATTTATATTGTGCAATTATGAATAAAATTTTAATTTTAACAGATGTTTTTATTAATAAATATTATATGAATAAATCAATAAATGTACGGAGGATCGATGAGGTACGAGATTTTTATTAAAGAAATTCACACACTAGTGTCAAAACTGTATTGATAAGAAATTACAGTCGCAGTCAAAAAAAAGTTTTTGTTTTACGATTGTACTGTAAAGTAGCGGTTCTTACTCGTGGGTCCCAAAAAACCTAAGGGGGGTCCCGAAATTAAAAAAAAAAAGAAATTACCAGTTTTTGCTTTTAAAATTACAATAAACTTAATTATTAAACAATAAATTATTAAGAACATTTAAAATATTATTTCAAACATTTTCTCGCGGGGTCCAGAAAATATTTTAGGCTAGTTGGGGGGTCCCGAGTATAAAAAGCTTAAGAACCGCTGCTGTAAAGCCCATTTGTACAGGGTGGGGCGCAAATATATATATATATTTTTGAAGGCGAATGAAAGAAAAGTTGTTGCTGATAAACAAAATTTATTTTTAATTATGAAAGAACATAATTTCAAATCATGCTGATTTAAACAAAATATATTTAAGGTGGTCTTCTATACACTGATGCAACCGATTTCTGACGTTTCTACACGTTCCAACATGTCTACCGGATTTCTGGCTATTTTTTGCCGAATAACCTTCTTCAGTTGATACAGGTTTGTGTGGCGATTTTTAAAAATCTCTACCTTGAGGTATCCCCACAAAATGTTACCTCGAATCGAAATGAGCCGTCCGGGGAACATTGGCCTCAAAACTGTCATCGAAACTTGGGCTGTGTGGTCCGTGGCACTATCCTTTTGTAATCAGACATTTCCTAGGTTCATTTCTTAAAGAACCGGATCGAAAAAGTTTTTGTTATTCGGCAGTAAATAGTCAGAATTCCGGTGGATATTTAGAGGGAAACGTTAGAAATCGGTTGCATCAGTGCATAGAGAACGATGGCCACCACCTTAAAGATATTTTGTTTAAAACAGCAGTGCTGTAACTAGGCAGGTGCACAGGCACAGGGCCCAAGTCGAAAGGGGGGCCGAAAAATCGTCAATGGAAGGTCAAGTCCAGACTGTGGATAACCTTTTTGAACAACATTGCATAGGGCCCAGAAAAAGCTAGTTACGATTCTGTAAAACAGCATGATTTGAAATTTAAAATTATGTTATGTAATACAACTCATGCCATTGATGACAGAAGCTTAAATATGAAGTTTCATAAAAATCCTTTTAGCCGAATTTGCTTTGCACGTGTACATAGACGGACAGATAGACGGACACACAGACGGACAGACAGACAGACAGACGGACGGACGGACAGACAGACCGACAGACATCATGCTAAAAATAGTAAAAACGTTATGTAGGGACCTCAATTCGTGGAGATCCATCGAAATCTCGAAATGTCAAAATCGGTATGATCACAATACTTCCCTTATATATGTTGGCGATCGGTAATAAATAAAATAAATTGTTTCATTCGCTTTCAGAAAAAGAATTTAGAGCTTAATTTCGATATATCTACAGGGTACATATTATTTAAATCTATTATTTAAATTTTTTAATATTTTTAAAACGCGCAATAGCGTTCAGATAAGTCCGATTTTCTAGTTAAATTAGTGTAAATTAAGCATAAATTAAGATAATAACCTCATTTTCTGCACGAGATTATTTCAATCGTGGTTTTCAAAAATAGTTTACACTCTCTATCGTCATTGTCTAAGTCTATTTGTACTTTTGAAAATTATAGCCAAAGTTGTAAAGGCAATAATTCCGCGCATTATCTCTCCATAATCACAAAATATTTAAAACACAACTGCCGACCGGCGTAGCGTAGCGTATGTGCTCTGCGTTGCGAAGGTCTCGGGTTCGAATCCCGTTCAGGCATGGAAATTTTCTCAAATAAAAAATTATACTGGCTAATTGCCACAGCAGCAAAGGCCATAAAATTAAAAAAAAAAAAACACAGCTGTCAAAATGAAGGTATTTCTCCAGGTTTGTATTGGTTCAAATTAATAGTTAATATGTGCGATATACATAAAATCGTGAAACTTAACAATATTAAAACCGAGTACATTAAAACCGCACACTAAGGGCCGGTTTCTGGAAGCTTAGTAAACTATAAGCAAATGGTTAACTACGGTTACATTATAATAATCCCATAAGTAACCATAGCAACCGTTTTCTAACTATTTGGTTATAGTTTACTAAGGTTTCAGAAACCGGCTCTAATTTGTTGCACAGAACGCTTTTATCTATTTTACGAGACACATAAAAATTAAATAATTTAAAACTAAAAAATCAAAGCCGATTACAGCTTAATTTGGATATCTAAACGGGCCTTTAAAGGCTGATAAAAATTATTTAATCGTTTTAATAGGCAACTATAAGTATTGAGAGGTAATACTATGTTTATAATAACAAGTCTGTGTTAACAATTTCTTTTTGTTGTTAACTAAACAGGCTGTAATAAATAATGTCCGTTTGAACGAAAATTATATGATTTCGCATATTGAGTGTATTTTAACAGAAATAACCCATTGTTGATATTAAATTTTCGGTATTAGTTTTTCATCTTCAATATTTAAAAACTCATGCGAGTGTTTGTTGTTTAATAAAATTATTGACCCAAAGGCGTTGTATGAGTTGCGTTCTTACATGAATATGGCTGCAGTATTCGAATATCGCTGGCGTTTTGGATGTAACTAAAAATACTATTAATTACGCTATATAACGTCATTAGCGTATAGGTCTTTACACAAAGAAACCTGGTTCAAATCATTCACGAGCCAGAAATACGTGAGACGACCGATTTCTTACTCTTGAATAGTGATTGGCCCTCAACTTTTGTCGCACGTCTTTTTTTTTATGGCAACATCTCCTATCCAAACTATCCAAGATTGAGGTAACAAGGGCTTGTATTCAGAAGACCTGTAACTTGCCCGGCTTTGCTCGCAAATCATCGAATTAAAAAACCGCAGTTCACTGGCGAGTCTTTGGATTGACTGGGCGCATACTAGAGCAGCATATTGTGCACAGAAATCTCCAGATGTCGATCCAAGCCAAAATCCTTTCAATTCGATGATTCGCGAGCAATTCAGGCCAATTTATAGGTCTTCTGGATATAAGCCTGTTTTAACTTGTATGTACAGTTAGTTGCGAAATTGTCAAATTTCGATCTTCGAAGTTTAGGGTTAGTCACGATCACGCAGAACATTTACACATACACCTACCGACTCCGTGAAAACTGCTTTTATTTTTTTGCTGCTATCGTTTTGCCTTAGGTAAAAACATATTTTTGCGCGGCTCCTGGACTTAGAACAATATAAAAAAATTCACGGATTTTTTCTTAAACCTTGTACAGCTACTATTCCAAAGTTAAGTCTGTTAAGTTTTCCTAAGATATTGATAGTTGTGTTAATTAAATACTCTCATTTTAAACATTAAACTCAGACTGTTAGCACAGATTAATGTGAATCAGATCCTAAAATCCGGGTATAAAAGTTATCCAAAAGGGAATTCCACTTTTATCTCGGAAGATTTAGTTTAACTCCAATCCTAACATTTTTGTTGTGCCAAGTATTTAGATTATTAGTCATGGCAGGGTTATAAAACAAAGATATGAATTGATGTCATGGTTGGATAAAATAAACTTGCAAATAAGTATTGTGGGAAAATGTTGTTGTGAAACAGTGGGATGCATTTTTATCCCAACGTTCATTCCGCGAATAGGAACAGACGATAAGATAACAGACATGTTATGAAAATAATTACATGATAATGTATTAAGCAAATTCTGCACTTTATGTTGCACTATTATTAATCCCTTTATTAAACACATATTTGGTTCATAGTGTTTTTTTTTTTTTTTATCCAGGGGAAATCTTTTATAGACACCATATCTAGGTAGTGTCGGACTCTCCACAAAGTGACATACCGACTAAAAAACCCTGCTTGCCTCAAATCCTACCACGGAACTGTCGTAGTTGACTATTCTTCATGGAAGCTTGGCTAGATCTTCTTGCCTTCTCTCTTGGGTCTTCCTGTACTTCTTCCTGTTCTTCCCGTGTTTTCCTTCCGGTGTGTTCTCAACGGAGCACAAGGTCTGTCGAGTCCCCCCCGCCAAAACTCCCTTAGGGCCCGCCAACTTCAGGTGTCCAGCTGTAGGCGTCCGTCTCGTGTTTTCGGACTTTGATCTGTTTACTAGATTATCCGGTCCGAATACAAAGCGTACCCATCGAGGACTCGCGTGGTTTTACGCACGGATCCCCGAGGTTTCGCTAGGTGACTAAATGGCGTACCCACACTCTCCGGATGCAGGTGTCTATAACCCGACCTTTGAGCTGCCGTGGCCCTCCGCAGGCAGCCCCGCGGGTGAAACGGTGGCTTGAGATTCCGACCTGTGCCTCAGCCCTTGTTTCTTCCTACTCTGCATCTGTCTGACCAGGATCATGTTCTTTCTTCTTGAGAGGTTCATAGTGTCTTAATTCAAAGTGTGTAAAGTTTGAGTGGTCGATCACGATCGATAATGTGCTAATCCCTACTCCTTCGAAAGAGATCTGGAGATTCTATCTAGGTACCTTCACACTTCACATTAATTTTGTAGAATATTGCTTAGGTGACAACAATACTAAAATAAAAACCATTCGTAGTTTCCGTATCTTGTTTATAATGTTTTACATATTTGTTATTAGATATTATGATGTTTGATATTTTTTTCCTCGAATCTCTGAGTACATTTATTGTCAGTGAGTTTATATTTGGATTATTTTCTTCTTCGAATACTTGAATGAGTGTGATTATTTTTATAGGCCATTTATAAATAACTGAAATTCTGAATGTGGACTATTCAATTCATTGCTTATTGCTTTTGTAAAATGATACTTAAATCGGCTAATGATAAATCTAAATCACTTTTATTGAAATTTCAATCATTTTGATTGAGAAAGAAAATAATGGAATCACTTCTTGAGTCGTTTGCCATTGTCTTCAAGTGACTGGTGGTTCTGCAGCTTCTCTTGTTTTAACTTTAAAGATCCATCATTTATCTTTACTAGTATTGATTGACGCCAGGTGTTATTTGGTTTTTACCAACGTTTGTCAGGTTTACACCAAATTTACAAAGTAACAAAAGAGGAGGATAACCTGCTTCTGCTACCTTGTGGATTGTGTATCAGTTCTTGGCGGCATTCTTCATTTGGATTCCTTTGAAGAGTCCTTCATAACTAACCAACTTGCTTTATATTATTTGCAAATATATGTCTCATTGGCAGTTTTCAAATCCGAAGGATTCTCACTTCACATGCGGGCGCTCTGCAGATTTGTTTGCGAGGACACATCTATTTATAGATACTTACCCTTTTCTCTTGATCGCTTCTGTAAGGAAACAAGTCTCAAAAAACTACAAAATTATTGACGTCATACATTCCCTCGAATTTAATTTTCTTGTGGATATTGCACATTTTGTTCAACTTTTACTCGCAACATATATGGTATTTAGAATGACACACGAGAATGTCCAGAGCTGTATCAAAGTCAACCTTATGGCTTTGGTTAACGATGGCTAACAGCCTGGAAGAATTACTGGTCGACCGAGTAACGTATGCAAGTACAAAGTGCGTCCTGCAATAAACGATAAAAGGACCAAGTATTATATAGTTATATGCACGAATTTAACGAGGAGTACTCCTAGGAATTTGTCGGCAGAGAAGCCAAAATTACATTCCTCTGATTCACCATGAACCGAGATCTGAGATCACTCGATAGAGAGAGGCAGATAGAGTATGCTAAAGTGACATTTATCAAAATGAAATCGTTTTTCTGTTGTCGAGAGTTATGTAAAACCAAAACACGTCAGTATTATTAAGTATGGGTACATGAATTTAGTCTCCTGTTATTAACGGAATACGTAGAGATCAAAACAATAATACTGAGACATGTCGCAGCTTGTTTTCGAATGTGTAGGGAAGTTTCGAGGTAAATTCTCCGAAATATTTCGATTGCGGTGAAGTAATTGCTGAAAATTTAAGCAATTTAGGCCTGGTTTTTCCACCTTCTGATAAACTTCTGGGTAACTATCTGATAGATAAAGTTATCTGATACTTTATCTGTTGGATAAATGTAATACCGTCTTTCAATTCATATTTATCTGTCAGATAGTTATCTGACGGATAATGAGACTGACATATTGAATCCTCAGATTGGTAACACTGAATGTGTAACTGAAATAGGCGTTGAGAAAGATTTTTTTTTTGTTTCTCTATGGAAATAAATAAATAAATTGGTAAACTGACAGCTGTCGAGCCATTTTTTTGGTTATTGTCATTACAAAATTAAATTTATGTATGCGTTATACAAGATTTTAGCAATTATTAATGTCGTAAGCATGTAATAAAATTGGGGGAATGAAAAATAGATAGTAGATATTAATAATAATTGTTATGCGTTTATTTAATTTTTTAATTTTATTGATGTAAGTACAAAATAAGTTATAATAAATTTGAAAATAAGAATTTAAATCACGGTGTATTCTTTCATTTTTTCTGAGTAATCAGTTTCTTCAGGTACGTCACCGACACAGTACTGATCTTTTGCACTGCTATTTTGGAGTTAAGGCATTATTTCTACAATTAATAAAGTTCAAACAAATTATATTTTTTCAAGTCCATTTTGCAATTTATTGTTCCAAAAAATCATTTAATTTTTAACTTTTTGAATAACTTTATCTGAAGGTGGAAAGACGCTTTATTGTTTTTATCCATCAGATAACGTTACCAGTCAATTTATCTGAAGGTGGAAAGACCGGCCCTTAAAATTTAATTTTATTGCTCCGATTAGTTACCATATATCTTAATGTAATCGGTCTATCTTCGGCACTTATTTGCTTATCTTAATTTTGTATCTCGTCTTTCTATCGTCGAACAAATCATTTTAAGTAAAGTATAGTACGTTTGAACATACCTTCTCAAATAACTGATAAAGTCTTCAGAAGCACTAATCTGTAAGACTGATTAGATACACGCAAAACACAAAAAAAAAATAGATCATACAAAAAAAGAAACTAGAATATATCGGACAGGTGATGTGGTACGACCACAAATAAAAATATTGTATGAGAAATAGGGCAAAGAGCACTGGAAGACGAAAATGATTTAGTATAAAAGATATTTTACATAATTCTTTTCACTACAGTTTGAAACTTCTAACGTCATTCAAACTTAAAAATTCCTTTTGAAGTAAGAAGCAACAGAAAGAGGCATTCAACATTTTCTGTCTTTTGTTACTTCTCACTGCCAATTTAATGTGTCAGATAAATGTTTGGTTGTAACGACCAGTTTATAAATATCGTTGAATTATGCTAGTTTATATTTAATTACGCCTGAAAAAGTATCTATACTTCAAACAAAATCTGACTGGAGTTAGTTGTAGAAGTTGTTGAATGTGGTATAACATTAAAAGTTTGAAGGAAGTATTGTTTTCATATTGCACTTTTTAAGTTTATAATAAGCAATCCGCAGTGCTAAAGAGAAAACTATAATGTAGAACTGTGTTTCTCAAAAGGTGTTCCGCTAAATCTTAAAAAAAAGAAACTCATCGTTTTTATTTTAACATCATTGTCCGAATATTCGTACAATATCATTAATAGGAATGAAGTGTACGAAGGATCTTTTATGAAGATAATGGAGTAGTCCAGCTCGTTAAATCCTGCAGAACTAACTGGTGAAAACAGTCTGAATTGTGAGGTTGTGGTTTTCTTCTTTGGAAAATGTGTCACAAGAGTAAAAAGATTGAGAAACACTGATGTAGAACACATATGCCATCCACAGAACTATTCGGGAGGAACGAACAAGGCAAGTGAAGAAGAACATTGTAGTTCATAGAATCATATAACGGCTTCATCTTATAATTTATTTCATTATTAAGAAGATAGATGACATTTTATACACTCCGATATGGAGTACCAGACAATACAAATCAGATAATATAGAAATCCTTTTTGAATTTTAAACAAACAATTTTAAAGACGTAAGTAGACCATTCATCGAATATATTAATATATAAAAAGCCTATCCCAAAAATTAAATGTTGCAATACCAATAAATAAAATTGTATGTTGAACGATAAATGTTGTTTTGTCACGTGAAACAATTTGATTTGAAAAAAGAAACAATGGAATATTTATCACATGTTTAAGTATTGTTTGAAACCTACCTCACGGCGACCTTGTTAAAGGAAGACGGAATATGTCTAGCTTGTCACTATTCACGCTTGCGTTTTTCTATTAAATGCCAGCGGCAGCACATTGTTTATTTCGATGTCGAATATTGCTCCTGGTAAATATTTAACATGTGCTGACGTGATAAAAATTATACTATGGTTTTAGATGAATGTTATGACAATGTTGTCAGTGTGTTGGATTTAAATAAACCTGGTTATCGCATACAGTTTAGTTTAAATTATATATTTTATTTTTGACAAATGCTTGTTTACAAATTGTGGACTGTTTATTGGGGTTTTATTCTGTTACTTATCAACACTGTCCTGTCACTTATGTAAATTGTACTGTTCCATTGTATTTCGTAACTTTCGATAGGACTCTAAAAAAAAAAATGTTGAAAAGCTTACAGAACTAGACCTCCTGTTCTTCGAATGTGTCGGTAAAAATCTTTTTTTCAATTTTGTGTTAAGGGAATGATAGGTATCGACGGAAAATTGATGTGAAGAATAAATTTTCACACATTTCCTGGCGTCGTAGTTATTTAGCATGGGACATTTTTCGTTTATTAAAAGTTTAGAAAACTAAATATTTAATTAATTTTACACAGTTGTTTAAAGAAAATTATAGTTCAATTAATTTAAAGTTAGTTAGTTAGTTAAAATTTTTGGTTCCGGATTTTGATCCGTCAGTAAAAATGACAGTATCCTCGAACCTAAGGACCAGTGTTCTTTGTAACTCATGTTGGTATTCGATAGGCAACGTAGTATCTTTATCAAACCTAGTTAATGCGAGATTCACAAGCGGACGCGGCAGCGTCAATTAATTTAACGCATTAAATATAAAAAAGGCGTTAGTTAATTTGTTTATAATAAAAGCATGCCAATAATCCACAAAGCATTCAATATTGAAAACAAAATTATGTGAAGTGTCAATTTTCACACATTTCAGGGTTTTGTAGGTATTTAATAAGTGTAGGAAGCAAACATAATACTGGATGTCTATGAATATTTGTTCTATTAACAATGTGTTGGTGTGATGTTCAAAACTCGGACCTCAGCTATTAAAATTTATTTATTACATTTTTAATTTCATAAAAAGACACATACTATCTCAGCCATAAATACAAAACATATTTGGCCACGATTTAAAAAAATAATTAATTAAGTCAATTAAGTCAAAAACACAAAAACTGCAATATTTTTCAAAAACGCAATCGGATTAAAAGTTCCTTTCGTATGTTTCGTATGTTTCCGGCTCAGATCAATGTACATTATACTAGCATCGGCGAATCAACGCAGTTACGTCACACGACGTAACAATTGCATTGTTCCAAACAATACAGTCGTTTGTTACGTATTTGTGACGTAACTGCGTTGATTCGCCGACGCTAGTATACCTATAATTTTTTCAGATTTTTAGTACAACCCCTTTTTGAAAAGGGGGTGTTACGAGAACTTTTTTAACACATTTTAGTCTAAAATCGTGTTAAAAAAAAAGAATTTAAAAAAGTACTTTTCGTTCTTTGATCATCGTCCTAAGAGCTTTCTTTTGATACCACGCAATAAGTTTTTTATAAATAATTTTTTATATCGAAAACAAAAAAGATCGATAGTTTTCGAAAAACTATTGATCAAAAATTCCTGTTGAACTATTCCGGTTCCCATCAATGTTCATTATGGAGATTTTTTTCAGATTTTTAGATCAATCCCTCTGAGAGATAGGGTGGGGGACAAAAGTTTTTTGACATATTGTTGGCAAAAATCCCATTAAAAGAATTGTTTCCAAAACAAATTTGCTTGTTGAACCACACACAAAATTTTTAAAAAAATGAATATTTTTTAAATACATAATTCTCTATATTTATTTCGGGATGAGCATTTTAAAAATTGTTGTTCCCGACTCTATTAAAGTCTTGTTTCTTTCATTTAAGCCGAACTAGATCTTGAAAACTAGTTACTTTTAACGTTTAAATAAGGCTTTTGATCATTTTATTTAGTAAAAGCCCACTTCAATCGTTAAAAAGACAGCTCGTGACAACATACAAAAATAAAAATTCCATTTAGTCCCGCTTAAACGTTTGGAATAGTCTATATCTAGAGTGGTTGAGCTAAAAATCGCAAATGGAAATGGTGTAATTCACATTAATGTGAACTGGAATAGTATGCTTGGAATTTTTGATGTATAAGTTTTCTGATACAAATCGAATTTTGTATTTTAGAAAAAAAAAAATAAATAAATAAATAATGAAATGTAATGTAGCCTATTAAATGAGAACTCGTGATATTGATTGCGAAACAGATATTCAAAAGTTCATATCTTTTGCGAAATTTGCCAAAATTTTAATACATAATTGTCCTCATCTTATTTACCAAAAGGGTTTGTTGAAACTTTTTAATTTATTTATTTATTTGACAGATTTTTTTATTGTTTATTTGTTTACATGTAAAATGCTATTTGGTACATTGCTGTACAGATAATAAAAAGTAAATAATAACAGTTAAAATTAGCAAGAGTTGAACTCACGTTCATGCCCTTGCTTAGCGGACAAACAGCAGGTAGAACCGATAAAACGCTAGCGGTCACAGACATCTTGGAGTTTTAAGTTTTCATAATTTGATGTATTTTTGAAGATTTACCTAAAACTCTTTTAAATTTTTTTAAATTAATTTTTTAATTTTTTTTTGTGGGAGGGTAAGTCTAGCGGAGGTCTCTCTTCGCCACTGGTTTAAAATTTAATCTAGAATATTAATCAAAAGCTTTTGGTATTAATCAAAAAATTGTTGATTACGAGGTGATTATGAAAAAAAAAAAGTGTCCTACACGTCCAGAATTGTGCCCTTCGTTACTTATGAACCTACGAGATTCTGAAGTATGTGAAAATTGAGTCATCACTTCAATTTTATATTTTAATACTGTACATTAATAATCATAATATTTCGAAATCATTCACTATCATGTCACTATAGTTTGAAAATTTAATATCAGCCGGGTACGAAATTTAATAACCAGTTTTAGTAAATTAAAAACACAATTAACTATCCAATAAAATCAGCAGATAAGAAACAGTATACATTAATAAACTGCCAATGACATACTAAACTGTTGTTTACCAATTTACTCATTCATGTCTTGTATTAATAATTGAAGCCATATCTGAAAATTGATAAGCGAAATGAAAGTAGTAACAGGAAGGAATTTCCACTTCTCAGAACTTATACCTAATTCCTTCCTCAACTTGTGACGCAATATTTGTAAACGACATGACGCTGTGACGTAACTAAAACTATTGTTAGTAACGTTTAAACTATATGGATGATAAATTATATCGATAAAAGTTATTTTAGTAAAATTTGCATGTGTTCTAACAAGTAACGTGCCAAAGATGTGGAAACAATATTAATAATAAAATATATTTGCAAGCTTTCCAATAAAATAAATTTAATATAATAATAGACAAAAAGGAAACATCCAGTTTCCTACTATAACTTGTAGTGTCTTTTTCTCTTTTTGGGTTCTATTAATTTGATTTATTTTTGGCCATACTAACGAAAATCCTAGCGGCAATATCCGATGTCAGATTTATCTTTCTTGACTTTTAAAGATAGACGTCATTCATGATCTTCTTCGTCTTCTAGGTTTCCTTTTCATTTTACTCATATTTTAGCATCACACATTGCGCTGGCAATTATTTCTTCATTGATCGACAATTATTTCTGCCTGAGATCATGATGAGTGTCAAGAATGGACAAATTTTTAAATGACATATTCCGGGAAATAAAGAACGTAATAACTGGCATCATAGACTGGATTCAAGAATAACAACTTATCTGCTATGAGCATGTCTAGCGAATGATCGAAAATATAATTCCAAAACAGATACTGCAGTGGTTGTCACTGGAGCTGTGGTTGTGTCCGGAACTAACGTTCGGAACGAATAACCTGATATTATTATTTAGCGCAAAAAGCATTTTGCTGGTTCTCCTTTTTATAATTCTTTTTTAAGTTTTAGACAATGCCAGTATCTAAATTTTTCTACGGTTCAAGCGAATAGAAGTCTATTGAATCATCGAGTTAGTTGACGTAACTGGGTCTTAGTTAATTGTTTGGTAACTTAATTATGGAGTACTTCAACTCGCCAAACTCAATATCGTTAATTTCTCGCAGTAGTTTAAGTAAATACGTAATTTATAAACACGCAAATTGATAATATAATTAACTCCCAGTTGTTTAATTTTAACCACTCGGATGTGAACCTACCCTCTAATTATTATATACACAGAAGAATTTAAATAAATTTCAGTTAATTAAATAGGCTAAGATACTCGCTAATATCAATATATGCTGGACTCAACAAAATAATTATCCAACATTTCATGTAAATTTAAGTATTAGTCTTTAACTTTTATTATAAATTAAAATAATTCTTAAATATTTCAGTTACAATAGCACTGTATCGTCTGTCTCTTATATGCGCTGTATTCATTCCGTTGTCTTCTGCATTTTCCATTATTTTATTTGTGGCAAAAAATCACAGAATCAGCATTCTGTTGGTTTTAACTTACTGAATTGTTACGAAACCCTGAAAGGATTAAAAATTCCCAATTCACATCAATTTACGAGCCCTGTCCACTATCAGTTGGCCCAGCTACGAAATTTTGACTAATTGGTGTTCAATTAACAGAATGCGAATAGCTTATGAAATCTAGGTAATATTTTATTTTCAAATAAACATTTTAGAGATTTACGATCAGTATTTACAACTATTAAAGTAAATTAATAAGAAAAAAATAATATTTCCATTGGAAAGCCATTAACTTGGAAACCTATTTCAAAAGTTACCACTGGGTAACGTCACCTTTCATTTTTATAATGGCATTAATTCTTCTAGGCATAGTATCTACAAGATCTTGGCATTGTCGAGGAGTAAAATTATCCCACATTTCTTGAAGCTTTAGTCTTAATTCTGGAATTGTTCTAGCCGGTGTTATACGCAATCGTTTTTTCATTTCGTGCCAAAGTGTCTCGATGGGGGATAAGTCTGGGCTACTTGAAATCCACTCTAAAAGGGGAATAGAATGATCACGGAACCATTTCAAAGATTTTTTTGACGTATGGCAAGCGGCTCCATCTAGTTGAAAAATAAAATCCTCCCCAGAGATTAATGCATATTCCATAGTTGGCAACAGAGACTCCTCTAAAATACTTAAATATTTGGCTGTGTTAACAATGCCATCGATAAAGTGAAGTTTTCCTACACCTCTTGCAGACATTGAACCCCACACCATGACAGATGCTGGAAATTTCACCTTCCTTTTCAAGCAATCGGGATGATATGCTTCATGTTTCTGACAAACAACTCTGCTCCGGTTGTCCCCTACACAGACTTCAAACCTAGACTCATCGCTCCATTGCACGCTGTTCCACTTTTCACAATTCCATATTTTATGTTCTCTTGCCCATTTCAACCTGTTTTTCTTTTGCTTAGACGTCAACAATGGTTTTTCCTTGGACTAAAAAAGTTTTATAAATTTCTGTTAATATACATTTAAGAGTCCGATAAAAAAAATATTACCTTATAGGTTCCAAATCCTAATTTTTTAGCTTCCTTATGACATGTAGACCTTGAAACACGTCTTCCAACAACATCGCTCCACAGTACACTCAATTGACTGTAGTTAGCACGTCTGTTATCCTTAATAATTCTTTCCAATGCACGTTTGTCATTCTCCGTCAGTGTAGTTTTCTTCACGTACTGGGGCTTTGGGGCAACTGAACCACTTGTTTTGTACAATTTTACAATATTTCTAATACTGTATCTTGACAAACCTAATAATTTTCCGATTTCGGAATTGGTTTTTCCTGTTTTTGCTAAGTTCACAATGATTAACCGAATTTTTTCATCAATAGCTTTGCCTTTGCCCATGTTTTAAAATTATTTAGACTTAACACTTTTAATACATCACAGTCAATAAACAAACTTTATTTTCCAACGCCTACTACGCATAGCTGCCGCAAAAACCCAGTTATTTTATATACAGTACAAGAATACATGAACTCAAAAAATACGTTTGTTTTACGAATATTATTTTTATAATCACAAATTAAATATTACGGAATAAATTTTTACCCCTTTGCTTCTAATATGATTATATTGTCAAAAAATGTACAAAGCAGCATTTACTTTTACTTATTATTTAATAATTTCTAAAGAAACTGAAAATTTCATAGCTGGGCCAACTGAAAGTGGACAGGGCTCGTATATTGATTGTTATTTAGCGAAACTTCCCTTCCAACACTCAGGAGTCGAGTGCTTCTGCCAATATTCCCTTTTGTATTAATAAGAACTCTTAATACTTCGAAGGTCAGTTCCTGCTGTAGTGTGCCACAATACATAAGCACTACCTCTGAGAACAGTGATTGGAGAGCGAGAACGGCAGCAGGATACGACAAATTGACCCCTCAATTTCTATTGTCTCCCCAATACCATTTCATAACCATACGCATTCATTAAAATGCTTCAAATATTCATTTTAGTAAATTATTACTATGATATTTTCACCTCACTACAAAACTAAATGTGATGAACAAAAAAGATGTTACGAATTTATATGCAAAGGAAATTACATATATGTAATTTTTTTATTGAAATGTTTTCTGAATAAGCAAACAAAAATAATTTTAAGCAAATATAACTAAAAATGATTTGTTGTTTTGGAAATGTAGTTATTTTGAAATTCCTTATTCAGTTATGCTTTATACAAAACTATAATTGGACCAATAATTACATACGGCAGTGAGTTATAGACACTCTGACAGAAGCAAAAAGAACAGCTGAGATTCTTCAAAAAGAAAGTATTACGTTAAATATGTTCTTAATGTAACATCGCAAACGACGTGTAGTGATCACTTGATTATGTCTTATTTTTGTTTAATACTCTTCGGACTAGCCGTCGCTAAGTGATCGATTTTCGGCATCTCTAATATCTGTCACGAGACTCGTCCCTGTAAGGTTGGATTTTAGGTTGATCTATCGAATAGGTGATCTATCTCGGTGGCACTTTTATTCCGGTTTCTCCCGAACGATAAGTTTCTTCAAATTATTGCGGGTTACATGCCCAAAGAATTTCAGTATTAATGCAGAGGTTAGACTTGAAAGACTCTAAGTAAGATTTATTTCTAATTTTGGCCTTATAATTGTATTAAAAAGAGTTATATATGTTTTAGCATTTTTAAATTCCGAAGCTGGTCTTAATACAAACCCAAGATTCTTTGAGCATTGCGCAACAGTACTTTGAATGTGATAATGAAATGTCAGCCCAGAATCAAAGTAAATCCCTAAATCCTTTATGGTGTCCACTTGTTCTATCTGCCTGTCTTTTATAGAATATGGGAAAGTGATTTTATACAGAGTTTTAGAGTTTGACATAACTTTGCATTTAGCCGGATTAAGCTCAAGTCCAAGTGTGGAGCTGTGCTCGCAGATATAATCTAAGGATTTTTGAATAGACTTGCAGTCAGCTGTAGTTCGCACGCACTTATATATTTTTATGTCATCTGCATACAGAAGACCATAGGAACCTTCGATCATACTTGGAATGTCGTTTATCGTCAAAAGAAATAATAATGGTCCAAGATTGGATCCTTGTGGCACACCACTGGGTGTCAAGTAGCAACCTGATTTAGCTATGTAGTCAACATACTGTTGTCTGCCATCCAGATACGAGGCAAACAATTGACAAGTTTGCGAAGAAACGCTACTTGCAAATAGTTTCTTTAGGATTTCATTATGAAGAACTTGTCTGTCCATAATATTCGTAACATGCGGCGCGAAAATCACATTTCAAATGCATCTATACGACGCCTATCTGCTCTTATGATTAGCAATGTTTCAAGGCGTAAAAGGAAACAGATAAAACTAGGGAGTTTACCATTGCGCTTTTGGTTTGACGGGATATATTTTTTTCTTTCCAAATCTTCAGGTTGTTCATTGCAATGCGTGCCAGTTGAATGCGTTGGCGTATTTCAAATTCACAAATACCTAAATTATGGATAAGTGTGCCTAGATGTACCATACTGTCTGCAAGTTCCCATTCAGCAATACTTTGGAGATTTCCGAATGACTCGTTTGCACGATCAATGATCATAATTTTAGTTGCAGTTGTTTTGTTGCAGTTCATATTCAATTCGTAATCTGCACAAGTTGTCTTGAGTTGAGCATAGAGCCCAATATAAAATTATTGAATATGCAGTAATCGTAGAAATGAAGACATAAGAAGTATTGGGATCACGAAATCGGATTTATCAAGAGCGTCAGAATATGCTGGCTAGAGTAGGTACAGGTTCCTAATAACGACTATGTGCAAGAGTATTCAGCAGTATGCCAATTACTTCAAAACCAAAGGAAAGGTTCAAACAAGTTAGATGGGCAACGTATACGAAGACCTTCAGAAATTGATAACTAACTACTGGTGTAGACTTGATTTGAATCGTACAGACTGATGGTGAATCATAGCCCCATAAATATCAATTTTATTAAAAACTGTCCTGAACAGAAATGAAATGCTTCCTCATTCTAAACACATTTTCTCATATACATTTTTACTATAAAAATTTCAATCTCTTCATACCAAATAACGAGAAAATATGTCTGATTTTACGCGAATACCGGCCAGAAAAAAAATATGTTTTTTTGAGGTTCGAATTTGAACTTGTATAAACCAAATATGAGGCCGAAAATTTAAAAAAAGACAGATATGGCCTCGAATTTTATTAATATGGATGTAAGATGAAGATTCTCCTATATGTGAGACGTATAACACAGATTTGTCTGTGTGACACATTTTAACCCAGTGCGTGCAGTTCGAGGATGTCAGAGAGAGGAGGTTAGTCTTGTGCTATGACCTGTCAGCTGCTTTAGGTCACGACAGAGTACTCATGGACAGGCTGATACTCTTCCTGAGAGAATCAAATTTTCTGTTTTATGTTTGAGGTCTTGCACTTCACTTTAATGTGATTTTTTTATTAGACTGTGATATTCTATGGTAATTGGCTTTACAGCTTCGTACCATCTCTCTGCGTCTATCGAATCTTTCGACTTTTTATCTTATTTGTTTATATTTGTCCATGCAAGATTTATTTATTTAGTATGCATATAAGATTTTATTTTTTTATTGTTTAATTTATTGTTTTTAATATGTAGTGTAGTCATTTAGATGGGCTGCGTTAGGCGCAAACAGCCATTGTTGCTGTGAGCAATAAATTTTAACTAACCTAATTAACTATTAATTAGGCAGCAGCTGACAGCTCATAGCACAGGATTAACCTCCACCTGACTTCATCGATCTGTGCGCACTGAATAAAAATATGCAACACAGACAAATCTGTGTTACACGTCTCACATACAGGAGATTATTCACCTCACATCTATAAAATATTTTACAACATGTAATAATTTAATAAAAGTTAACACTGACAAAATTTTTCTAAAATTATCATAATGAAATGAGCAAAAGGGGCACGAAATACATTAATAGTTCCGTATTTTGATATTTCTATTTTGCCCCCAATAAATGTATCGATATAGTATCAGATTTATAAAAATAAATAATTCAAATATCTGACGATTTATTTCAAGTGATGCGTCAGGAGAAAATAAAATAAACATTCCAGTTTTAGAAACATACTTATTACATCAAACGATGAAATGCTTTCAGAAGTATTTCATCTTCTCCAATAATCATATCTGAAGATTGCTGCAAGTCGCCAATGACGTAACACGTCATGTGAAACGACATGAACTTGAACTGAACGCATTTGAAATATATACATATATCATTTCTCTAAATTTAGTATTTATTTATTCTTTTTCGAAATGTTTTGGGCTATGCCAATAACTATAGGATACGTGCCAATACTTATAACAGGATATGGTAAATAAAAGTTACATATTTACTTTCAAGTCAAATGATTTGTTATGTGAGGATAGTAACATTCAAAATGTGTTTTGTTATAAAAATCGAAATTTAGATATAGGTATTAGTGTCTTCCTATTAGGACAATGTTAGTTTTGTTCTTCTATAACTGAGCGGTGTGACCCCAGCTTCGCAGTTTAGACTTGCAACAGGGCTACTGTGGAAGGCTGCAAATGATATACGTAATGGGGTGTTGTGTATTGGATCTAGTTTTTTTTAATGTACTTTGGGCAGCGGCCCCATAGCTTATGCAGCCGCAATCTAATTTGGACTGTATGATGGATTTATATATATTCAGAAGTGTTTCCTTTTGCGGGCCCCATTTATGATGCCCCAGAGTTTTTATTATATTATGACGTTGAGTGTATTCTTTTTTCCGGTTATGAATATGAGATGTCCAGGTTAACTTCGAATCTATTATTACTCTCAGAAATCTTATTTGGTTTACAAAGTCTATATTATTGTCCTGAAGTTTTAGTAGTGGTTTCGCAAGATTTTTACGTTTTTCTGTAAAATATATGGCTTTAGTTTTTCTGGCAGAGAATTTGAAGCCGTTTTTTGAGGCTCATCACGTTATATTTTATAATGTAGAATGGATATTTTTAAGGCATGTTTTTATATTTCTATTTCTACTAAAAATTAATAGATCGTCTGCAAACATACATGCATGTACTCTGTCTGGAAGGTGTTTAGTAATTTAGTTTACTGCTATCAGAAATAGCGTTACGCTTAATATCTCCCCTTGGGGGACTTCGTTCTCTTGCGTTTTCTCTAGAGAGGTGATCATTGACTTTGACTCTGAATTTCCGTCTACTCAAAAAGTTTTTTAAATATGACAACATGTTGCCATTTATTTCGTGGTATCGTAAGGTTTTTATGGTATTATTTGGTATTTCCATGCCATGTCATATGCAGTCATTATGGCTAGGTACTGTAACTAGTTTTTGTTTGTCTTGAAAAGCTTTGTGGATGTCAGAGGTTAGATTTTTTTTATTGAGTGTGTATTTAAGATTTTAATTGTTTATTTATTATTTTATTTATTCTTTTTAATATGTATTCTAGTCATTTAGATGGGCTGTGTTGGGCATAAATCATTGGCCAGTCTGACAGCATACAGTATCTGTAATCGTACTCGGTTCGCAGCGCTAACTACTATATTCTTATTTGATATGGACTATAGTAGTAATATATCAAAATTGTTATTTTACTGATTACACTGATAAGCACACTATTTGTGACATGACAATTTTTGGGTATTTCTGATGTATTTTGATGCGCTGAAAACAAATCTGAAAAGTGAAATTTTCTATCACCCATAGATTTTCTGTAACAGGCAAATTTATATTTTGTAATATTCAACATTTTCAAATTGCGTCAATTCATGACATGTATCTGCGGTGATGGTACACAAGTGGTTAAGATCAGTTGATTCTTGTTTATCAGGTCTAAAAGTATGCTTCAAAATAGATTGCGTCCATTAGTAAACTACAGGTATCCGAATCTGTTGCATTTTCTATGTCGTGACTCGATACTGGTTTCTTTTTGAGTTCTCAGTAATTCACTATACAGAAAGATTGGCCACTAAGTCAGGCACTAACTATTGGATTTAAAAACGTTAAAAGTAAACCACTGATCGATCCCAAAAACGTATTTTTCCCACCTTTACATATTAAATTGGGCTAAATGAAGAATTTCGTTAAAGTAATGGATCGAAACTGAAGATTGTTTTTGTATCTAAAACAAAATTTTACGAGAATTAGTGAAGTAAAAATTAAAGAGGGTATATTTGTGGGCCCACAAATAAGAGAAATAATGAAAGATGATGTATTTGACAGTATGCTAAATGAAGTTGAAATAAGAGCTTGGAGAGCTTTTAAAACAATTGTTTAAAATTTTCTTGGAAATGTGAGAGCTGAAAATTACAGAGATATCGTGAATGAACTACTTGATGCCTACAAAGAAATGGGATGTAGGATGTCTTTAAAAACTCACTTTCTGGACTCTCATCTACATTTCTTCCGAGAAGATCTGGGTGCAGTAAGTGATGAACATTGGAAGCGATGCACCAAGACATGATTTCCGTCATGGAAAAGCGATATCAAGGTACATGGAATCAAATTTGCTTGCTGATTACTGCTGGATATTAATAAGGTATGACTCAGAAACGAAATATCGACGTAAATTATCAAAAACAACATTTTGAGGTAATTTAAAATTAATAATAATACGTCTATCGCTATATTTCGTTAGAAACCAACAACACCTCATAACAAAAAAATGATGGGTGATAGAAAGACGTCATTTTCGACTTTTAGATCAAATTTTAAGTGGGATACACTATGGTTTGCGCATGTCACAAAAAATAAGTTCATTTTTGTTTAATATGTGTTATTTGTTGAAATTGTTGTCAAGGATACATTCTCTCTCCTCCCTAGGGAGCAAAACAGCCACTCTTTTGAGGGAGTAAATATAGCTTTATATATAGGTCATGCAAAATATTATAATATATCTTTACACAGATTTTATCTTTAGTCATACTTTTTTTATTCATTAACAGCAAAAAGTGTACTATTATCATATTTTTCAATAAGGTTGCATCCCGACACCTTTCTCCTGGGAGATGTTAGGTTGGAGAGTCATATCTTGAACACAAAGAAAGAGACATAATAATAACAATAACCTTAAAATATAAGCACACCGGGAAACACGCAAAAGAACTTAGAACATTACCTTCATGCTAAAATTAGGATATAAATCCGACTTTAACGTGAAGTTAATCAGCTCATGCTTTACTCTTATTCTTTACTCTTATCTCTTACTCTAAATCTAATTAACAAGAACTTTTTGTTTAATACTTCAATAAATATTTATTAAAATATCATATTCTTAATATTTATTTGCGGTAAGGTTTAATGAAACGGGGATTAAAGCATTTATATTCGTGCACAAGAACATAGTTGCGAACTTTCGGCGGATGAACATTTCGAGAAATAGGTCATAGTAGTTAAGAGGATAATGTGCACCAGTGAACCTAAACGGTGGCACCACAAATGCAATTCTAGAATTACAAAGCCCTTTACTATTGTAGATAGCTTTTCACTTGAGAGAAATTACTGTTTCTTCAAACGATTCTTGTAAGGATCTAAAAAACATTAGCAGAGATAAAGCTTTTAGCTAACGCTTATAAGAATTCACAATATGTTGTTTTAAACAGATGTATCGAAAAAGTAATCGGACTTTTTACGGCTTTGTAGGTATAGCCAAGATAATTTTATAATAATAATATAATAATAATTTTTATTTATATAGCTTTTAGCTAATAATAGAAATTTACAAAATATTACTTATATATAAACAACTTTACAAAAAATATATTTACATGGTTAATGAAAAAAATATAATTATAGCCTATATTAATTATTACTTTCTAAAAATATTCTTAAATTCTTCTTAAATATAGTTAGTGATCCTATTGATTTTAATTCCCCTGGTAAACTATTATATTCTAAAGCTCCTCTATGCATAATGTTTTTTTTTGTGCTTACTTTCTTTGTACCCGTTATGTAAAATGACCCAGTCTGTCTCGTATTATACGAATACTCCGTAATACTTAATTTAAATACTTTTATTTAAATTAAGCTTGAGATTTAGCTGGGCATATAGAGCTGAAATTTGGCTCATAGTAGTTTTAGATAGTTTTTTTAAGCCCTTTAAGTCCAATTTATTTGTTGTGTTCTTTGTTTTAACCTGTATATATACCTTTAGATACAGTTGCATATAATTCAAAAACAATATTTGCAGGAAAATTTACATAAGGGTGAAATTTAGCGTGGGATATGTATGTCCTACTCTCATTAGAGAGTGGGATACGTTAGTCCTACTAGTATAAAAAATAAAATAACTAAAATATGAACATTTACATTTATTTTGAAAAATAATACAGTGTGTCAGAATCAGAAATACGAGGGTCGCCTCTTATATTTCGGAATTGCGCTAAAATAGTGCTGCCATCAACAACTGACGCTTCTGTCGTAAAGTTTGACATTTTTGACGGTATACTTACTCAGAACGTTTTGACGTACGAGCGCTATTTGTATTGTTTACAGTAACTTGAAAAAAATCATCTCGGCTAAAAATAGAATTAAATCGTAAAACATTTTCGAGCGATTATATTTTACAACTTTCGACGTGGATTAACCCGACAACAGTGCATCGATGAACTTAATTCGACTTTTGGCGATGAAGCACCATTAAGAACTACTATTTATCGATGCCTTAATCGGAGGGGAAAAAGTTCTTCGAAAATTGGTTCAAACGCATGCAAAAGTGTATTGATCTTCATGGAGAATATTTTGAAAAACAATAAAGCCACTCTTGTTGATAAATAATTATTTTTGATCTCTAATCCCAAAATATAAAAGGCAACCCTCATATTTATGTGGGATAGGCAGTAAATTTTTTTTTGCATAATCGAATATTGCATGCCACACAAAGCGTAGTAGCTCTGATTTTCTTCTTATTGTTGGTACAACGGATAATTTAGATTAGGTAAATGGTCTATCATATTACCGTTTACGAATGACATTGTGCTGCCTACCATAACATATTCGATTCAGTAAGTGGAACGAAAAAATCTGAAAACTTTTTTTTTATTTTCTTTTCTTTTCCTTCCATTTATTTCGCAGAAAACTGCTGGATATCCAGGATAATAGGGCTATCTAGGAATTTACTGCTGCTTCATAAATTAACGATAAAATACCTATTTCCACCACTTACTACTTCTTCGGTCTATACCAAATATCCCTATTAGATGATCTGATAGATCAACCCCACAGATTTGTGGAGGGGACAGCTAATATGATGCCAGGTTACCACTGGAACAAAGACTGACACGAATATATAATGCATTTATTTCCCTTTGAGTATCTCCAATACTTGTCTGGGACGTATATGTCCAATGGGGCATATTGGAAGTCAAAGAGTTACGAACCTTTTACGATTTTTAAGTTTATTTTCCAGTGGGATGTAAAGGAAGTAAAATTCCAAACGGCTGCGATATGCTATACCGTCCATCTCTTGCAAAAAACTGTAAGGTCCCAGGCGTTTGTAGAAAGCGTCTGTGTGTAAAGGCCGCTAACGTTTAACTACGATCTGTCTCAGACAGATATTCATTTCATACTATTTGTCGAAGTTATACCGACCTTGGAAAATATTATACCACTGAAATTCAGGTTGTTCACGGTTTTCTTATTTCTTTTTTAATGGGTGATACTACTGGTCAAAAGAAGGAGAAAAACCTTATAATACCTTAGTAAAAATTTTCTAATGTAAGAGATATTACTTTTTTAAGTTTTTATTATTATGGGATCAAAAGAAAACGATAAGCACTTTTACAGCGAAGTTATCACGCTGCTGTTGTATGCAAAGTCTTGCTCGGCGTATCCATGAATCTGCGTATGCTTCAAGACTCTTGCCTTGTCGAATTTCCGCCGCTGCTGCTTCCACCCGGTTACGGATATCCTCCAGTCCATAATTTCGGTGGTGTATACCATGGTCTTCAAATACGCCCACAAATAAAAGTCTAATGGTGTTAAGTCTGGTGACCGGGAAGCAAGTTTTTTTAACATTAATTTATCGCTTCCCTAAAAAATTAATATCTCTTTTATTAAAATACTTTCACTAATGTGTTTTTAAATGTTTCCCCTTCTTTTGATCTGTAGTACCACCCTGTATATAAACATATAACATTTTCATCGCATAGCTTTCGAAATTCCATTTTTCATTTTTGTGATGTCAATACAAATGTGTTCTAGACAGCGCGTTGAAACTTGTACCGATGGCAGAGTAAGGACGTGGCTTTAGGTCTGATGCAGTGTACTTTATGTAGCGTTACCATTTCCTGAGAAATAAATTTAGCCTCATTACTTTTTTGACATATATCTCATTTAACTCTCTTCGTGAACAGTTTGAGAATTGCTGTACCTCATTCCCTTGTTGCAATATTGTAAAATCAATACAAAGTACTACTTGAAAGGGCTGCGATTGTGATGACGTGGTGAAAATTACACGCGCTAAGACTTATCTCGCAAAAGCTTTTCAACGAATTTCTTAAGAAACGAAGCTCTTAAAGCTCTGATAATTTAAATCTAGGTAAATTCATATTTCACCCCCCAAAAGCTCGCTGTGATTACATGTCAAAGATCTTATAACCTTTAGAGCTTTAATAGAATTTTTTAATCTACAAATTAAATATGTAAAATTCAAGTTTAAAGTGTATTAAGTTTGGTAGACCTGACTTAAATTTGTTATGAATATAATGATTTATGGTTGTTACTAAAAATATTTTGAAGTATTTTCAGAATGTTTGCGAAATAAAGTTATTCTTGACTAAATTATATTTGGAGTGCAAATTTATTTGTGAAAACTTTTATACTTAAAAACTTTTGTGTGCTGTAATGAGTAAAGTTGGATAATGGACTCATTTTTACGCCTTAGTTCACCTAACAAATTTTTAATGAAGAACTTAAATGCAAGTTCTTTGCATTTTTTAAACTATGGTTTAAAAAAAACTGTAGATAAATGTGGTTCAAATCAATTGTTGAAAAATCATTTAAATGGTAAATAAAAAAATAAAAAAATCAGATTGGAGCCCACACTGTCAGATGTAACCAACTGGTCCAATTATGCCCGGTAAAAGTCTTAAAACTAGATGTAGGCTAAAACTCAATGCGCAATGCGTCTTAATTAGTTTGTCATTCGTCATTTTTCGCAGTAACCCTGCAATGTTTATTGAAAAATAAACAAAAAATTATTCAATTAAAGACACTAGGCTGGTTTCACTAATATTTATTTATTTGCTCGATACGTATTTTGGCTTTTATGCCTTTCTCAAGAGTTATGTTAATGTTAGTTAGTACAAACTACCTCTCAACGCTGCTATTCATCTGGCGTTAAGTCGCTCCAACTTTCAGCGTTAGTGTCCACGGAAACTTTCGTTCTGAATCGCAATTCGACAAAAACCGCCGTGACCTAACGTTAACCCTTGTAGTGACTTAACGAAAACTTTCAGATTCTCACTTACTATCAGAAATTAAAAATATACGAGCAGGAGTGCCGCAGGGATCAGTTTTAGGCCCTGTTCTAGTCAATATCTTTGTCCCCCCACCTGTAACTCCCCAAATATTCATCTAATTGAAATAATGCATTGAACAAATAATATTTGTTTTCTTATTATAAACAATTTTTATTATACACATTCTTCTCTCAAGTTCACTAATAAGGGAGATATTATAAGTTTTTAACCCTGAAACACCTTTCTAGAATATAAATTTTGAGATGCTTTATAGCTAGGGTGACCAACCGTCCCGGTTTTAGGTCAATTGTCCCGGTGTCCTCGAGACAATTGACCTAAAATGTTCTCGGGACGCCCGATTGTCCCGGTTTTTGAGGTGAGGACCTTTTTTTTTTGCTCTTCACTTTGAATTTGAGAGGTGAGGACCTTTTTTTTGCTCTTCACTTATCTGGTCACCCTATTTATAGCCAATGTTCGAATGCTGGTTTTACTCTATCAACATACCAAATTACGTGAAAATATTTTTAACCATTTTTGCGTTAATCTCGGACAGACAAAAATAATTTTTGTTGCGGATATTGTCTTAAAACACTACTCGACATGATTTTTTGTCAGAAAGATTTTTTTTACTGATTATTGTGTGTTATAATTACCTTAACATACAAACATACTTGAACTTTATTCATCACCTAAAATTAAAAAATATCAACATTTAACGGTTTAAGTACAATTACTGATTCCTTGATGGGTCATCACTTAATCATAATTCTTTATTCCATTTTTTCAATTCTTGTGAATGTCCTATTGGTTCACTACATGAGTCATTACTGATAGAAATTACATGTCATAACCTGTCTCTTCAATTTCCCGTGTTTTAGTTCACGTTCAGTCGTATTTTAGTGCGTTACAGAAACAGTCGCATGGAATTTATTTTAAAAAGTGGGTTTGTTTTAAAAAGTTTTTCATATATTTTTATGATGTCACTCCTACATATCAAACTAGGTTTGATGAAATTTTTTGTCAAGGGTATGAAAATACAGCAAAAAAGTTATTTTTGTAAACTTTTTCTTTTTTTCTCTTATTTGTTGGCTTTAGCAGCTTTGTCTATTAGCCAGGTAATAAAGGAGGAAATTAAGGGGTTTTAAAATTACATTTATAATTTTATATTTTCTGATTTAATACAGTTACAAATAATATTATAAATATCTAAAGAATTTGTAGCAAGAAGCGTCTGAATATTGGTAGGCAAGTATTTTATGGGTGACTAAATTTTGTATGAATAAGTTATGACTGCGAAAATGAATTGGGCATTTAAACAGTAAGTGGTTTGAATCGCTGACAGACAAATTATCACACATACAGAAAGGAGAAGTTACCATATTAATTCTATGCAGATGGTATGGAGAAAAGGTGTGATTAAATCTAAGTTGGATAAATGTACATTTAAAAGATCTGCTTTGGTGAGAAGACAACTAAAGCTTTCCAGGAAAGAGGGATTGTATTTGACCATAATATGATCCTTTGAAGTGCAGAGAATCTATGTATTCTTGTTGCCATTGGTTGTATATGGAAGATTTGAAGATTGACAAAATCTCATTACTGTTAAATAGAGCCATTTACAGCTGCTTCTTTGGCTAGAAGTTCTACTTTGGTGTTCAAAATCTGAATGGCCTTTAATCCAGCATATTTTTATAAGTTTACCGCTGATCGCAAGATCAATAAGACATTTAATTACATCATAAATTAGCGTATAGTTCTTTTTCTCAGATCCAGGGCAACTCAATATTTGGACGGCGTTTTAAACTCTTTAGAAAATAAATTTTAACAGTGGATCAAAACAGTAGAAATCAATTTTTATGGAATTATAATTTGCCGAACTACTCTTTTGGGTATAAAATATGGCGTAAAATAATACACATTTGGTAGCTAGTACAGTAAAGTCAGTCAGAAAATGTAAATAATCCAAACTTAAAATGTTTACTAACAAAACATTGCATATCTCTTACATAATTTTGAATATTTTCCAACCTAATATTTGATATTACAACATCGAAAATCATTTTCGAGTTAATTGAATTAGCAGATGTGTGAATATTGTTGGTATATTTTTACATGTCTGCCGTGCATTAGCCGTGGCCGTATATCAGCGCTGTGACAATAAACAGACATAATTTTGACGCCCCGATTATGACATGTAATGTTATAGCGCCCTCATTGCAAAACAATAACCAGATGTCAGCCGTAATTGAATTCTCGTAACGTTTCAATCCACTGCTAACGGAGAGGAAATTATTATCAAACGGATATTGTGTGTATGAGGTTAAATTCAAATTAATTTGAATATTTTTGTATCAAAATCTATAAATTTATTTGTTTATTAAATGTATATATCAATTACAAAAGAACTACAATTGTACATCCAAGCTATCGATCTATTCAATTGATTCTGTTGTTGGTACTACAAAATCCATTGAGTCGCCACTTCAGCCTATGTTGGTCATCAAAACACATAGCTCGACGCTGCAAGAAATGGACACACAGGCAGAATTTGCCTAATGGTTTCAGGATGGTGGTGACACAATCTACAGAGTGTGAACTCCGCCATTTAGAATATGTGGGCTCTGTACGCCCCATTATTTATAACAATATTATAAGAGGAATATACACTATCTATGCAAGGAAATTACTATATTTTGTACTATTAATAATAATAATCTTCCAATATATTAAAAGTCTAGAGTTGTCCACCGAACTCACGTTCTCGTTTCTTAATTCGGCCGGTTTAAGAACGGAAGGTTTATGTTTGTGTGTTCGGATGGTGTTATAAATAATGGGGCGTACAGGACTCACATATTCTAAATGGTGGAGTTCACACTCTGTAGATTGTGTCACCACCATCTTGAAACCATTAGGCAAATTCTGCCTGCGTGTCCCATCTTTTGCAGCGTCAAGCTACGTGTTTCGACATAATGTCGCTCTCTGCGTGCTCTACTACCATCTTAGACATGCCTTTGGTATTTATTTAATAACGGTTATACCGTACGTCCATGCTGATATAGAGTCGGTGGTAGAAAATTCAAAGTGCCACATTTATTGAAATTACTTCTTCTCCACCTCGAGGTTTCTGGCAGCAACTAAGCCGGATATAACCCTTCTGGATATCGAGAGTAAACAGATGTTTGTGATCGAATTCTCAAGTCCAGCTGAGAAGAATATCTCTCCTCGTGGAGGAGGAAAATAGGTCCAAGTATATGGATGTCTTGTCCGAGTTTAGAAAGCTGTATTCAGGGTATAAAGTTAGTTTGTAGTCCTGATAGTTTGAGTTTTGGGGTGGTATGAAAGCTTCCTACCAAAAGGAGCTCATTCCCGCCTGTAGGTGTTTTGCTACCTATTTGAACTGCAGGATGCAGAAATTCGTGTTGCTCGGATCACTCCAGCAATGTACGAGCACTGGATCTGGCTTAATTTCCGCGTCTGTATATCGCCAAGGTTTGAGATGCAGTCGTGTGTATTTAGCTCTACTAGTCTCTAGTATGACGTGGCTCAAAGGTTACCAAAGTTTGCGACTAGTAGACGCTTGTGAAGATCTGATAAACCCCTAATCAACTGAATCAAAAAACAATCTATGGTTTTTACATACATTTTTATTAGATTTTGCTCAATTGAATAGCATGAGTAAATTCTATCTGGAACTAGTTTTAAGACTTTTATGCAACCGGAAACTCTTTGACCCACTTATAGGAAAACTATAGAGTTCACAAAAACACATAGCGGGAAATATGTAAACAAATATGTATTTATCAAAAAAAAAAAATGTTTTTTTTATTTTTATTTTAAGTGGGATGTCAAATGAAATAGAAAACTCAATAAAATTTTATTTTTGAAAAATCAATATTTTTTTGGAAATTTCGTTAAAAATGTGTTATACAATGTCTGTCCCAGGGTGGTCCGTAGCTTCTCGCGCGTAGGTATGGCTAGAATCTCAACTCAGCCAGAAATAAGCAGTTGACTTCGGTCAGATATCAATACAGTGAATTAAACTAAAATGTTTGTCCCCACCCTATTTCCCAGCAGGGTTAATCTAAAAATCTGAAAAAATAGGAACCGGAACAGAAATAGGAATCTACAGGAATTTTTGATCATATTATTATTTCGAAAAAAAAAATAATCATATTTTTTTGTGCCGTAGAAAAAAATCATTCGCTTTTTTTTTACTTTACTCTGTGGTGAGGAAAGAAAGCTGTTAACGCGTAGAGTAAGAAATGGAAAGAAGTTTTTTAAAATTCCTTGTCCCGCATCTTATAACCTGTCCGGATTAATCTAAAAATGTGATAAAATTCTGAGTAACGCACATCGATGTGAATCGGAAAAGCACCACAGGAATTTTTAATCTGATAATTATTTCAAAAGTTATCGAACACCGTGCGTACAATATTTATCTGACAAACTGAAAATTGGATAGTTATAGCTTGATGCGAGTGCTATTCCGTACGGTTGAAAGTCTCTAGATGGAAGCACGTGTATATATATTTTTTCATTTTTAGATTTAGATTATAATCAGATATAAGACTTTTATGCAACCAGGCATTAATGCTTTTTGTTTTTGCTGGTACTGTTCCATCTCCAAAGCTTTAGAATTTTATTTTTTGTTAACTCTTAATTGGCATCTCTGTACTAAGCTGTACTTAGTAGGTTGATGGACTTGTCCTGGATTACTCGTTGATTGATTAAAAAGTATTGATTCTGTGTCGTTAACGGAATGATTTTAGCTTTTAATTACACTGCCAGATATTTCCATTTGCAGTGAAATGGTTTAAGCCAAGATTACTACTAGATTTATCCTGTTTACAAGTATGCACAAAAAACTTGCCAACAAAATGTAGACCGCAGTAGTCAACCTGTCAACTTTAGTAGTTAAAATGTACTACTGTAGTAATTGCAGAAAACATTTCCAATATTTTTAACTTTACTGTTGAAATATGCATTATGAATTCTACTTTAAAAATACGAAATATGGACAGAGTTGTAATACAGGAAAATTTAGATGTTGCCATTTTCATTCTTGTTCCTATTTTTGTTTATTTATTCATTAATTTTCTTGTCCAAAATCAAATCTGACTTATCGAAAACATAGCGACTGAGTTAACCTATTCGCTAGCTGATTTTTCCATTGTACATTTCCATGTACATTAGTTGGGAAAGAGCGGATCGGGACACTGGGAATAATCTCGATGGGCCGAAGGCTATGAGTAGTAGCGGCTGTTGGGTAAAATATTTCGGGGGACACTTTGATCCATATACTGAAATGGTGTCTAGACTACGGCCCGCGGACCGAATCCGGCCCAATGATAAGTTTCAAACGGCTCGCATGATATTTCTGCTCCTTGTTTTTTGGAATCACCCTCCCCCGTCCTCAAACGATTTTCGGAATTTCTTCACACCCCCTGTCCTTAATTGAATTTCAGAATTTTTCCCCCACGTTCTCAAATGATTTTCACAATTTCTCCAACCCGTCCTCTGTGATTTTTAAATATCTGGCCCCCAATACAATTCAATTTGACCTGTGAAAAATATTTAGAATTGATATACTCAATGTATCAAAGTAGTAGTAACACGATTTTTCTAGAAAATGCAATGTGTAAGTTGGTAAAAAAATGACCAAGGTTAACCATAATAAAACTAAAAATAATTAAGAATATTTCGCTTTCAAATCATACTTTCAAGTACGACTTGAAAGTGAAATATTTTTTATTATATATATATATATATATAATTTTTTTATGCTCCGAGCTACTACTTGTAGCTACCTGTAGGTAGCTCAATCATCGATCGTTAAAAAAATTGTAGCTTTGGGTGTCCCATTCTAAATTATTACCATTATTTTTTACTGAATTTTCTATTAATGTTCTATTTCCATTTGTTCAACTATGAAATATTCAATTTTTGGCTAATAAGAACCAATATGTTTTATTAATAATATAGTTTCATAGTTAAGCACGTTAGTTTTAATATACCTAACGCACTGTATCCAGTTTTACGTGTGAGTACTTATCACGTACGAAAGCTAAGAATACCGGCCGAAATTCACTAATACACGCTAAACCTCGCCGCTGTTGCCCTTTCCAGTTCATGCTTATTACTTGCGTAGACAAATATATTAGAAATCGCTTGAGGCAACACTGTGTATCAGGACACTATGAGTTGTCTCCACCTGAGCATTGTGTTCTAGTTCTGAATTTTTAAAATCTAACACAAAGCAAAAATTTTAAAAGTTATTTAAACAGGGGAGGGGGCTAAACTTGGGGATGGGAGGAAAAAATTAAAAAAATCATCTGAGGAAGGGGTGGGTAAAATTTAGAAATTCCCAGAAATTAAAAAAATCACTTGAGAAATGTATACAAAAGTTCAAAATAACACCTGGGGGGGGGGGGGGGGATTAAAAATTCATAATATCACCTGGTGATGAGGAGGGAAAAAAATTTTGAGCCTTAAAAAAGATAATAGAGCCTTGAATTTAAAGTAGGTCGTTTAAAAATAATTTTCGGGCCTGATAGGGCCCGCTGGTCTTATGTTAAATACCACTGCAATAAAGTAATAAATATATGACAACAATCAAATAAATTAATGCAATTAAAGTTATACAATGTGTTCAAAAAGAAATTACATAAGGGTTGGCTGTGGAAACATAAAATAATGTGTACTGCAAGCTGTAACTGTCAATTAATTAACTGTCATCACTGTTGTTGTCATAAGTTTCTATTGAAAATTCAAGCTACAATTATAATGGTTTTTACAATAGAACCCAAAAAATTTATGATTAAATCATATTTTCGAAATGGTGTTGGAGTGAACGGCGAATGGATTTAGAGTGCGGTGTCATGTTTAGATGAATTTCGGCTACAATTTCCAGATATTGCTTTCCTTGAAGGAGATTTTTACAGCGCACTTAGAAGATGTGTGATTTATTCCAAGACACAGGGAGCATTACTCATAGAGATAGAACTGGAAGGCCAAGAGTTCGTACTCAAAATACAGTTGATGTTCGTCAACGTATGAACGAACAACCCACTACATCACTACGTATACTGTCGCAAGAGACTGGTTTATCATTAGGAACTTGCCATACTATTGTCAAAAAAGATTTAAAGCTTTTCCCATACAAAATTCTTACTTTACATGAGTTGCTGCCAGCAGATCACAATAGGCGAGTTGTCTATTGCCACTGGTTCCAACAAAATTTAATTAATAGTGATGAAAAATAAAAAAATAAAATAAAAACAAATTCCAATTTTAATGATTACAAAGGCTGTGCCTAAACGTTAGTCAATTGTTATATAAAGCTTGCAATAGGCATTATTTTATTTTTTCAAAGCCAACCCTTATGTAATTTCTGTTTGAACTCATGGTATAAATAGAATTTATTCATATATTTTCTATAATTATCATAAATGTAGTATGGAATAACTGGATTGTAACTAAAATGATAAATTGACAGATTAAATTATTTCAATTGTCTTTCTACTTTTATTTGATTCTCTAAATGTAAAACATGTACAAAGATCTATAGAACGTATTAATGTTGGTGTGAAATAACAGTGGACAGGTCATTCTAAGATTTGAGAATACCGATATAACATTCGATCGTAACTATGGTGAGCGTTATTTACCATCCACGTAACTTAACGCCAGCTTTCAGAATCCCACCGAATATCTCTTTTTACGAATACCAAACAGATGATCATAAATTACTGATTTCTTCGTAAAATTTATCGTCAATGATTTGCTGGCGGATTTTTGTAATTTATTTTATTGGCGATTATTTTCTCATTCATGCGCCTACTTAATTTTCACCATCGGTTGTTTAGTCTCTGCAGCCAATTAACTAGGCTATTTAAAAAAGTTCGTACGCGATAACTCTCAGGAAATATCTACTGGAGAAGAAACGCGATCTAGAACAGCGAAAATGGCGTTGGATTTTGGAAGAGGAACCCAGCCGAATCCATAATGAAACTGCAAATATTTTCTTAAACTATTGAGGTTTGTTAAATATCATTATTTAATTTTTCTGATTATTTGTTTATTTTACAAATATTTTTTAAAAATTATTGAAGCAAATATTAGCATTTTGCCAATTAAATCGTAAAATAACACATTCTTTTTTCAAACTACCAGGTCTACAAGTGTGAAATGCGGATTTTTTTAAAACTTGCCGCGCAAACAGAATGTATAGTTCAAAGTTTCTACACATATGGCGTTTTGTTAAGTTATCATTAAGTGTCAAATGCGTATAGGTTATAATTTGAAAAGTGATCATATAGTTTTGTTTTACTGTGTTAAAAATGTCATATTTTGTGCCAAATAAAGAGCATTCGCGGACAGTACTACTGTTTTGTTTTCATTTGAAAAAAACTGCTGCTGAATCATACCGACTGCTTCGAGAAGCTTATGGTGAATATGCTCCAGCGCAAGATACGTGTGAACGATGGTTTCGGCGTTTCAAAAGTGGTGACTTTGATCTTACAGACAAAGAACATGGAAAATCTCCAAAAAAATATGAAGATACAAAATTGGAAACATTGCTACAGGAAGACGATAGTCAATCACAAAAACAACTAGCAGAGCAGTTAGGCGTTAGTCAACAAGCTATTTCCAATCGCCTACGAGAGATAGGTAAGATCCAGAAAGTCGGCAGATGGGTTCCACATGCGTTGAATGAGAGGCAGATGGAAAAATTTTGCTTGCAAGATACAAAATAAAGTCTTATGCATCGTATCATTACTGGCGTTGAAAAATGGATTTATTTTGAAAATCCCAAACGCAAAAAAAAATCGGTGAACCCAGGCTCACCATCCACATCAACTGCAAGACCGAATCGCTTTGGCAAAAAGACAATGCTCTGTACTTGGTGGGACCAAAAGGGTGTGGTCTATTATGAATTGTTAAAACCGGGTGAAACAGTTAATACCCAACGCTACCAACAACAACTGATCGAATTGAACCATTCGCTGCTCATAAAACGACAAGAATACGAAAGAAGACAGCACAAGGTAATCTTTCTTCACGATAACGGTCCATCACATAAGGCAAAAGCAGTTTGCAACACATTGGAGGCAGTCAAGTGGGAAGTGCTACCCCATGCCGCTTACTCACCAGACTTGGCCCCTTCAGATTACCACTTGTTAGCATCGATGGGTCACGCACTTGCCGAGCAGCACTTTTGTTCATATGAAAATGTGAAAGAATGGCTAGATGAATGGTTTGCGGGGAAAGGGGAAGAGTTCTACTGGCGAGGTATTCACAAATTGCCTGAAAGATAGGAAAAATGTATAACTTCTAATGGAGCATACTTTGAATAAATAAACTTTTACTGTGCTTTTAAGTTTAATGTGTTTTATTAAAAAAAAAAAAATCCGCATTTCATACTTGTAGACCTGGTAATTGCATTGGTTTTTAAACATAAAAATGCAACATTTTTTCATTAGGATGATGCTAATTTAATTAGGTCTGTTTCCCTAAACACACTGTTTATTTGTTCACATTCTTTTCCCTGTAATGATTTAATTTACGAAAAAATAAACTGTAAATAAATGGTGAAATTTTTAAAAACTTGGTGTAAATATTTTTAAAATGTACATACTGATGTAAAAAATTGAATTATTTTATTTTTGGCAACAGTTTGGCGGTCATGCTACATATATAAATAAAACATTTTAACGAGTTTACGAATAAGCAAAGATTTATTTAAAATTTTACTTAAAGATAAATGATGTATTATTCCGTGAAATGTATTAAATAAATTGAGCCAGTTATTATGAAAGTGACCTCAATGGAAAATACAATAAATGAATTTTACACTTACCATGATATATTAAGTGTTAGTTTTTTTCACGTATCTGGTATATCAGTCCTTGTTACCGTACTTGTTAATTCTTCGATTAGCTGATTTTTCAAACCGCAGGTCCCTATATTTTATTGTTCTTAAGTGAGAAAATTCAAAAAAGGACATTGAAAAACAAAAGATTTCATATACAGACGATTCCACTTAATTGGGGCAGCCGCTTATTTGGGCCAAATCTCAAAGAACAGAAACCAAATCAAGGGAACCAACAGTAAATTTACATGTTTAATTGGGATAATATTCCGCTTAATTGGGACAGTAAATTTAAGATCACAGTACTTATTATGCTACACATATTCTCAACCAGGAGGCAAAAAAAATGTATGGCCGTGTTACAGCGTTATTTTATGCAGGAAGGAAATGAAGGGAGCCCTACATCCGCACTGAATACCTGTGCTGATTTTGAAGAAGTGAAATGTTACAAATCAAAAGACAGACTACACTTTTGCATTGAATTAAATTGTATGTACCTATTTATTATTTTATTTTGGAATGTATCATTATTTTTTCTTAAAAGTTTATATTGTTTGGTTATAAAATAAAATTTTATATAAAGATTTTATAAAAGAGTTTATAAAATAAAATTATTGAAAGAAAAATATGTATTGTTAAATTTTATGTGAAATTCGCTTAATTGGGGCAGCCGCTTAATTGGACCAAAATGCCTAAGTCCCGATGTGTCCCAATTAAGCGGAATCGACTGTATATATAATTTTTTGTTTGGTAATTGTTTTATAATATGCACTAACGCCATTTAGGACATGGGATTTCAAAAATTTCAACCTCGATACGGTCTTTCGAAAATGAAATAGTTACAAATTTCAAAACTACACGGATAAAAGGCGTTTTTTTATTTAGGTAGATAAAAGTCTAAATTTCAAAAATTCAAACTATAGGTTTAAATTTAAAAAAAATAAATAAAACAAATAAAAATTATGCAAAAAAAATTTTTTTTCTACTACTTTTTGGAGGTTTTGAGATACTGTCTTTCGAAAATGAAATATTTTCAATACTACATGGTACAAAAAGGCGGTTTTTATTTAGGTAGATAAAATTCTAGATTTCAAAAATTCAAACCATTTTCAGTCAGTTTTTTTGAATTTATAGTCGGTAAACCGTAGCTTTTAATGGAAATTATTTTATTATTTTAAGTATACACATTTTTCAGTAAATAAGAGAGAAAGAATTTTTTTCTCAAAAATCGTAAGGGGTACCCCTTACGATTTTATACCATTTTCAAAGATTTAATTTGACGATTCGTATTTATTGGGGCCTTAATAACCTAATTTTGTTAAAATTAGGTTATTAAGGCCCCAATTTTTTTCCTAGACTAATCAAAATACGAAGATTTCAGTATTTATTCCTCTTCAGATATGATTTTAAATTAAAAAAAAAAAAAAAAAATACATCTTAAACATTTCGCAAAAAAAATTGTTTGGGAGTTGCTACAAGATGAGTCCTAAGGCTATTTAGGACCCCAGGAATGAAAAAAAATTCAACCGTAGGTCTCTATCTCATGTAGATTTTGTGATACGGTCTTTCGAAAATGAAATATTTAGAAATTTCCAAAACTATACGAATCAAAAAGGTGTTAAATAAAGAGGGCCCTATTTTTTTTTTTTTTTATCTAGGTAGAAAAAAAGTCTGTAGATTTCAAAAATTCAAACCGTAGGTGCCTATATTTATTGTTCTTAAGTTAGGAATTTTTTAAAATTTGGAAACGGGAAACTAAAAAAAAATTACATTTTGTTTTTTGTTTGGCGGTTGTTTTATAATATGTACTAACGCCATTAGGATCTCAGGATTTCAAAAATTCCAACCGCAATTCCCTATCTCATGTAGTTTTTGAGAGACGGTCTTACGAAAATAAAATATTTACAAATTTTCTAAACTACGCGGATCAAAAAAGCGTTAGGTCAGGAGAGCTACAATTTTTATTTAGGTAGATAAAAGTCTAAATTTAAAAAATTCGAACCGTAGTCTAATCCAGTATTTCTCAACAGGTGATCCGCGAAAGTTTTATTATGTGTTTTTTGCAGTTTATTTTTTAATTTTTATGCACTTTTTTTATGTAAATAATTTATATTTTGTTTAATTTCTGTAAACTTTCTTTGATTTTCTAGAAATAAAATAAATGTATTTAGTTGCACAGTAAATATATTTATTATCTTGCAAAAAATGAACCAATAATTATTATTAGTGACCCGCGGTGCGTTTTTTTTTGTTGAGAAACACTGGTCTAATATCTAATCGTTCAACAACAGAATCATCTCACGAAAATTAGGACTAAATATTAACCTCCATTTTTTCTTAGGAAAAGAAAAAAAACTATAATGCCTATCTTTGTCCTTTCTTAAATGGCAGCCAAAAACACTACAATTCGTTCTGCTTTTTAAGTTTTTCATAACTTCTGTCGACATTGTAACAAAAATTCAACACTAAAATATACGTAATAAGTTAAAATGTACTGTAGTATTTACTACAATAATTAGGCCACCAATTTGCGTATTCAATGGAGTGTCACTTCTCAATAGGCGAGAATTTGCCATGGATGCACTTCTATCAAAAAATTAATTAAGTGTTGCAAAGACCTACGACGGGTTGTAGTGCGATGAAAAAGAAAAAGAACATAGTCACATTCTTGCATCCTTCCAAATTTTCGCTAAATTGTAAGAATTCTGCGCTGCAATTTCTTAGTAAGATATTTTTGTTAATCACGCTAATTAAAGTGTGATAGAGTTGAATCAGTGGAATATTTTTGCTTTAACGCATTAATGGTCCAATTATTTTGGGCAGATGTCCAGGTCATGTGCTATTCGGTGACATCAGTGACTTTTGTTCGATGTTTCATTCATTTGTAATGTCACTTCGCGAGATTCTAAATTAAATTCAACACGTGGGGTACACGAAGTTAAATTCGGAACACCATGGAAATTCTTAATTAGTTATTCGATTGATGATTATCTATGCTGCCTAATACGGCCAGACTAGTTAATTGTCGAAACCGCACTATTTCTATTTATGTGCATTAAAAGTATGATCATTATTGGATTCTAACTAATAGACCAGTTTAAAATCTATAGTAGTGACAGTGGTCAGTTGAACTATTCTGACAAATTGTGGCTTTTCTGATACTGACAAATTAACTTTTCGTAAATTTACATTTTTTAGCAAAATTTCATAGATAATTTATCATTATTGTTATAGAAATTCGATGTGCATTTAAACCCAGGGTCGGCGCGAGGGTCGTTGGCGCCCTAGGCAAAGCTTAATTCACCGCCCCTAGGCAGGGCCGTAACTAGCTTTTACATATTATGTAAAGTGATGACCTAAAAAAGAAAAGGTCCTCACTTTTAAAATACAATTAATACCCTAATTATTTTTACATTAATTTAATTAATTTGGCGCCCTTTTTCATTGATCACCTGAGGCAAGTTTAAACCTAACCTCTCTATTAAAACTTCCATGTTTCCAGTTTTTATACTGCTTGACATCTAATTACCTTTTTAATTCTTGAATAGAATGATCTTCTAGTTATTCATTATACCTCGGCAATGTGTAAATGAGATATTTGTAAGATTAGTTTGACAAAAGCACACTGGCGCTAGTGTTGTTGACGTCACTTTGGATATCGTCTATTCGCGACTGAAACTAACGTTGGCGGCGCTGCCTACAACAGCTGATGGCGGACGAAAAGCGTATATGTCAGAAGTTTTTTCTTAATATTTATCTGTTCAAACAATATTTCGGCAAAAAAGCACTGTATTTAAGTCACTGTATTTTAAAATACTTCTTAATTCACATAAACTGCAGCACAATACGCTACAAATATTATCCAATTATACGCTTCTGTTTAATTTAGCCAGTCACCACCAGTTGTCTCAATGTTATTTGCAGTCGCGAATTAGGCCAAGTAACTAAAACAGTAACACCGGCCCCGGCTAAGAGGGTAGGTACATTGTATTTTTATAAAGGACAATTTTTCACTAATCCATTTTACTGCAATGTATTCTTAAAAACACCTTTAACAACCCCTCTGATTCTCTATAAAGCACCGGGGGCTTCACCCTGTTTAAAATAAATAAACTGATGGTGATGTTACTATGAACTGACACGAATTGTTAAATTTACGATCACTTGTACATTTTACGAAACAAGTTGTTCTGTCTGTCTGTCGGTCCGTCCGTCTGTCTGTGTACACGTGCAGAGCAAATTTGGCTAAACAGATTTTTATGAAACTTCATATTTAAGCTTTTGACATCAATGGCACGAGTTGATCAACTTTTGGTAAAAATCGGCTGACTAAAAACTCCCATTTTTAGTCAACCGTGTCAAGGGGCAAGTTACTCGTGTCGATTTTAAGATTTTTGTGAATATTTCACAACAGAAAAATATCTCGAAAAAATTTATTGAACAAAAGTAGCTGGGAGTTTACTCGTGTCGATTTAAAAATTTTTGCGAATATTTAGCAACAGAAAAATATTTCGAAAAAAATTATGTAACAAAAGTTGTTATAAATGCAATAACTAACAACTTTTATTTGAGACATTTTTTGATAAAACGAAAAAGTATAGAAACATTTTTCGAATTTTTTTCCATGTATCTATTTTGTTATACTTATATGTAACGTTTCCATGGTCATGATAAATAATATCTCTGTTAGAAAATATTAGGCCAAGTTATTTCTACTCGGCTGCTAGAATGTATTTTATACAAGTACTTTGTGATGGCGGTCGGCCTTCTGGTGGCCACAGCTGATTTTTTGTAATTAAATGGGAGGTGACAAGAATAGTATATTCTGTAACAAGGTTGGAATGAGAAAATTCGATGCGAGTGGAACCACGAGCATCGAATTTTCTCATTCCAACCGAGTCACAGACCCTACTTTCTCCACGACCACCAGAAAGAAAAAAAAAAATTAACAAATAATTATTTTAGCAAACATTTTATCTTAACAAATAATTTATGTTACATAACAAATTAATCAGTTAATTAAACTATTTTTTTTAAATTTATTATTTGTTTAATGTTAATTTAATTTGCCGCACATCGGCCACTGTTTTAGGTTAGGAAGTTATGTTGCATTTATTTAATTAATGTAAACGTTGCATATATCTTAATGTAACCCTACAAAAACAAAAGACAACAAGCATGGAATAGTTATTCCATAACAAGTGATGGAATGAAATACACGCAAAATGCATAAGAAGATAAATGCTTTAGAATAACATTCCAACTCTTGTGTTAGAATATTAACTTTCTGTAGTCAAAATTGGTTTTAGAATTGGTAAATTCTATAGTGGTCGTGGAGAAAAGTTTTTACCAGTCTAATTTTCTTTTCTTGACTCTATTGGCAATTTAATTTTATCTTTCAAATTATTTCTTACAAATCCATAAAAATTCGTATTAAGATTGGAAACGTGCAAATTAAAATTCTTTATCGGTTGTTTATTTATTTTCTTTAATTTAAGCATACAACTTTAATACTTATATAAAAATCACAATTTCTCAGTTCAGGTTCAGGAGCAAGTTTCCATAAAAATGAATCCAAGGATATCAGAAGTAAACAATGATAATTGCGAATTTTTTTCAACTAAAAACTTCCATTAAAACCTAACCTCCACAGAAAAATGTGCTGAAAAGTATATTTAGTAAATGTATCAGGTTTTATTTGTTTTCAACAGAACAAGGTTAAGTAAAAGGTTAATATACCTACGTAGATTAATAATTAACATAGTTTTTAATTGAGTACTGCGCATTAAAAAATACGTTATATGGTTTAGATTTTTATTTTAAAATTATATGATGGTAAAGATTTATGTATTTGTTTCAATTGTCTTTGGAATTTTCCGCGTGTGAGCGGACTTGTGGGCGGATTAAATTTACATTTGTGATATTTTTCATCAATATCCATACTAATATGTAAATTAGTTTTGTGTGTATGTATGTATTAATTAAAAACTAAATAATGGCTGCACCGATGTATGGGTCAATTCTGTGCAACCTGTTACGCGTTGTGTAAGCAATATATAGGTGTTACGGGTACCTATAGGCACTTGGTAGATTTTGGTTGACTGCCGTAATATTTAAATGGAACGTTACGAATAAAAACATCAAAAATAAATAATGATAATAATAAAAATATTTCACTTTCAAGTCGTACCTGCTTGAAATTGATATGATTTTATTTATTTTTATTATGCTCCGATTTACAGATATACTGTGTTCGAAATGCAGAGATAGTAATAAAATCACGTGAAAGATTGAAGTCGCTACCCTATTGGCTGTGGTATAAATTTAACGGCTAACGAACGACGAGAGTTCAACAAAATATCACGTGAACATTGTATGATTACTACTTCTTGTTTCCGAACAGAGTATAGCTTAAGAGTAAGGATGCGAAAGTGTTTAAATCAAAATGGATGGCACTTTGAGCACTTCGAAATAGAAATATTTTACTTTCAAGTAAATATGCAATGGATAGTGATTTTTCAAAAAGCCGGATACCGGATAATTGGACTAATCAGACTGACGAATACTGGATTATCCGGCCATCTGACACTTACTTGTAATCAGTACATTTATTTGTAATCTTAACAAAACAAAATAAAACAAAACATAAACATGTTTGAATATGTAGTATGTAACTAAACGTATTTTGGAAAAATATATATATATATATAAATCATTTAAACTAAATTTCAACGAAAAAAAAAAAATAAATAAATAAATAAAAATAAAAATAATATGTAGTATGTATTTGTGTAAATGCTAAACACCTGCACAAACAAGTAAACCAAAAAAATGTTTAATCTATATTAATAATATTTGAGGCTATATCTGTTTTTCTATTTTTTTCCTCTAATCTATTGTTAGAAGTTAACAAAAAAAGGAGAAGAGAAAAGAAACGAAAATCATTATTTTAGGAATATTATTACATAAGAAATCTAATTATTAATATTAAATGTTAGAATACGTTTATTTTAATTAAAATGTATCGCTAATTAAATTAGGATTATCAATTCTTGATAATTTGATAAGGTAATGATACTAATGAGTTGTATTATGTAACTAAGCAAGCCGCTACTGGCAGACGGTTGTCTGAGTCCACACTGATGGACAAGACTTCACACCGTTCAGATGAAGTGCCGCTTGTGAGTTTTTGGTTGTGAATAAATTGTTTAAAACATATTGTGTTATTATATGTTTTTATGTGTATGAAATTAAGTTTCTAATACTATAGACTATAATCTGCTTATATAATTAAAATTTTGTCTGTCGCATAAAATTATTAGGTTGGCAACGAATAGTAACAAGAGCCTGAATGTGTTGAATGCCATTTTCTATCGGTAATACTACAAAAAAAGTTTTAGAAGTTTTAATGACGTCAGAACTTTGAAAGTGTAATGTAAATTATAATGTAAAACAGCCTTAAATTTTCAGTATTTTATTTTTTTTCCTTCTAAATATCAATAATTGGTACACTTTGTGTGATATAATTCATTCTTCTGAGCTCTATGTTGTAATAGGCCGTATTATAAATGAAATATAAGATCAAATGCGGAAGGTCTGAAGGCTTTCTGGTCATTGACACAAATGTGTCCTTGGACATCTTTAAATTTATACTAAAGGAAATTCGTAAACAATGGTCTTGTTGTTATTTCTTCAAATTGTTTGTAGCTATCTCGTACAATGATACTTTTAAACATTTTAAAAATAACACTATTTATTTATTTATATATTTCGAAATTTATAATTTGCATTTAACAATAGTTGTTCTTCTATTCCTAATTTAAAATAAATAATCGAGATAATGAGTAACGCAATTGTTTGTTATCAAACATACACAATTGTAGTTGCTCTATGTAGTTGTGCATACACATTGCTCAGTTGTTGCTTTAATCAACAGTAGACTGTATGTACCGTAAATTGCCCATCATATGTATGTATTATGTGTGCATATATGTGTTTAGGGTTAAAATAATATGTGTAAATATTCTGTCCCCAAATATTGGTTGTTCAGTTTATGTAAATGTAATTAGCCTTATTTATAATCTTAAAATGTACCTGGAAATGTGTAGCGTGCAACTTGGTAAAAGTTACTCCCTCCGTTAGAAAATATGGTATACATTTTGATTTTTTCTTGTCCGAAAATATGATATACAGTCATGTGCGTAAAAATAGCAGTACCCGAAAAATAGTATAGATACAAAAAAAAAAACTTGGTTTAAGTAATAACAAAGACAAAATTTTACTGATATATTATATTTTAGGAACAAATTTATTATTTTGATAAAAAGAAAGTAGTTTTGTCGATTCATTAAAATCTTGGTATAAATCCTCTAATTTTCAATAAAATTGGTTCTAACTGTCACGTCAAAAAAGAACTGTCACTTCTCTCCCGTCATTAGGCATTATATTTAACCCAAATAACGCTATTCAAAGTTCTGCGTTAAAAGCGATTTCAGAAATTGCTCAATGAACTTGTGACAGGCAAAGAAACAAAAACAACTATATCTACTAATTTATCTTTTCTTCGCCTTCGTTTTCTTTTTAAATAAAACTTCTCTCTGAATATGTCAAGATAAGGCTCAATCAAATTATACTACGCCCCATACTTACAACACGATCCTTAACAATGTGAAATCAACAGAACAGTCCTTGAAATTAAAGTACTACTCTGAATCTTTGACCTTATTGAAAGTAATTGCTCAGAAATATGGATCTTAAAAAAGCGATATCGACGGTACATTAGTCTTTCAAAACAGTACGATACTAAATATTAGGTCAAATTGAATTGATTGAAGGACTCTCTTTTTAGATACCTCATATCCAGGCTCAGATAGAGGGACTAGGAGGGCCATAGGGCCCCGGTGCTCCGAATATTATTTATATTTTACATAAATTACATAAATAAACGGAGGGGAATGGGGCCCCCGAAATGTTGTTTCGCCCGGTCCCTGTTGAAGCTCTCTCAGCGCCTGCTCATATCTATATTAATAAAATTGGAAGCTATATCTGTTTTTTTATTTTTTCGGTCTACACGTTTCAGATCATTTTAAGACCATATCCACAAAAAAACAATTTTAGTCTGTCTGTCCGAAATTCACGCAAAAACGGTTGGACATATTTTCACGAAATTTGGTGTGATAATAGAGTGAAACCAGGATGCGAACATATGCCGGGTTTACATTGATAGAGTAAATGAGCTAGTAACTAGTGCAAGTAACTAGGAACTAGTTACTATTCCTGTGTATACAGTTGACAATGTGACTAGTAGAGTACTAGCTTATAGTAGTTGGGCTAGCAGACGTATTTACTAGCTACTATCGTTTCCCCCACTACGCAAAATTGATTCATTTCAAATTGGCGGCAAGCGGTAACCTGTCGTAACAAATAAAAAAAGACCCATATCAGGTAAGTTACAATTTATTTGCATAAATTGCGTAACATTGATTTATTAATTGATGATTTCTGAAATCATCTGTGAAATAAATGCCTTTGATACACGAAAAAGATGTTGTAGACTACGATAACTATTTCCTGTGGCAGGAAATAAAACGTTAATTCCAATTTTAATTTTGCTGGAATCGCATCTCTTATTAGTGTATCAGTTCGTTGTATTAATGGACTAACAAAATTTAATAACCTATTAAAATCGTCTGGTTTCATTCTTAAATACAGTTTGTACTCTTTTTGATCTTCCACGGCTAATTCACGAAATAGAAGGGCTGATGCGCCATGGGTAGCTCTTCTATCAATTCATTTTCTAACCCATTTTCGTTTAGGCTTATATTCTGTACCGATTACTTCAATAAGACAATCAGTTATTTCCTCCACAAGAAATGATTAATACAAAATACCATTTTTTTAATGGCATCACGCTGGCGACGATGTATATTCATATTCATAAACTATTTTTATAATTGCACAACAAAATTACAGTGAAGATATCAAATGTGTTTTGACACTTACTATCCAGAAAATAAGATAGTATGCCAATTGTGTACGAACACCTACTATCCCGAAAATAAGACAGTAGAGTAAAACGCGTAGTACTTGCGCTAGTTACTAGTTCTTTTACTCTACCAGTGTAAACTCGGCAATAGGCTATAAGGCGCCCTAAAAATTTTATTCTAGGGGGATGTTTTCGGGGTTAAATTTGTTAAGAAATTTAAAATATCTCCCTTATTATTTATTCGATTAATTATAAATTAATCGATTGATTATTAATTAATCGAAACCAAAAATATCATATGATTAATCGATTAACTGAAACAAAATAATCGATTATTTCAATCATTCGATTAATCGTTGCTATCGCTAGCGCCGTCCCCTCGTGATTTTTCCGGTCAGGCAGACGGTAATTACGCTACTGTCGCAATTACTAAAAGAATAAGAACCACTGGAGTAAGAGCCTAAATTACGAAATATAAATTAACACTTATTAAAAATTCAATCTGTTGAAACAATTTAATAATAAATGCAGCAACTAATCTCGTACTTAAAAAGTTATTAATATTCATTATTTAAATAAGGCGTTTCAAATTATTTTGTTTTATTTTACATTTACAGTTTAATTACAAATATTTTGTAATGAATGGTTACTTTATTTTTATCTATCTTTTCTGCCACGAACAATAGATCAATAACTTGTTAGACAGATTAACTGTAAGTACGCTTTGGGAATTATTTATTAGGCAAACGAACGGATTAAGGAATTGTTTAGATTAGCGATGGCGAACTTTTTTCCCAGACGGGTCAAAATTGAATTTGTAATTTTGTAGATTCAATTCGTCAAATATTAATGCGTAAATAAAAGTCTGCCGCTTTAGGGTGTAAGTATTTGTGTGGAACCCCTGCTAACCTCGTTAACACTACCTGAGCTAGCGGCCTTGTGTTTGACGTGTATATTAAAGGTATGTGACAGGTAATAGTTGAATTCCATCTCGCTATTATTATCATATTTGTTGATTTTTCTACCTTGCGTCGCTTAGACCCAACCTTGGTTATCTTAGAATCTCTCTTTAAATTCTTCAGTACCATCTTCTTTCGTACGGATCATTTGAAATCGTCATAGGTTCGCCATCACTGGTTTAGATGTTTGTAGACTGGTATAAGAATACTAAAATATTTTCGTATTAATTTTCATACAATTATTAGGACCTATTAGATCTTATTGTTTAGATCTTATTTTGCAAAATGTAATAGATCTTCGAAAATCCAGCTAATTGTATTATTTTGAATCGATTGTTGTAAATAGCTGCGCACTGCTAATGCCGACGGTTGAGCCCGGTGATAACTTTTTGATCAAATTGATCTCTTTCAAGTGGATCTTGGACGTTCGCGTCCTCGATTATTCTTAGGGTTCGAGTGCCATTTTAACAATATTATTGTTGGAACCTCAGATATGTCTTATGTTCATTTTTCTTTCTGATTGCATCGCAGCAGTAAATTAGCATTATTAATTATCTTCTATTAGAATATAAGCAAAATTTTGCGTAATGTGCGATTTATGAAAACTTGCCGACGATTTTTTAAAACGTTCGTATTGAAAATCTTTCATTTTGTCGCATTTGTGTAATGGGAAGGGCTTTAGATGTTGTGGAGTCCTTGCGAATCTTGCTGATGACGCTAAAGAAGGGAGACAATGGTGAATAAAAAAATGGTTTATTAATTATATATGGATATAAAACAGGGGTTTCCTCTTTCCGTGGGGGGGCACTTTTCAATTTGAAAATGGATGTACCCTTGGATACGCCACTGCTGTAAGATACATCATCACCAAGAATAGAGAAAATTAATTCGCACGTCGTTTTTGCTTTGTTGGAACTCGTCCTGAATGCAGACTCGAATATACAGTTTCTTGGCTCTGATCGTGTCCAGTTCTGTTTTGTAACGTTTTATTTACATTCAATCATTTCAAGTGCATTCACGTTAACTATGCAATGACGTAGTAGTTAATAAATTTGCTGTATTGTATTTGTTTACAAATATCAAAAAAGTTAGGTTATATTCAATAGCTTCTACAAAAGGATTTAAAACCTATATTTTCTAGGGTATAAAGGGAGTCGCGCCCGTAAGGCCGCTTTTATTATTAAATTCAATTTTCTTAATTTAATTTAAATATAAAAACTTTTGATGTTTTTATTAATGTTGAGAGCCGCTATTTGCGAGTTTTAATATTTATTAACCAAACTTAACCACTCAGTTACTGACCTGTTCAGAGCACACTTCGCTAGTGAAAATATATTTAAAGTTTCTTAATTTAAATTACGCGTCTCTAACGCGGTTTTAGTGAATTTACACCTGCTGTTTCATTAAAATATTGTTTGTGTGTCTACACCATGCAAGGAACCTTCCGAGGACCCAGGAACCTGTTTTTTGGGACACCAGTGTCACATATGTAAAATTGGAATAAATATTCTACATATTTATTAAGAATACATCTACTGTAAGTCTGTTCCGATTTTACGTATATTCTAATTCATTGTTTATTTAATATATATATTTTTTTGTAATTTAATTTCTATTTGTTATCGCCTCTGCGCGATTTTGTATTTTTTTGTTCACACACGCTGATCTCTTGATCACGTGTGCTGATTTATTTTCAATTTAAATTTAACATCTGTAATTTTTGTATTTATTATTAATTTTGTTATATATTATCAGTTTATTTATATTGTATTTGTGATACTGCAATTTCATTTATGTGATACACCCATCGTGTTGAGCAACGTTTTCCGCATTTTTTGTCGCTTGGCTAGGTTTTTCAGAGACGTCGTGGGATTTCTAGGTTTGGTTCCTCCATAGCCATTACTTGTGGGCGTAGAATTTTACCCGTCTATACCCCAGCTGGGGCTACCATTTCCCTTGTGTTAGTCTCCTAGAGCAGCCCCTAGGAGCAGAAGAGTTTATACCCCCTCTCCTTTCCTCTAGGTCGTCCATGTCTTCCTCAGCGGCTCAACTCGGTGCGTTCGTGTCACGTAGCCGGTTTTTATTTCTATATTCCAGCCTTCTGCTGGTGGTCCTTCGAGGTCTCCGCCGCGAAGACCATTTGTGTGACTGTCTGGCCACCTTACCTTACTTAGGTTGGGAGCGGGCGCCACAAAGGGCGACTAATGTGAATTAAGATATAGAGTTATAAAAAAGTCACATATTTTATTATTAGAATAATAATTTTTTTTGAATATTTTCCCAGCAAACATTTTTATACGCGCCAGTACTGGTAAAGCACATACTCCCCGGCATTGAAAGTAATGGGCCAGTGCTGGCATTTCGTACTGGGCCAGTACCCCGGTGTCCCGTGGCCCTTAGCTGGCCCATTGATGTATCAGTTGCTGGCCCAGCGACGGTAAAGTGCATTGAAAGTAATGGGCTGGCATTTCGCACTGGGCCAGAGCTGGCATTTCGCACTGGACCAGTGCTGGCATTTTGCACTGGGCCAGTACCCCGGTGTCCCCGTGGCCGTTAGCTGGCCCATTGATGTATCAGTTGCTGGCCCAGCAACGGTAAAGTGCAAAATAATCGCATTAGTTGCAATATTTATTTCTGACGGACCAGTGCTTATATTATACCCACTCTCTAGTGTTTCAAATGTAACATATGTGTACTTACCCAGTATTAAAATAAATTAATGGTTAGGTGCAAAATAAATACTCTTTTGGCCATTTTCACCATCGTTGAATACATTTATTTAACAAATAAAGTTGACAATATCGCATCGGTTTTAAACTATTAATGAAGAAATTAACATTGCTGTCAATAGAATGATGCGATATTGTTAACTTAAGTTGTTAAATAAATTTATTCAACGATGGTAAAACTGGCTGATTGTAAATTGTATTAACAGTTATAATTTATTGATTTATTTATAAATATTAAATAAACATAATTTCAGGAATAACAGGAATTAGTTTATTTAATTTATTAATTTAATGAAGAATTTTAAGAAAATGGTTTTCTGCCATTTCGGCCAAACCAATTGCATCCTAAAGATAAGGGGTGACTAATAATTTTCGCCAATATTCGTCTTGTATTATCTACCACATCTTTCCCTCCTGACTTGAAGAGTGCCAACCTAAAGAAATCATACTTGTTAAAATAAATTCAATAATCAAATTTTGTAAGCATTAATGCTATAAGCTGTTCACTTTTGTAAGAACAAACTAGATCTGGTTATTTTGGTGATTTTTATAGTGTATTACTGACTTTTAGAAACTTGGTTATATTGTAAAAAAAGCTTTACAGTTTTGGATTAAGTTTGTATTATTTTAGGTTGGTATTATATTTACAAAATATTTAAGATTATGTCACTATTCAAAATGAAATATGACAAATTATATTTTTTTAAATGACATATTTATAATCTTGTAACAGATTTATTAATAATTGAAAATTTTATTACATGAAAAAAACTGATTGAACTAAACTAAAAAATTAAATAATTTAACATGAAATAGTTTGTGTAAACTACGTCCTTAAATCTAACAAAACACACACAAATCACAATAAAAAATTGTATAATGTTCACAAAACAATAACTATTCAAATAAACATCTTGACAAACTGTCCACCAACACGTATCAACTTGTACTGGCCCTCGAGGGGGTACTGGCCGTTAGGACGTTTTATGACTAAGAACAATCAGACTTTTCAAATTATTACATTCAAAAAAAGTTTAGTTTTAAGTAATAAGTATAAAAATGTTTGCTTGGATTAATACAAATAAAGAGTGCTTATAAAATGCTGGTAAAGTACTTCGTATAGGCGGAATGCGAAATACAAATGTGAAGTACATTATTAATACTGGCGTTTCACTTACTTTTGGTGCCAGCAGTAAAAGCAGTTTGCCGGATTCGGCCGTTAGTTAAATGTTTGCTGGGTTAATTTCATTTGTTCGAATTTTACATGAATTACGAATGTTCGAACATTATTGCCAGTATTAATTGTAATTCTTTAATTACTATATATATAATACTTCAATTTAATTAGTATGTATATAATAATTTTACTTTTAATTGCTGTTTAAGATGTTGCAACGTAGGAATGGGCTACTAACATTTGGAAGCCAAATGTAACGACTGAGTAATGCTTGCATTTTAGGTACATTACATTGTAACATTGGCAACTAAATTAGCTAAGTATAACGTCATTTTATTGTTATTGTGAATGAACTTTGTCACATGACATTTTATAAACTTTGATGCCAACTCTTTAAAAACACAAATAGGCGAGATGTTCTTTTATTTTTTAATAATTGTATCAACGCTGAAAAAAAAAAACATTTTTATTATTATTTTACAGAAGGAATTTGTTGAATGAGTTACCTTGTTTTACTAAATGGTTGTAGTTATGTATCTACCTACTAATGTAAAAATGTTTTAGTCCGTGTCTGATTATCATCTGTCGTTGTAGTGTTGAATTATTAAAAAGTTTCGTCTAATAGCCACGGTTTATCAATATTAAATACGATTTACTACGTTCCATGTTTATCATATCAGATATTGAAACTGAAAGTTACTTTCAAATTAGCTCGACAAACTGAATGGATCCGAGACTTCCAGCAGTGGCGGATGTAAGGATTAACTGCGTATACACCACTTATTTAGGATTATCAAAAGTGACATTATGCAAATTGGCACGCATTTATAAAAGATCCTGATTAGTTATACACATCATGCTATTTTCGTTGGCCTTTGTCGTTTCTTTTTATGAGAAGTTTTAATATATTATTGGATATGGACTAAAATTTAAACATTTTTATTTGTTGTTTTTAGAGTTTTGTAGGTAAGACAAAAAATTATTAAGACAAATAATTAGTAAGATAAAAAAATTATTTATTTATCTACCAATAACCCCTTTCTATCATCGGAGAAAATTCTGGGCCTTTTGCCACAAATGGATCAAGAAAACATCTCAACAAGAACTATTCGCAGAAGATTAGTTAGTGAGGGTCTTTTTAGTCGCCGTCCTGCTAAAAAACCACTTGTATCCAAAAAGAATGTGAAGGCCCGATTAAAATTTGCTAAAAATCATATTGACTAGACTGTGGATCAATGGAAAAAAGTTATTTTTAGTGATGAATCTAAGTTCAATTTGTTTAAAAGTGATGGTGTAAGTTACGTTAGGAGGCCTGCTAATAAAAGATTAGTTGTAAAATACACCTTGCCAACAGTTAAACATGGCGGAGGTGGTGTGATGGTATGGGGCTGTTTCTCGGGATATGGTATGGGTCCTCTATATCACATTGAAGGAATAATGGATCGATTTAAATATAAAGACATTTTTCAGAATGTTATGGAACCTTATTCTGATGAGTTCATGCCTTTAAAACATATTTTTCAGCATGATAATGACCCAAAACATTCTTCGAAGTTGGTCAAAAAATGGTTCGAGGATTCAAAAATTAACGTAATGACTTGGCCGTCACAGTCACCCGATTTAAATCCAATAGAAAACCTTTGGGAGATTGTCGACAGAAAGATTAGAAACGAAACGCATTCAAATATTGAAGATTTGTTTAAAGCTTTGCAGGGTGCCTGGTCTAATATTGATAATGAAATGATCACGAAATTATTAGAATCGATGCCGAAAAGATGTCGGGAAGTTATAAATACTGGTGGTTACTATACAAAATATTAAAAATGTGTTTTGTTATTAATAATTCATTTTCTTAATTAATAAAAAAAAAGATTTTTTAAGAGTAGTTGCTATCTTTATAACCAGGTAAAAATGATAAAAACTATAAAAAAAAAAAAAATAGAATTTACTATTAAAATTAAATTTTTTACTATAATATATGTAGAGGATTGTTAAAGGTAAGAATTACATTTTTTTAATTTTAAAAATATTGAATAGAATAAAAATAAAAGAGGATTATCAAAAGTTGCTATCTTTATGGCCAATACTGTATATATTGCGTAGTATCAAAATAAAGATCTTAAAACGTAAATGAGCGAAAAGTTTTCTTCATTTTAATATGATTTTTACAAAAAAGGTGCAAAAGAAACTCTTCTCCTACACCCTATAATCCAGGGGGGAGGTAAATCGAAAACATTCTGAGTTTATTAGCCGGAATACTATAGCAGGAATTTTTGATCGGGTAATTACTTCGAAAGTTATCGATTTTTTTCCAACACCGTTTGCTTACAATATTTATCTAACTGATTGGAGTCTGGGTCTTGATGTGAAGGAATCTCAAGTACGCTTTAAGTCTTTAGATGGAAGCATGTGGATTAATCTTTCAGTAGTTATCAAATGTTGATAACTATTGAAATAATAAATTTCATATGTATCCACAATTTGTTATAACTTACTAAATACCTACAAAAACTCACACTTCATACAATTCATATTTTTAAAATCCTAATCGTATTTTAAAATCAATTTCAAACGAATTTCAGATATTTTTTTGTATTTCTTTATACATAAAAGGCTGACGAAGGCGTTAGATGCTGGTGGTGATGACTACAAGACATGTGTATAATGTTGAAAAATCTATATATAGATGATATAGTGTGAATTCAAGACGAACGAAAATAAATTAATATTTTAAATAATTTATAACATATTGTACATAACCTAAATTTTGCAAATATTTTCGCTCTAGTTAATTATGTTTATTTGATAGGCAATAAACTGTAATTTCGTTCTTTATCATTGTTTTTATTTTTTTCACTTATTATTTTTCCGAATTTCGGTGATTAAAATATGAAAAATTGTCTCCTATTCTTTTTTGCTTCGAAAAGTTTTAAATCCACCGCTGCCTTTTAGCTTTTAAAAGCGTGTAGAAGTAAATATAATTACTTTTACTTTACATCATTAATTGGCAATGAAAAGATAACTTGATTTAATATTATGACATGACCAGTTGAACAAAATATATTTTAAATGGAATATAACTTTGAAGCAGAGTCTGATTACTTATATTTTATTTTTTCTGTCTATATTCACTTAAAAATAAATATATACATTTTTAAATCGGTAGATCACACTTTAAATAATTATTTGGGGGGTAATAAGTAAACTTTGATGACTTTCGTGTAGTTGGTTTTGTTAGTTTATTGGGACGATATTGGTGGAAGAGCTCTGTAGACGTCGAAGGTTACTCTGGATTTTCTGGCGTTATACTCTCGGACACGCTCAGCTTCGGTTTTGGAACCCTTAGGGGCCTTAATACTTGCGGCCTGTACCAGAGCCTTCCGTTTGCGGCACTCTATCATGCATTCAGCAGCATTTTTCTTTGGCATGGTGAAGCTGGGAGGTATATATTGTCACTTGTAGGCATCTTACAACACTAAAGATTTTTATCTTGCACTCAAATATGAGTAAAATAATCGATTCTCTACCAAACGAAATAAACCCGACGTCTATATGACTATTGCTTTTCAAGATATGAACGCAGAATATCATTCCAGTCTCCGATTTTGAGCGTTTATTTCCACTATCAACTGTGTGCGCTAGCAGTGGCGCACGACCTTGACACGTGTTTTTGCATTTCGCTATTACACACGTCTTCCAAAGCTCGGGCAACCTGCGAATACCCATGGAGAAAAAAAATATTGGTTGCCTGCGAATCCAAATTTACACACAATAATAAAAAGAGGATTAAAAAAAATAGTATCTAACTATGAAAACTATATGTAAAAACAACACAACTATAATCAGTATGAAACAACTATGTAAAAAATAGTAACACGTTAAGATCCGTCAAAGTGAGAACAGTAATAAATTAATGTAGCAACTTTTTGTAGTCAAGTGCAACAGCAGAAAGTCTGAAACAGTTGATATTGTTAACATTTTAATTAATTTTAAAATTAGCATATTAATTTATTTTTCTTTTTTTCCAGAGGAAGAGTGCTATCATTGCATGGCTAGTCTCGTAGCAGCGAAAGAAAAAGTTTTCATCACACAAACAAAACTACTGTACGAGGTGACGTGGAAAACCGTGATGCAAATTGCGAAGAAGCATGTGGTGAGTGTTTTTAATATTTTTATCACAATATCCCAAATAACACTTGCCCCAGTTACAGAAATATATAAACGTTTTTTGTTTTATATCGTCCTTTGGTTATTTATATACCGGACATACTGAAACATAAAATGAGAAATTATGTGTCCGCTAATTTCTTTATTTGATGGGTTTAGTAGAAAGTTATCGCTGGATTAAGATGTACTGTTGCACCGGAAATATAAATATTGGTGTAATTTACATGTCTAAAGCGAAGACTATAGTGCAACAGCGATTGAAAGTACAAGTCCAAACGATACAATTAAAAAATATTGCGACATTAATCGTTTCCTTGACAATTTATTAATATTTTCAAGCCAGTAAAAATAATTATACTGGGCGTTTTTGGGAGCTATTTAAGCATTACTAGCTTCTTTATTATAAGAGATGAGAAGGAGGTTACATTAGAAAATTGGAAAAACAATTGATCATCAAATAAATGTAATAATGTAAAAAAAAAAAAAAATACTCCCTCCGTTCTAAAATAAGTGTCCGATTTAGGAATTTTATTTGTTCCAAAATAAGTGTCCAATTTCATAAAAAAAAAAAAAATATGCAAAGGGATGTATAACGTATATTTTCATTACTGAACTAAATGTGAGGAAGCTTGTAATCGTTGTCTCTTCTATGAAGCATGGTCAATTCCATACACTTCTGCAGTGTAGTGAAACAATTGTCTAGTTTTTCCGCGGTTATTTCATCCCATGTTTTATGCACGGCCGCAGTGAGTTCATCAATACTGGACGGGGACTCTTTGTGTTGTAATGATTAAATGGCGTTAAAGAAACCCAAATCGAGGACTAATTTAAATAAATAACTACTGATACATTTAATTTCATTGTTTCAATAATCCATTAAAAAAACTAAATTCGGACACTTATTTTGGAACGGAGGGAGTATATTTTTTTAATCTATCGCACATATTTATCTTTAATAAATTATTAGGTCACTATAAGTCTAAACTTAATATAGAAAAAGTTATTAAGACTTGATTAAAAAATTACAACCAAAATAAAACAATTATAATTTCAATGTTTCACAGTCACCTTATAGAATAAGATGAAATAAATATTAAAAACCAAGTCTTATTTAATTATTTTTACGATAAGTAAATAAAAATAAGAGCCTTGATTTTTAACATTTTTTTCATTTTAATAGAATAAGTGGCTATAAAACACTGGAATTTTACCTGTTTTGCTTGTGATTTACTTGTTTAATCAAGTCGTCAGTAATAGGGGATACGCATAAAATTTATATTTCCTTAAAACTACATTTTTTTGATATGTTATGTGACCTAACAAAACAAAAATCACATTTTAATTAATATTATAGACAAATTTTTTAATTAAAATATTGTAAATTTGAAATATGCCGACAACGGCGCGAAGGTTACCGAGTAAATACGACTGAGTATGACGTCAAACGACTGGGGTTTGACGTCACAGATACAGTTACAACATAATCTTTACGTGTGTATATTGTATTGTTCGAGTGTTTTGTATTTGTGTTTAAACAATTTTTCACGCATTTATTATTAAAATGGCAGATGCAGATTTTGTTAGGGCTGAGTGATAATTTACCCAACATTGATGCATTTATACTCATGGAATATATGAAAAAACATATACAAACATAACGTTTACTTTTTTTTCTGAAATATCGGCTTTATTTCGCCTCATAGCTTCCAGCCACAAATTTCGCCTTTTCTGTTGTTTTTCGCCATCAGGTAATGATATAAATTGTTTTTTTTTTAAATTTCTATTTGAACTATTTGTGCACTTCGGTACTAAACAATATTTTCGACTATGTTTCGAAGTACTAGGGCCTGGATCTTCCATATTTTATATATTTTAATATAAAATTTAATTCGGTAAACATGTATAAATTGTTTTTATAGAATTAAACTTTATTTTAATTAAAATCACTCTAACTTTACATAACCTATAAAAGTTATACAAGCAAATAAGTTCACGACTGTGTAGGCTGCACGCTGTACGCAGTACACTGGGTAGGCTAGTAGTGTACTGCGTCACTTAGAAGGGGTAGGGCGTCACACGACGTTTTCGCGCGCTACATACATTTATAATTTTTTTAAGCCTTCAAATTAAAAAAAAAAAAAATGCAAAACTGTTTTTTATGTTTATATGCAACAAGAGGAATATAATAAAAAAAAAAAAAAATTAAAGAAATCATGCCTATCCCCTATTATATAATACTTCTATTTAAGTTTATAGGAAAGGGCTACCAACCTTTCGGACCCAAATGTAATGCTTGCTTATGTGTTACATTACATTACATTCTAACATTGGCAACTAAATTAACCAAGTATGACAGTATTTCATAGTTATTGTGAATGATCTTGATACTATAGTATATATTACATGGGCGATTATAACAGCCATTATTCACGAAGATGACGTTTGAGCCCACGAGTCGCAGGCGAGTGGCGCAAATCATCTGAGTAATGAACATAATCGCGAATGTAATACTATACTTTTTCCACACCTATTAAGACGTTGACTGCCAAGGTAAGTTTCAGGATTCTTTTCTCAGAAGTCAATTTAATATAGCTATATTATATTATTAAGTCAATGTACTACAAGTAATCTCGTAGTCGGCGTCCTAGGCAAGAACGCTAACTATGAGAAATCTCGTAATTAGCAGTCAACGTGTTAAACAAATAAATTAGACTCAAAATTGATAATTTTAATGGAAGTGATAGCGTCATCCATGTTGCCTGCTACCACTGTAGTTTTGGCCCCTCCCATTGTCACTGTCAAATATGATTGGATCAGCGAGAGTGAGTTATGGATATGTAGGTTTTTGATTGGCCGTAAACAGTGAATTATGAAACCATAATTCACTGTAGTTAATTATGAGTACTATTTTTCACGAAAAGTGTTAATAATTGCAATATTATTAAATAGGTGTGGAAAAATATATAAATTAGTTTGTTTATGTACGACCGAGCTGAATAAAATTCTGTCAAAATTAACGTTTGACAATAAATTTAATAGATAAATAACATTATTTATGCACTTTCCGTTGATCGTCATAATTATTTTCTATTAACAACAGATTTATATCCAAAACATAACAAACATTTCTGAAATAACTCGAATTCATGCATATCTAATATCTACACACTAAGTGTATAATTTAATATTCAGTATAGTATTATATCACAGATGATTGTAATCAAAACATTAGTTCCATATATCAGAAATTTATTGATTTATCTCCCTTATCAGATAAGATATACTAGTTATCAGTTATCATCGGCAAATATTGACAGCAAAAAAATACTTCGAGAAACTGAAACTCGATTTTGTTGAAATTACAATCTTTTTTACACCACTTTGGAATTTTCTGGTACTGTGCAGTCAGCTTAGGGTTCAACTCTTGAAGTATATAAAATATGTACATAGTTGCTTACACACAGATATTAAGATCGGTTGAAACTGTACACTGACCACATGCTTTTAGTGTTGGAGCTCTAAAAACAGAGAAGATACCTTATTCATCACCTAAACGTAGCAGCATATTATTATTATTATTATTATTATATTCTTATCAGGCGTGCAACAAAAAGGTCCTTTGTTTCAAATCTTCAAGTAATGACCTAAAGCAGGGTTTCCCAAATGGTAGGTCGCGACCCAGTACCGGGTCGCGGTAAGCGAAATGCCGGGTCGCATAAAAACTCGCGAAACCTAGGTGATAAATTGTCGTCAGGAATACCCAGTTATAGCAGAAAAAGCAATAAAATTTCTAATGCCTTTCGTCACGACCTATAATTGCGAAGCAGGTTTCTCAACATTAGTCTTCCTTAAAAATAAGTACTGAAACCGATTGGAAGTAGAACCGGATCTAAGGATAAAGCTATCATCGTTTTCTCCTAATCTGAAATTATTAGTAAAAAATATACAGCACCACACTTCTCATTAATAATTTATTGGTTCTCATTAGTAATTTTTGTTTAATTTCTACAAATTTTTGTTTAATTTCTACAAATTTTTGTAACGGTTAATGTTTTTTTATTATAATTATTATGTGAATAAATGAAAACTGTATGGACATCCATATGTTTAAGCTTACCTATGGGCTATTATAGTGGGTCACGAAGAAAAAGTATGAAAATTACCGGGTCACGGAAAAAAAAGTTTGGGAAACGCTGACCTAAAGAAAAAGGTCCTCGTTTTTAATATTCAAGGATATTCCTTAATAACACTAAAACCACTTGTGTTTGATGCTCTGGGAGGGGAGGGGGTTGCTCAAGTCCGTGAGATTTATCCTTGGGTGCGCGCCTGTTTCTTATTATTGGACTTTGCTTAACAACATTGTAATTATTAATTTTTAGGATTTCTTAGGTATAACCAAGAAATTCTTAAACCGTCACTCATGTTTCTGTACTGTATAAATTTTAGACAAATGCCGTACTACTCCCATTCACATCAATGTACATACTTCCAATTTTTCGGATTTTTAGACCAACCCCTCTGGGCAACAAGATAGAGGGGAACTTTTTTTTGCATATATATATTTTTTTAAATTAAAATCGTGCATAAAGTATTTTTTTAAAAATCATATTTACAAAATCAATTTTCTAAATATATAATTTTTTAACGAACTTTAATCTGCTGATTGGCTACTTTTTTGAACAAATTCAAGGAATTTTATTTAAGGAATCATAATGAAAATTTCTAGAAGTAAACTTGAAAGTTATTTTTAGATTATAATTTATCTTTTAATATCATACTTGAAAGATAAATTGATAAATTATTGAAAATCATTTCAAACAATAGATTTGTATTTTTAATGTTTTAAAAGTATATAATTAAAAAAATCAGCTGTGGCCAGCACAGGACTTCACAAAGTACTTGTATAAAATACATTACAGAAAAATCTAATATTTTCTAACAGAGATATTATTTATCATGATCATGGAAACGTTACATATAAGTATGAAAAAATCTCAAATAAAAGTTGTTAGTTATTGCTTTTATAGTAACTTTTGTTAAATAATTTTTTTCGAAATATTTTTCTGTTTCTAAATATTCGCAAAAATCTTAAAATCGACACGAGTAAACTCCCATTTCTAGCCAACTGATTTTTACCAAAAGTTGATCAACTTGTACCATTGATGTCAGAAGCTTAAACATGAAGTTTCATAAAAATCCTTTTAGCCGAATTTGTGCACGTGTACACAGACAGACGGACGGACAGATAGACAGACAGACGGACAGACAGACTGACAGACATCATGCTAAAAATAGTCAAAACGTTATTTAGTGACCGCAATTCGTGGAGATCCATTGAAATCTCGAAATGTCAAAATCGGTATGATCACAATACTTCCCTTATATATGTTGGCGGTCGGTATAAAAGGTAGATGACAGTTTAACATTGAAAAGTGCAAAAAATATCTGTGATTTACGGCTAATTAAGACACATTGAATAAGATGACTTGGCCGAATTAAATGTTTGATTCATTTAATCGAAAGTACAGACCGACTTCATGATAGGGAACCTAAACAAACTAAAAACTAAAACCATAACAAACTCACAACATACAATGGACTATTAGAGGCGTTGAGAAAAAAACTAGGTATACCAATTTACTAATTTAATGAGGTAAAATTAATAAACTTGTACAATTCAGCTATAAAGTAACCATCGAGTTTCGAGGATATCAGAGAGGTTAGGCCTGTGCTATGACCTATCAGTTGCTTTTGGTAATGACAGGGTTTATGGACAGGCTGATACTTTTCCTGAGGCAATCGAATTTACTGTTTTATATGTGAAGTCTTGCACCTTATTTTAATGTGCTTTATTATTTTCTGTGATATTCTACGGTAATTGGCCCTTTTACATCCGTTATTTATTTGTGTTTGCCCATGCAAGGTTTCTTTTATTGAGTATATGTATAAGATTTTTTAAATTTATTGTGTAATTTATTCTTTTTAATATATACTCTAGTAATTTACATGGCATGTATTAGGCGCAAATAGCCGTCGTTGCTGTGCGCCAAAATTTAAAACTAACTAACAAAACCAGTTTGATTATTACTTCTTCAAATGTATGAAATTTGGCGAAAAGGGTAGAGAAGATAAGGTATCTGTTTTTTTACCGATTTGACTAGAATTGCATTATTAAAGTATTAATTAATCGATACTATATCGACCCCAAATTGATTGTCACGACAACCTATCGAAAGTTAAAATGTATATATATATATTTTTTAATTTAATGGCCTTTGTTGATGTGGCAATTAGCCAGGACAATTTTTATTTGTGAAAAATTCCATGCCTGAACAAGATTTGAACCCGAGACCTTAGCAACGCAGAAAACATGTGTTACCACTACGCTACCCCGGTCGGCAAAGGTAAAATATACGTTTCGGTAGCGGTGATGGATCCCAGTGTGCTTTGTAGGCAACTGTCTCATCATGGGACCACGAAATTCTATGTAAATCTCAATAAAGCAAATTTTATCTTTAAAGAATTCATAGAAAATTAAGCTATTGCGCTTCTAATTATTTTTATTCTTATGAGTCTGTTTATTACAAACAGAAACTATGTAAACATTTGATGCATCTTCATTTTAAAAGCATAAATTTTAATTAAGATAGAATGCCATCGTCACGTAGTCGCACTATGTTCTGTCAACACATGATACAAAAGAGCCTATACATAGTTTGTTTTTGTTAACAGATAACACTCTTATCCAACTTGGACTGGTTATTCATTTTAAATTAGGGCAACGTGAGCGCGAACAAAAACTAACAACACAATAAATATAGAGATAATGTATGGGAAATGGAGATTAGAAAAGATTCCAAGCGTTTATCTTGTATAGTGTCTGTCTTTTATTGCCTAGTTATTATTATTATTATTATTATTCCATGTACATTTTTTAGTAGCTTAACTGTTTTCAATTGACGGCATATCGAACAGAGTATAAAATTGTAATTTCTTTCGAGAGAGTTCTTACATAAAAGTTCAATATCTTCTAATCATTAATTTATTTTCAAAAGAATGATGAAATTTTTAGAATTTATTTCTGTTTTTATCCGTAACGTATTCTGATGCGGTCAGTAGTTGATTAAAATTGTTGATTTACCAGACGACACATCTATGCGCTGCGACACACAGGTTGAAAATCACTTACTGCAAGCATGGCCAAACTATTACTCCTGCGGGACATATTCTGTCTCAAGGACTCTGAAAAAAATTACATTCCGAAAGACAAAGCGACAAAAAACAATGGATATTTCAAGAGATCATTCGGAAAAAAGCATATTACGAAAGAACAAGCGACAATAAAGTGATGGCTATGTGGGCAACAAAAATGTACTTCGTGGGGTTGGATCTACTCCACGGGCCGTAATTTGGTCATGCCTGACTAAAGTACGAAACCCATTATGAACAGCCAGTACGGCAGCGGCCGGCCTAGGACGAAACCCATTATGAACAGCCAGCACGGCACTTGAACAGCTAGACGTTGAAACAACCCCAGTTTTAGATCAGCTGCGTTGGATGCAATGGAGATGCAGTTGGATCATCGGAAGAGGAGCTAATTTTAATGGCTGCAATTCGTGCTGAGGAGCAATAGCGGAAAAGACAACAGCGGAAACATAGGTTTTGGGTCCATAAGGTTTTTAAAAAGAGGAGGAAATTTGGAGAATTTCATCATCTTTTTCCAGACCTTCTGAAAGATGAAGAAAAAATTTTCCTATATATTGATCTGTCAAGAAGTAAGTTTTATGAACTTCCTGTCCAGGACTCAAAATTATCATCAATTTGCTGCCACGCGCTGTCCTTCTTCCTATTATGATGATATGATGGATTTGATATACCATATAGGAATGGGTATTCCCTCATATATTCTATAAATATTTCCTCGGTGCTCATTTTTATAAAATATAAGCTAAACACTCAAAACACTTGTATTAACCTGTCGAAACACCACGCGTTTCGTGCCGGTTTGGCGGCTGGCTGTTCGAGTCGAACTCCATTTTAATTCCAAGAGAAACATTCCGTCTGTGGCGTTGGCGTTTTGGCTGTTGCTGTGCTGGCTGTTGCGGTGCTGGCTGTTGCTGGCTAAGTGGGTTGTGCTCCATTACAATACATGCAAAAGAATATGACCGTTGTCGTACTGGCTGTTGCTGGCTGTTTGTAATGGGTTTCATGCTTTACACTAATTTTACGAAATATGACCTAGTATTACAGTTTAAGTCGGATTGAGGTATACTTGTTCACCTCATGAACTATACGTAGAAATTCTAAAGTTATTCTGTTAAGTGTCTAGAAAAGTTTGTCTTTAACGCAAGTTTTCTTTTTATATAATTTTATAATAGTTTTCCCTCGCCTTCAATAACCTTCTGCTATCCCTCTTCAAAAATAATAAATGTTATGGATTGTTGATATTATAATTTTGAAGTAATAAAATTTTGTTGGTTCGTAAAATACTTGGATTGGAAAATGAGCCGCGAAGAAAAAGTTTAAGAACCATTGCTTTAGAGTGGTACTGTCGATTCATTGCCAGGGGATCTTCTCAGTTCAACTTAAATAACGTTTGTTGGGCAGTAGGCGTAACATGCGACCTAGCGCTGTAATGTAGCAAAATGACTTTCTGGTTTCCTTCTCTAGCAAATATTCTATTTCGTCGGCAAAATGATTCCGTTGATAATTATATCGCTAAGCAACTGCTTAGTTACTTGTTCCTCTTCTGCCCAATTGGAGGAGCTCGTAAAACAGCACTCCCTTCATGCTCAACCAAATGTACAGATGGACCTTTTTTGCATGGATGTTCGTTTTTGCCATTGATATTGATGGCTAGACGGGGTCTACCCATGAATACGTGCATTTAGGGTTGTACACAATCCATCTTTCGGCGCCAGTAATAATTATCCATAATAAAAACTTCTTACGTTTCTTGATACGTATCGTTAAGAATGTGTTGAACTGGCTTGAAATGCTGTGTTCGGAGAGTTCAGGCAATTTCAGCGAGAGAAATTTAGAATATTTTTATTAGATTAGTTTATGAGTGATTGTTATGAGAAAAGTTTAATGGCATTTGTTATGGTCAGATATGAAAATATAATGAAATAATTGTTATTGACGAAACGATTGTTATTTTAAATCAGATAAGTGAATATATACATGATAAGTAAATCTGAGATTATTTAGTAAGATTGGGATAAGTCAAATAATGTTATTGTTATTTAGAGATCATTGACGTAATGGATTACTTACGTGACTTGAGCTACGTAGCTTTTTGTGAAGCTGCGGAAACCTGACTTCTTAATCTTATGCTTATGCATTTCATTTGAATTTGTATTGCATTACGATTTGTACAAATTTTATAATGTAGCCAGTTTTGTTCTTACAAAATACTTTTATATTTTTGTATCATTCAGTGGAATTTTTATGTCGCCATAGTCCAGCTTGTATATATTTTTTAGCTAACTATTATTTATTCAAGCAAAAATAACAAAAAGTCATAATGGCATAGCATAAGTCGCTGTACCAGTAGACTCCAACCTCAAAGGAAAAAAATAGCCCGATGATTATAATAATAACAATAATAATAAAGTTCGCATGCTTTACCATCTATGCCTATGGTACATATTTGACCCATACCGATTATTCAATACATCCCTTCTGACACAGAATTGGTAGAGGAAAATAAGATATTGCGCGATATTCGCTATATACGCTGGCCACTAAGTCGGACATAACCCTGCCGGATATCG